>CALNHX010000128.1:0-490395 GCA_940337035.1 Agriotes lineatus
AATCGTTTACCTTAAAATTCCTATCAAAAGGTTTTGGCTGTTGTTAAAACGTGCAATGATCAAGTAGCCATGATCATAAAACCAATGGATAGTGATTGTGATTTAGTAAACAACAATGATAAGTCAACTAACGCCGTTGGTGAGATAACAAAATTCTTTTGTGCTTACGAAAATGGCCCCACATAACGAACATTTTAACATTGGAGATTTCGCTATGTGGCGGCATTTTCATAAGCATATTATTTATGTCACCAACATTAGTAATTGACTTATAATTGTTGTTTACTAGATCACAATCACTATCCAATTTTGTGATCATGCTACTTGATAATTGCAGGTCTTAACAAACAACCAAAAACCTTCGATGGGTATTTTATGGTAAACGGTTGCTTTTACGCTTATTAACTAAAAGTACCCAATTTTTACGCTTTACAATTCCCTTTCAAATACTAACCTAAAATTGAAAAAATTTAGAGATAACAAAATTAGAGCAAGAAAAAGTGTTTAAAGATAGGTAAAGTACCTCTTAGAGTCAAATCTAGTTTATAAAAATTTTCGTATTAGTGCAGTACATAATAGTAAGCATTTACACCAAAATTCAAATAGACATCTGTACGTTTGCGGAAATTAGCCAAATAATAATAAATAAAAATTTGGTGCGCTACACGTACACAATTTTCTTTTACAGTGATCTTATAATTAGTTAAAAATTTGATTTTTAATTTTTAAAAATGTATCAAAGATTACAAATTCTACAAAAACGGTACAAAATAGAGCGTTACTTGAAGAGACACATTTTCTCTAAAATTTTAATCTCACATTAATACACATTAAAAATTTAATAAAAATGTAAAGTTTGAAAAAAATCGGAAGAGCCGTTTTTGAAAAAATAAAAAAAAACTGAAAAATTACAAGAGTAAACTCCTACTTCCCGTTATGCAATTCTCTTCAAAAGCTTGCTGTCGCATCTACATAGTACACAAAACTTATATATGAAGTTTCAACGCCATATCTCTTTTCGTTTTTGAGATATTCTGTTCACAGATAGACAGTCACACAGACAGACAGACCAATGAACAAAAACATGTTTTTTATGTTCAGGGGACTCTAAAACGTGAAGATCTGTTGAAAACTCAATTTCAAATTTTTGGGGTGAATCCAATATTTCCTCTATCGTAAAAGAAAGTAAAAAATTGAACTTTAAGGCCCTATAACTTCTTACTGGAGCGACTTTGTGGTAAGGTACATTAGGTTTAATCGATTTTTTTTATAACCTACGGAATCTGTGACTAATATGTGTTCCACTCTTTTTCGGACACCGATATGCTTAGATAATTGAATAATTACATGGTCTTGCTGAATAAAACCGAAGTGCCCTAGTAGATAGTAGTAGTAGTAGTAATAGTAGTAGTATTTATTCATCATAATATACACCTTGGTGCTTAGATATGTCACTTTGAAGAGCGGTATATTTCATACAGCATTTCAAAAATTTTATTTTGGGATTTTCTTCGCAAGGCAAAAGCTGCTTATAAAGTCAGGTTAAAACATAACACGATCTTGTTAATACCTCTCCTACTTTTATGCTATCGCAACACGTTTTTTACTATTACTTTTCCAAAAAGTTTCTGTCTCGGGCGCTTGTAACTTAAACATTGAAACCAGATTAGTTTCTAAGATCGTTAAGTTCATTTTACGAAAGCATCGGTTTCTGCTTTACTTTCTAACGTTAGCCGCCCTAGTAATCTATCTCACCGTAGTTTTTCCCAACAGCTACTTAATTGCTGGTTTTGTTTGAATTATATCGTTTTATCTGCTATCCTTAACTTTACGTTCAGCCGCAGTTCTGTTTGATTTGGGTTTTTACATTTTTTTCCACGAGTAATGCGATGTGTCCCGGTTTTTTAGTATCCTCTAAAAGCGTTACTTTGATTAATTAGCTATGGCAATTTACATACTCACCTGTTTCAAACTAGGGGTTTCTATATGATCATATGCCATAGGAATTTTTAGTCAATTTATCGAAACAGGATCACTGTGCAGCGTTTGCTGTCCCACAGGTGTGACTTTACTTTTAAATGTATTCCCATTCTTGCATTATTTGGTTTATTTGATCGTATCTGGGCGTATACTTTCGTACAGTTTTAACTTTTCAGACGTTTTCTGTTGAATTTTGGGTATTGTCTACTGTATTTTACGAAATATTCGTCTTGCTGCCGTGAGTTTTAGCGCGCTTGCTGAGTAACTTCCTTTTGCTTCCAGTTTGTTTTTTGACTATTTCGTCCCATTGTGGTAGTGAATCTAATGGAGCTAGAGTTGTTACGGCGGGTTCTCTCGTGAAGTGCTTCGTGGAAATTTGTCCTTAAGCATTTTTATCCCATTTCAGATGGTTTTTGATAAGAACATACTGTCTTCTTATGACTCCCTTTTTTGGGACTGGAGATGGATCGCTAAGCCGATGTACACCTGAAGTGAGTTTTCCCCGAAGGGGCTCCGCGTCTGTACTCTAACCGCGTCTTATTGTTTCAGGAATTTCGAGATTTGAGCTTTTTGTTTATGGATTTGGGTTTCTAGTTTATGAATTTTATAGATTTTTGTGACTTTACGGATTTTAGAGATTTGAGTTTCTGAATTAGGAATGTGGTTCCTAGATTGGAGTTTATAGTTGCCTTTTTAGCCCTTTTCCGACTTCGATTTTGTAGTCGTTTTCGTAGAAAACTGGATTTAACAGATAAGCTACTGTCTTGCTTTACTCTAACTAAATATTTTTTCAAAATGTATTGGCGCAAATTAGTATATGAACTGATGATATTTAAATTGCCATGTTTATGCCAGATTTATCATTTATTGATGTAGTGTCGCTTTTTTATTTGTGCGTTAAGCATTTGAAATTTATATACATACGTTACGCTCTAAACGCTACGTGTACACGTCATGTGTTTGGCATTGCGTCCGTCTCAATTACTTAAGTACCTTGTCTTTAGGTATAATAAATTCAATATGTTATTTCGGTACGAGAAACTGCCGTCTTATATTATTTGTCTACATATTGAAATGTTGCAGGATTATTATTAATTTCAGTTGTACATGCGCCCATTAGAGTGTTCAGCGATCACAATATATCTAAGTCTTGATAACGCTTTCTATTTTTTCCATTAATTTTAAATCCAATGAACGATAGTTTTCTCCTCACATTACGTATCCAAAGTATTGAGCCTTGCGTCTTTTTATATTTGCGAATTTCTCTGGATATGTTCGTATTAGTTTTCTGGAGCGCATAGTTTTTCAAAGGTGTAGGCATATTTAGCTCAATTCGTCTGTTTTGGTGATAAGTTCTTACATAAATTGCAGATCAATTCAATTTGATTATTTTTAATCACGTGAGTCAGTTTGATAAATATCACACTTGAAGTGAAAACGTCCCTAGGGTGATTTTCGATCACCATGGAAACTACCTAATTAAATTTTAGTAGTATCCTATTACAAATTGGTGGCACTGTAAATCTAAGTCAAATTCGAGGTTAGTAAGTTAGGTTTTCTGTCAGTCTGTGTCAAAACTGACGCAAAACCTAACCTGATAACCTCGAATTTGACATAGACTTACAGTGCCACCAACATAATATTATTATAATGAAGTGTCAAATTAATTTGTCAGAAAATGGCTAATTTATTTAAGAACTTATCTTTTTGAATTCACCGCGGCCAGTGATAAATCCTTATAATTTTGACAAATAATATCCCTCAAGCGGGTTGCCTTTAAGAAATAACCCTCCGCTTCGCCTCGAGTTATTTCTAGGCAAGCACTTTCGGGTTGTTATTTGTCAAAATTATTGCCGGTGATTATCACTGCCCTTGGTAAATGATAGCTGAAAATAGTGTTTGCTTCGACGGTCCACAATACTTTTCGGAACACCTTGCATAATTTACTAAATATTACTGCTGTATGGAGTACAGCAAATCATCTTTTTCTGGAGTTGCAGACAAGAATTTTCTATTTAAAATAGCAGTTTTATAGGAAATTGCCGAAAAATCCATAACTATAAGGTTAACTCTACAGTGTACTACATGCAAGTATGTGTAATAAAACGTCTTTTTAGAGCCCTCGTGTGTTAGTTATCTAAAATTCATAATGTTCTGGAGCTGTAGCTATTAGTCTTACTTGCGATAGAAATGAATATATCTTAAATAGTTTTGACCTTTCTGTTTTACAGACTTCGTTTTTAGATATATGTTTTTAAATTACTAGTTTTGGTTCGATTACGAAAATGTAAAATTATGATAAAAATTTGTAAAAGCAACGCTGCTGGTTGATTAGTTGTTATTTGAGGTAAATAACAACAGTAATATCTGCGTGATATGAACCTATTTTTTAGAAATGAAAACATGAAAAATACATTACAACCTGTTTGCATTCTAGCTTGTAAATACAATGTAATGTAAAGAACAGATAAAATTGATATTTTTGATTAGTTGGATTCAGTTTATAGGTAACGAATGTATTCAGGATTTTACTTACACTCGAATTAATTCCACCCAACACATTTTAAATAGCCAGATTTTAAAATCCAGGGTAATGTTGACATCACAATTTGCATCGTGCGCATGATAATCATTTACGCTTATGTGCAACTTCAAATTCACTGTTTTGAGGTTTTAATCACCTATTTATAATAGCTGTTTATAACGGGTAAATATTGAAATATGAAATGAAATTGACAAATTAGTTCGCGCAAGGTGTTATTTGCATTGTAATCTGTTTTAATTTAGTGTGTAAATATTCAGATTTCAACTGCCTGCAATATTGACAGATATTGCATGTGCAAATATCATTTTGTTAATTTGGAGTTTGTGTATTAACTAAGAACAAACTGTCAAATTATGTATTTAAAACAAGACTATTTAGAAACCAGGACAAATATACGCATATTATGTATATTACCCTAAATATGTTTGTCAGCATTTTTCACAATCTATATAAATTTTTCAAAGAGGAAGGATATGGTTTCAGTTCGAAATAGAAAAGACCAAATGCGATTTAAAATGTTATTGTAATTCTCAACCAACCCGCATTACATTGCATGGCGATGTCAAGCATTGCTAATGGATTTTCATTGTAACTTCGAAGTAACTAAACTGGTGTAAGTTGTTGGAAGCATGATCACTCGCAAACCTAATATAATATTAATTCGAAATGCAGCCTGCAGCATGTTGTAATGCTGCTAACAAGTAGATTTTGTATTCGTATTGAGACACGTGAAGATCAAGGCAACTCGCAATGGAATGCGATTAAAATGTGTAACGAGTAGAGGTTATGTATTTTTCCAGATATTTGTCTATTTGGCAGTTAATGATTTATTGTAACTAGTGCAAGCGTTATATTCCAGACGCATTTAAGCGGAAATTACAACATATTCACTCATGTAGAGGGTGCATTGGTTTGTTTAATATGAGCAACGTTTTGGGCTAAAAAGTTCATTTAGGTATACTTTTAACACAAATCGGACTGCCTTGTAATTAAGAAATGCGACTAATTTTATAATCAAAGTGCATAAACAGTGTTAATAGAAGGACATGAAAGAGTAATGCTATTTCAATAATTCAACAATTTCATCAACAATACCTACCAATTCTATAATTTTTTGGATACAATAAGAAACTAATTACTTTCTCTACTTTATAACCGACTACCAATGTTTCTTTTTTGTTTTTAAAGCAGTGCACATAAGCACATTGATAAGAATTGTCACCAATTTTTTGGTTGTTGATTTTTTAAAATTTTATTTGTGATAAACTGTTGCTTTTAATTCTGTAACATAAGCACATCTTCTATTTGTTGGTTTTTATAAAAGAAACTGGATTTTTGCTAGTTTAAACTCAGTTTCCTGTGGTAAGTTGCTGTTGCTTGTTTGTTCTTAAAGCTGTGGTCACATTGACACAGATGAGAGCTATTAGCTTTTTTCCCCGATGATAAGATTTGCAAATGAGGCTTTTTGTCTTTTTCTTTATGTGGTATTTCTTCTATCTTTAGTGTACATTTACACTGTGCTGAAATGCTTCTTCTACTCCGTTTTAATACTACAGGCATACTTACACAGATAAGAGCTGTTATCTCCTCCTGTAAAACATGAAGGAAAGCTCGTAGTATTTTCCTTCATTTGGTAATTGTAGGATTTTGTGGAAACAAACTAGATTCGTGGTATTCTGTTTTCTGTCGTATACTGCTACTGTGTTGAAAGCTGCTATCTTTTCCTGCGAGATTAAAAATAGTTGCAGGTGAAGCGCGCTGTATTTTTCTCCATTTGTTATTTGTAAGTTTTTGTGGAAACAATAGAATTACTGGTAATTTACATTTTTGTCTCTGTAGTATACTACTGTTAGTTGTTTGTGTTTAATGCGGTAGACATATTTACGCAGATAAAAGCTGATATCCTCTCCTGTCTGATTAAAAAAACCTGCAGGTAGAGCGAGGCGTAGTATTTTTCCCAATTTGGTATATGTAGGTTTTTGTCGAAACAACTGGTTTAGTGGTAGTCTAAATTGTTGCTCCTGTGGTATACTGCTGTTTCTTGTTTGTGTTTAATGTTCTAGACACATATACACAGATCAAAGCTGTTCTGTTTGATTAAAGAAAACTTGCAAGCCGGCTATATTTTTCTCAAGTTGCTATTTGTAGGTTTTCGGGGAAACAACTGGATTAGTGGTAGTCTAAATTCTTGTTCCTGTGGTATACTGTTGTGTCTTGGGTGTTTTTAATGCTGTACACATATTTAAATAGATAAAAACTGTTACCTCCTCTTGTCTAGTTAAAGAAAAGCTTGCAAGTAAATCGTGCTGTTTTTCTATATTTGGTATTCTTAGGATTTTGTGGAGACAACTGGACCATTGGTAGTTTACATTTTTGTTCCTGTGGGATACTGCTGTTTCTTGTTTGTGTTTAATGCTGTAGACATACCTACACAACTGAAAGCTGTTACCTCCATCTGTCTTATTAAAAACATTTTGGAAGTAAAGAGCGCTGTATTATCCCCCTTTTGATATTTATAGGTTCTTATGGACACAGTTATATTAGCGGTGGTCTAAATCTTTGTTCCTGTAGTATACTACGGTTCCTTGTTTGTATATAATGCTATAGACGTATCTACTTAGGTAAAAACTGTTACTTCCTTCTCTGCGATTGCGAAACTAAAACTTAGAGGTAAAGCGAGTTGTATTTTTCCCCATTTAGTATTCGTAAATTTTTTTGTAAACAACTAGATTACTGGTAAGCTAAGTTCTTGTTCATGTGGTATACCGCTGTTTCTTGCGTGTATTTATCGCTGCAGACATATCTACACGTATCAAATCTGTTTTCTTCTCCTATCTGATTAGGAAAACAAGTGTTGCAGGCAAAGCGCGCTGTTATTTCTTTCATTTGGTATCAATAGATTCATGTGGAAACAACTAGATTGGTGGTAGTCTAAAGGCGAGAAATTTAATGGCTTCGCAAATGGAACATCAAACGAGCGATCGGCCATCGATAAAGATTAGAGGACGGCTGTTCAGAAATCGTCTTTTTAGCGCTGCACGTAGATATGGAAATGGTAGAAGATGGTTGCAGTGCAGGTCGTTAATAGTTCTTTAAATCTGCCTGGCAGGTCGACATGAAACTCGATATGAAACCATAATGGAAACTTAATTATTAGCAACTTGAATGTTATGAAGCCGATAGATTTGGAAATTGTTCTAATTTACTTGCGCGGCACAGCAAAACTTCAAACTTCAAGAAACTGCTCCACGGAACAATTCACGCACCACACGCAAACATTGGTTAATAGCTCTTAGTCAACTTTAAGACTAACTAGTTTATCGCGCTCACGGTATTAAGTCCATACATTAAAACTGATAAACTACTAAGAAGAAAATTGGCAAATGAGCGGAAAACAGCAAAGTAATAGATACAATCATAGTAAGCAAGATTGTGCCCACACGAAGGTTGAAGAGAAAACGGAACACCGCACAGACCATTTTTCAACTTGGAGCTTAACTTGAAAAAAAAACAGCGTTATACAAGAACAGACGAAGAAAAGTAAGAATGTTCTACATACAGAATTACAAACCTGGTTATAGTCCGGACAAAATAAACATTCAAAGTTACAATAATTCGCAAGAAGGTGAATATTGGTACAAACGTTGAGAACACCATCATAAACAAATTTTTAAAAATCCCCATTGATATCACATGTGCAAACAAATTTATTCAAGGTCAAAGTTCTCAAAAATGGGTTTTTTAAATTTTCAGACAAACTGTCAGTTTTTTCATAAAAATATGTCAGACAAAAATTGTAGACCACGCAGTTATCTATAAAAATATGGTTCTAACACTTTCTTTCCTAAGAATTGCTATTTCTGAGATATAGCGATTCTAAAAGTTCAAAAAGTCGTGTTCTCCATAATATGCACACGTTTCCACGCCACCTGTGAGATAGTGTACTTTGCGTTTGTTTTAACGTGCTTTCCTCGGTAGGCCTATTCAACGATCTAATTATCTAATGGAACTTTAAGTGTTGTCTTCTTGTTCTGCTAATTTTCCTTCTTCTCATTCTCCTTTTGCGTCTTCTTCTCATTCTCCTTCTTCTTCTCATTTTCATTCTTCTTCTTCTTCTTCTTTTTCTTCTGCTTCTTCTTCTTCTGCTTCTGCTTCTGCGTCATCCTGCTGAGTACAAGTGAATTGTTGTAACAGCGAAGCATCAGTTGTCTCGTCGCTGATGTAAGAATCCTCTTCTGTTGGAGATTCAACATTGGAGCAGGACTGATCTTGACAACTGGCGAATGCTGCTAAACAAAACAATCCGACTTTTTTGCAGCGCATTTAGAGGTACACCCCTTTTTGCAGTTGCAAAAAATAACATTGAAGAGCTTTTCTGGTGCAGGTGGAAGTACATTGGTTCCAACGTATCGTTAGTTAACTTCCAACCCCAGTCCTCTGGGTTCAGTTGACTACCAAGCCACACATGAACTTGATAATATACTCGATAAAGATGTTGATGAGCAGAAGCAGAGGTTGGGGGAAGACAAGCTAATTGTACTCGTTTCTTGTTACGAGTCTGTTTCACAAAAGATTTATATCGAAACTTATCTAAGCAAGTTAATTTTTTTAGAGCTCCATATATAGAAAGAAGGAAGCGAATTCCGTTGGTGATTAAAGCTTCTGGAGTAGAGTTAATTTATTCGAAAATGTTAGCACAATCAACTAAGTTTTGTTTTTCAAATAATTTAATGTTAGGGATGAAATATTTGATGGTTTTGGGGTGCGTTATTTTTAAGTTTTAATTACGACGTTTGCCACGCCTGGAATGTTTTGAGCCCTGGAATGTAATATAATCTTGACGAATGTATTAGGCATTGGTTCGCGGTCAGTTTTTCGGGGACCCAGACGCCACGTGCTACCAATGCACCGTATCAATGGGGATCGGGTAGAAATGAAATTCAAAAATAGACAGAACGTTTGAGGGTGCGACAGCGGCGCGACGTGTGAGTGAAAGTAGTCTGTTTTGCGTAATTATTTCTAGGCGTAAGCGATTATATGCGAACCAATAATTAATTATAAGGTGATAAGTTGCATAATGCGAGGGGAAGCGGCGAGCGTAGCTAGGCGTAATTAGGTAGAGGGTTAATTTAGCTAGAGTAAAATGTACGTACTATTGTAGCTAGTTGAATGGCATTTGGTAGACTTTTTGGCAATTACAGCGTCCGGTATACGTCAGACGTTCTTGCTTTGCTAGTCGACTATGTGATAGTCAAAGAGTTGAATCCTGGAGCTGGAGCACGAAGTCCGCCCATGATTCGCGGAAGCATGTCGTTCCGCACCGGAAGCATGGAGTTCCAAATTATAAGCCCCATTAGAGCAATAGCAAGATTTACGGTAATTGCTGTACTGTGAAAGATCAGTATACTACGGTAGTTATTACCGACTCTGTACGGGTTGTAACAATAGTTAATCTAGTGGATTACTATTGGGCAGTACTAGCGAAAGGTACCGATAGCTAACCCAGCCAATGAAGGCGGCGATGAGGTGCCAAAGGGTTGAAGCTGACGAATGTAAGGCCCAGCATTGTGATGCCACTGCCAGAAGTACGGAGGGGCCAGGGGGAGGCCACCCCCGGTGAGTACAACCATTGTTGTCGATGAGATTTACAGATCAGTAAGTTTATGTTCTTTTAAATTTAACTGCGTGCCTCCGCCACTGGGCCAAGGAATGGTCGAACCTGCACTGTTTGACCCCGTTGCCGCTTTGTGGTCATGGGTGAGTTGCATCCACCACCTTGACACATTTGAAAAGTAAGGGAAATTAAATTTTAATATAACACACAGAAACTCTCGTCTAACATGAAAAATTTTTGATTTACCCCTCCTGAAAATTGCTGATGTCGTAGCTCAGCCAGTAATTGCATGCAAAAATAGGATGTGATTTTGGCATTTTGGATAGGCGGATAAACTTTTGGAGGAAAATATTTCCGATCGCTGTTGAGCCTTCCCAGGTTTTAAAAAATAAATAATTTTCTGGGTTGGTGTTCGAGCAGTGAGTAATACCAATAAATCAACATCTTCACCAACAACAATATTTGTATTTGTTGGGTTGAATTGTTCTATTGCTGTTTCAACTATGAGGACATCAGCGTCATTATTAGCGTCTTCATGCCACGATCAACCGTAACAATTTCACTTTCAGTCAAATGTTTATTACAAATGAAGCAAAATTGCGAAATTTTTTGACAGATCAATATTTTAACTTATACTACGGGTCCCGTAATGTATAGAGGCGGCGTACTCGTGCATATTATGGAGAACACGACTTTTTCAACCCTTAGAATCGCTATATCTCAGAAATGGCAATTCTTAGGAAAAAAGTGCGCGAACAATTTTTAGAGATAATTGCATGGTCTACAATTTTTGTCTGACATATTTTTATGATAAAACTGACCGTTTGGCTGAAAAATGCAATAAACCCATTTTTGCGAACTTTAACCTTGAATAAATTTTTTTGCACACGTGGGATCGATGGGGATTTTTCAAAATTTGTTTATGATGGTGTTTTCAACATTTGTACCAATATTGAGCTTCTTGCGAATTTTTGCAAGCCTACCACTAGTTTAGGAGCTAACTTGACCGGATTATTAGCAATGGGCTGAAAAAAATACAATACAAATGTGGATGCTAACTAAATAGAATGATCATAGAGCAATAAAATGATAAACAAATAATGTGTAAATTGAACAAGCAACTGGTAAAATTTATTAAATACCAAGACAAAGAGTGAGACCAGATGAACACACAAAGCAGTAAACGTTCAGAGTCAATTTAATATAGTTCAAGTTGCAAAAAAAACTCTGAATTTAAAAGGGAGTAGAAATGGAAAAAGAGGCTCATACGCAAAAAGAGGAGAAACGCAAATATTAGTTTAAAACAATATGAGCGATTGATAAACAAGTGAAACTCAAGTAGCTTTAATTTGTTGAAAACTGCAGATGCCGGTAATAACTGTACAAAATTGTAATCCACGTTTTAGAAAGTCTTCAGCCAAGTTCCCAGTTTGACTGTGACAAATTTAATATAACCTGAAATGTTAATCCTTTTAGGCTCGAATACCGCTTTTCTTTTTGTTCAGGTGCGCATATAATTAATTAACCAGCAACACTCAAAGGCGAAATCCATTAAGCGAACGTTCCATAGCAAATATCCCTTTCAACAAAGGCGCGTTTTTATGTTATTAAACACACTGGAAGAATTAAAACGCGGCAGCCTTTCGGCCTGGGCGTTTGAAGAAACGGCATCAAATAATAATTGTTTCAGTCACACCGCCTGCGATGGGCATAAAAAATCGGAGCCGTGCGCTAGCTCGAGCCCAAACATCAGGGATGTTTGTGTTTGAGGCAATTCTTCACTAAATGAACCTGAATAAAACATCGAGCATAAATACGTCATACGCCTGGCCTGCTCGGGAATGTATTGCTTAAGTTTCGAGAGGCTTTTGTACTTTTGTGTTCGCTGGCACGGCGCTATTATCGAAATGAGAGATGCCTCATTTTGTCCCTGCTCCGCTGTGCGCCAAAGCCTACTTAATGGCGCTTATTTTATTGGTAAAAATTGCTTCCGTCCTTAAGGGCTTACAATAAACGCAGGGCGAACTTGGAAAGAGTACTAAACAAGAAATAAATTGACTTGAGTTTTTCCTACGATACACTTCTCCGTAGTGCAAACAAACAAGAAACAGCAGTACTCTACAAAAATACATTTTAGATCGACATAAAATCCTGTGACTTTCAAATAATCCCTATACTAAATGGAAAACATTACAACGCATTTTATTTGCAGTTTTATTTAAATCGGAGAAGAGGGGACAGCAGCTTTCATCTGTGTAGATATATCTACAGCATTACACAAAAACAAGAAACCGTACTATTCACAAGAACAAAAACTACCACTAATCCAGTTGTAGTAGAAACCTACTAATGCCAAATGAAGGAAAATACAACGCGTTTTACTTGCAGGTTTTTTTACAGGAGGAGGGAACAGCATTTACATGTCTACAACAGTAAACACACACAAAAAGCAGTAGTATACCACAGGAGCAAGAATCTAGACTACCACTAATCCAGTTATCTCCACAAGAATCTATGAATACCAAATGAAGGAAAATACAGCGAACTTCACTTTCAAATTTCTTTTAACAGAAAGGTGTTGGTAACAGCTTTCATCTAAGTAGATATAGCTGCAGCATTAGGACCATAAAAAACATCGGTTTATCACAGGAAAGAAAATTTAGACCGCCAATAATCCAGATGTTTCCAAAATACCTTCAAATATCGAATGGAGGAAAATACAGCGCGCTTCACCTGCAACTTTTTTTATCATACAGGAGGAGTAAACATTTTATATGTATATACAGTGTGTACATAAAGTAAGGAATAAATTCATTATCTAGAAAAGGGAAAGCTTTTCGGAAAAATCCTCAGACATGTCAACCTTTGTTTTAAGATGCGCATCTTTTGACGTTCTAGTCTCATTGGTGACATCATTACTGTTCCGGATATGACGTCATCGATTTTTTTTTAAATGGCAACCTTTATTTTTGACAGCGCCATTTGAAAGAACATATTTTTCTGCACACAACACATCAAAAGTTTTGTTATGTTACATAAGGAAATTTTCGATAAAATTAATGTTATAGTGATTTAAAATTAATTTATTTTATTCAGTTAATTGAACAAACTAATTAATTCAGGGGACTCTAAAACGTGAAGATCTGTTGAAAACTCAATTTGTATCTAATTTTTGAGGTGAATCCAATACTTCCTTTATCGTAAAAGGAAGTAAAAAACATACGTTTTGTATTGACAGCCATGAAAAGTCATAGTGACAATTTGGAAAGTACCGAAAGATCAAATGTTATACGTTTGGCAGTACTGAAGTGTATTGTCAGTCTATGTCAAATTCGAGAGGTTAATAGGTTAAGTTTTGTTTGTTATTTGACACAGATTGACGCAAAACTTAACGTACAAATTTCGAATTTGGCATAGCTTGACAGTGCTACCAACACTGCAGTAGTAAGTGACATGGTTTTATCCCACTAATGAAATAAAGTAATTTCATTATTCCACTAGTGGATAAAGTGGTACTTTAGACGGTTCATAAGTGTGGATAAAACTTCAATTATAAGGTGATTGTGGATAAAATGTCTTTTTTGCTATAATAAAAAGAATGGTTTTTTATGACTTAGAAAGCGACCTTTACAAAGCTAGGAAGGACTTCAGTTTCAACACTTAATTAATTAGTTTGTTCAATTAACTGAATAAAATAAATTAATTAAAATTAATTAAATCGTTATAACATTAATTTTCTCGAAAATTTCCTTATGTAACATAACAAAGATTTTGATGTGCTGTATGCAGAAAAATATGCTCTTTCAAATGGCGCTGTCAAAAATAGAGGTTGCCATTTGAAAAAAATGTCGATGACGTCATATCCGGAACAGTAATGATGTCACCAATGGGAATAAAACGTCAAAAGATGCGCATCTTAAAACAAAGGTTGACGTGTCCGAGGATTTTTCCGAAAACCTTTTCCTTTTCTAGATAATGAATTTATTCCATACTTTATGTACACACTGTATACGTCTACAGCAGTAGACACACACGAAACAACACGGATTTTACATTTGTCAGCGGTGCACCCATTTAATGTTACATGCAATTTATCGTCAATAAATATGCTATGACGTAGTAGAATAGGATAAATTGTGCATGTTTTATTATTTGTCGTTGATTTCAAATGTGCTCCACGTTTTTACCATAGAATCTTTTATAGGTATATACATTACTGTATATACTCGTATTCCCTGAAGTGACACAGTAACTACATCAGTGCTCTGCGCTAAGTACATCAATACTGTTTGTCCTTGCTGAATAACCATTTTCGAAAAAGGAACTCAAAGTTGGTTGCGGTTTTGCTGTTCAGATGATCCCACTTAACTGTAATTTTATGTTCATGTTAGCTGAATAGATGTTTGAAATTGCTGGTTTACCAGTATTTGCACAGTGTAGTGCAGTTTCGCATAATTTCCAAGGTAAGGTAAATTCCAACTTCAGGAAATAACTCCATTGGCCCGCAATTCCTCTCTGTATATTTTGTTGCATACCCTCATTTTTATTTTTTGGGGTATTTTGAAAATGCTTGAGCTTTAGGGGATTTTACTGAATTTATAAAATAGATTGCTAGTATAATTTCCGGCGGCCATTTTATGGCACTGATTTCGTAAGATTGTTTCTGGGTGTTGTGCCTGTGATTTCTGGGATTTCATGCTTCATGCAGATTAAAATTCTGGAATTATTATGGAAATCGTCCTTCACCCTTAAGAAATTGTGTTTGAGATTGCTAGAATAAATCTGGTTAAACTGGATTATAAATTTATTTCTGCGAAATTAGCTACGCTTGGTCACCGATGTATGCACTTTCAGCGTATGTGAGAATTAGTTTAGTTCTCTTTATATGTATTATATATTAGCGTGGCAACTCTGTTAGCGCTTTTGATTTCGTTCAACTCAGGAATGGCCACGTTCCTCAACGTTTAGAATCAATATTTATGAGAGGGACTACTGGAGCAAACTGGAAACTATTTATTAATGCTGAAATACAGGAATTAAAGTGTGCAATAGACCTTGGGCACATGGTACCATTCGCAAGGTTTCATGTCTTAGTAGTTGGGATCTTTAAACGTCTTGATAACTCTCCCTTTTTCAGTTATCGCTGTACTTTTATTGTATGTCACTTGATAGCTCAGTTACGTGTGCTTGAGATAGAATTGCGAGTAAAAATCGTAAAGTTGGTTTTTCACTCCATTTATTAAAACCATATTAGTTTTTACAATATTTAAAATTTAAACTAATAACCTTACGACTAGTTTAAGATCTACAGAATATTGCAGATTCGTTTTTGCGCCCTTGAATATCATGCAGTAATGTAGATACTGTAAATAAACATTTAGATTACATCAATTTCTGGTATTTTCCTTTATTTTATGGTTTAGGGATTTACACCGACACCTCTAAGTTTTCTGGTTTGAACCATGTCGAACCGGTGGCGCTTTCGGATACTCCTCCCCCCCCCCCCAATCTTGTTTAGGAACTAGCTGGCAAAATTTTTCTATACACGAGACAATTGCTTGACCACCGTGTTATAAAGCAATACCGATTATTTCATTTTAGTTATTTTTTTGTGCACAGAAATTCCCCGTGTAGCAATGGTCATGCCTAACCAATGATATACATCACATTTAAATCTTTACTTGAAATACTATAGAGAAATGTCTAAATTTTCAGTTTAGAACCCAGCCTATTTCCCACTGCAGCAAGCCGTGTGCACATTTTCAGATCTGCTACAGGTAGCAATTAGTTTTTCACCTGTAATATAATCATCTAGTTCTAGATCAAAGGACGTTTATGAAAGAGCAGTGTAACTCAGCGCTATTTAGCTGTCACTATGGCGACCAATATTTAGATTCTTGCATTTGATGAGCGCCAGGGTTAATTCAAACTTTTCAAACTGTTTGATACAGGCTACCCTTGAATATTCATTTGCTATTGTGCATAAATTATCATAAATTTGAACCGATCCAATATCAAATGTTATGTTTTACTTAAAGCGATAGAAAATTCGAGATTTAAATTTCTGTAAATTCAAGGTTAACAAATCATTTTGAATGCGGGGAAGTTTGTATCCTTCAGCTCCAGAATTTCAAAAACGTCTCACGGACTCTGCATTCTGGAAACACCATTTGTATTTTGCGTTTTATGCTCGCATAAAGACGGCCAATGTAACGCCAATTCTCCGCGTGAAATCCTTTCACCCGAAAAGTTTCTTGAATTCAGTCAAAATTGGCTTGACAAAAACCAACGAATTGTTCGCGGCGCGGCGGGCGCGGGCCGCGAGTAAAAACGAAAACGCGAGCTTTTCTTTCATTGCGAAGAAAAACACAATCAATGTCTCGAAATCAGCGTCATTGTTAGCGGTCCGTGGCAAGACGTCGGCGTCGCTGCCAAACCATCAATCAGGCAGACGTTCGAACAGAAGGCTGTATCATTTCCCATGTAATCGCCACTTTTTAATCTATTATTGTCCTCGTCTGTTTGCATTGCGGAGTCGTTTGTCTTTGGATCCTTGCTTGACGAGCCAGAGACAGCCTACGCTATCTCCGTTGTACCAGCATGTAAGTGCCCTGAAATGAAGAATGAGGAACAAATTCGGAGATATTTAATGGGCATGGATGATATATTCGGAGCGTGCCTATTTAAATTGCCGCCAATCGATAACTTTGTTGCGAAGTGTTTTGTAATTTATCTCGTCACGACGGGGCCTAAAGTTTAAATTGCATCTGATAGTAAAATTTGGGCTACTGGAACTCTATAGAGAAAAAGTTTGCTGTTTATCGGATGCTGCAGATGTACAGGCTTTAGACATTATTATTAGAGTGCGTATTCAGTTGACGTTTTAAAGCATAAACAATAGATCTGTTAAACTGCATTGTTAATACTAATATTAATAATAATGTTTTATTTGTACAACAAGCCACAAAAATACTAGAACAAATACATTAGTAATATTTATACAATCTAGTAAAACTGGCTATGAGGTAGAGTAACAAGACTACACACAAAACATGCACGCACAGGTGACTTGTAGGTAGCACCACGGGCCCAACTTCAGGTATAAGTGCACATAAACTTGGTTTGCTCTCCACCAGAAATATAATCCAACCTATATTCTATTACAAAATAAATAGGTGTTATAATATGAATTCCAAGTCATTGAACCAGTGTTACCACTAAACGTTTCTAAAACAGTCCTCTAATTGAAGGCTTTGAACAGGCCGGCTAAGCTAGTCCGGAGAGAGAGAAAGTTAAAGCTAAACTGATGAAAGCAGCTCCCAATGATAATAGATAATAAATAGAGATAAACTTAATTCCATATTCTAATTTTTACTCTATATACAATAGAAGGTTGTAAGTATAGAGCGATCGAAAAAAATACTTCAAATGACCTCTGGTATTAGTAAAACAAAAAATTTCACGTCGCAGCTTCAATCAGCAAATTAAACATCAAAAACCTGTACAATGATTTCCTTAATATTTGCAAGCTTCTGTCAAAAATACAATTTGAGGTTTGGTATTGTTTCGATCACTTCTTTTACAACAATTGAGATACAACAAGCGGCTTGGGATGCAACCCCCCAGGTGGATGTCAAAGCGAAGCAACAAAATTGCTCCAGGATGGTTAAAGAAGCAATTCTTGCAAAGAGAAGGCTAAGAAAGACATGGATGACTACCAAAACCCCTCAAGACAAGGCAAGATTCAACCAAGCAATTCGGGATTTGAAAAAATTGCTCAACAACGAAAAAAATCAAGCAATCCAGGAATACTTGGAAGGGCTAACTCCCACAGAAGCCACTGAATATTCACTGTGTAAGGCGACAGCAAAGATTAATAAAGGACAAGACAACATCCTACCAATCAGGAAATAAGACAGATCATGGGCAAGGACAGATAATGAGAAAGCTGAGACGATCGCCGAACATCTGTGTGATGTCTTTCAACCTTTCCCATCGCAAATACCGCAAGCAGAGGAAGACAATATCACCTCATTCCTCGAAATACCATATCAAAGGGCTCTCCCCATAAAAACCATAAAAATCTCCGAAGTAAAAGATATGATCAGCAGGAATCTAAACCCAAACAAGAGTCCAGGTTAGAGATGGGCGCGTGAGTGAATTTTCGCTCACGTCACGCACGTTTCACGCTTGCTTTAAACAGTCACGTTCACGCACGTTTACGCTCACATTCACTCACGTTCACGGCGTGACACGCCACTCACGACGTGACACGCAGCTTTTATTTCAAAATTTAAATTCAGATAGAACAGAATGTTCAAATGAAAAAACCCTAAAGAGAACTAAAAATATGTTTTGCACCTGACATAATTTACGTGATATGTTGCAATCAGGATAGTTGAAATAAAAAGAAATAAATGAAAAGTGACTGCAATAACTTCGACAAGGGATAAATACTGATTTCTCGCAAATATATTTCTTGCAGCTGTCTTCAAAGACATTATTTTTAATACCAAAAGTTGTCATTGGAATTGACGTTTCCCTTATTGGTATGAGTACAGAAGGTATATGTTGCTAGGCAACACTTTGAATTCGTAGGTTTGAAAGTACTTTTACGTACAAAGATCAACATTTTCAGCGTTAAGGCGAGTATACAAAAAAACATTACTTTTATTAGAATAATAAGTTCATCTACACAAGTATACAATAAATTTTTTAAAAAATAAAACGTAATCAACATTTTCAGTGTTAAGTCGAGTATACAAAACAAAACTTTTCTAAAAATAGGTTCATCTACACATCTACACAATACATTTTTGGTTTAATAATATAACGTAATTAACATTTTCAGCGTTCGTCGAGTATAAAAAACAAACCATTACTTTTATTAGAATAATAAGTTCATCTACACATTAAAATGTTGATTTAAAAATAATATGTAATCAACATTTTCAGCGTTAAGTCTAATTCTGCGCTCTTCTAAAATTCGCCCAGCTCTAGAAAATACTCTTTCGCTTGTAGCGGAACTTGCCAATATGTTTAAAATTTCTTAAGATTTTTTAACAGTGGCGTATTTGCACTGTTTTTCCAAAATCCTGAAATGTCATCTACATTTCCGAATTTTAATTTAACATACTAATTTAGTTCTGTTTCGACATCATCCAAATTTCATGTGTCATCGTCAGAGCTCTCTAAGTGTAGAAAGATAAGAATCTGATGCTGATGTACCAGTTTTGAGTCGTTTGCTATGTATTTCATCATTATCATCTATAGTTTTATTTGCATTAAAATCTTCTCTTGTATGTGAAGGTATGAACTTTAAGGATTTATAAATAGGGTCCAAAAGTAAAGCCACATAATGTAACTTGTTAGGCACAATTTGTGATTTAATGAATTTAAAAGTTGCTGCACTCTGCAGTTTTATATTCGTTACTAAATATTTAACGTGAAATTAACGTGAAACGTGAATCACGCCTTGGAAATTTTCACTCACGTTCAAGTCACGATTTGAAATATTAGTCACGTTCACGACGTGACACGCCGTGACACGACTGTTTTCACGTCACGCGCCCATCCCTAGTCCAGGTCTTGACCTTATAACTGGACAAATTATAAAACAACTACCTGAAAAATCTCTAACTGTGTTAACTCAAATCTACAACGCAATACTTACGCCCGTATTCATAGTCGTTCGCCAGCGGATCGCCGGCGACTCGCCAGAGATTCGATGAAATAGTATGTTGGCGGCACTGTACGTCTATGTCAAATTCGAGGTTAGCAGGTTAGATTTTGTGTCAGTTTCTGTCAAAACTGACTGAAAACCTAACCTGATCACCTCGAATTTGACATAGACGTACAGTGCCGCCAACATACTATTTCATCGAATCTCTGGCGAGTCGCCGGCGATCCGCTGGCGAACGACTATGAATACGGGTGTTAGAATCGGCCATTTTCTATCCCAATGGAAAGTTGCCCAAATTATCTTGATTCCCAAACCTGGTAAACCGGCAGAAGATGTGTCGTCATACAGACCCATCAGCTTACTATCAATTCTATCAAAGCTCTTCGAGAAGGTATTTCTGGAGAGGCTGAAACCTTTGCTTGACGAACTGAACATCATCCCCGAGCATCAGTTTGGGTTTCGTGAAAAACGCTCAACCATCGAACAGGTGCATAAAGTAGTTGAGATACTGAATAAAACATTCGAAAGCCGAAAGTACTGTTCAGCTGCCGTCTTGGACATTACCCAAGCTTTTGATAAAGTATGGAAGCCTGGGTTACTGTACAAACTGAAAAGCAAACTACCTGCATCCTTTTATCAGGTATTACAGGCTTACCTCACTCACAGATACTTTGTGGTAAAATGCCAAGAAGCCATCACTGGTCTAAATCCAATACAGTCAGGCGTTCCGCAGGGCAGTTACCTCGGACCAATTCTATACCTGTTGGTCACTGCAGATATACCAACTATACCGAACACCATCACTGCCACGTTTGCTGATGATACTACCGTCATGGCAATAAGTGAAATTCCAAGTTACGCATAAGAGAAGTTGCAGGAAGCATTGGATAACATCCAGGAATGACTGAAGAAATGGCGAGTAAAAGCCAATGAGGTAAAATCTCGACATGTAACGTTTACCGTAAAGAATGAAACATGCCCCAGCGTTACTCTTAACGGACACCAACTCCCTCAGTCAGACTCTGAAAAATACTTAGGAATGCATCTGGATAGGCGGTTAAACTGGAAGCACCACATATTCACTAAGAGCAAGCAGCTGGGACACAAGTTCTCCAAACTTTATTGGTTGATCGGGTGAAAGTCTAAACTATCACTAGCCATTAAACTAATGGTGTATAATGTGATTCTCAAGCCGGTGTAGACCTACGCGATACAGTTGTGGGGTACCGCTAGTGATTCTAACATTGCAATCTTACAGAGATTCCAATCCAAAACATTCCGCACGATTACCGACGCTCCTTGGTTCGTGACAAATAACACGTTACACCGCGACCCAAAAGTATCTACAGTTTTACAAGATGCTAAGTGCGCTAGTGCAAAATACCTCTCGCGTCTCGAACTTCATCCCAACTCTCTTGCTGTCAGCCTTCTGGATAACAGCAAAAATCTTACCGCCTCAAGCGATGCGACCCCTTAGATATAAGAGATAGATTACAGAGTCTTTGTCATTACATTACTAATCCTACTGTTATAACAAACCATATGTTTATTAGTTGTTAGGCCTTTAATGTAAGTGCACTAACCCCACGTTTGCTCAGCAAGGTATTTGTTTGGCACCTATTATTTGTAACATTCGCTTATTGCCTTCGGGCAGATTGCGAATAAAGTAGGAGTTTAATAAAAAAAAAACTTCTTTTATAACCAACAGAAAAATTTCTAGAATTTATTATAACGAAATCATATCTGCTTAAATTCTCTGCCACTATAATATCTAGTGATCTGAAAACGATAACATATTATCCAAGACAATTTTTAAGCCATATAATAGACGTGTATCTTTCTATTTTCGTATCATAACCATTGATATAGGAAGAACTTTTCGGATAAAAATGGAACATTTGTAACAGATACCGAGGGAATTGTAGAGCTGTGGAGACAATATTGCCGCAAGCACTTTAAAAATTATGTACAAAAGGTGTTGTAGTGCCACTTAATAATTATCAACTAGTTTAGTAAATTCTTGGGCTCAAACGTACTATGACGCAAGAGTTGAGTCAGTGGCCTCTAAGATGTGCCTTTTTCGGAATAGGTCAATGATGCAACTCTTTGACGTAAAATATTCAAGAAACATAAATTTGAACGTTTATTTATATAAACCCAAACATAAAACGAATCAATAGAAGAAACCATCTATTCAGAAAAATCTAAATATAACATAAACAGACAAAAATGATTGTTATTTGTTTGGTGAGTGTAGGTTAAACATTTTTATTTTAATAAAGCAAAGCATAAAACCTATTAATATTCATAATATATAACTAAAAAATCCTCCCAAGCAGGTAAAACAACGTTTTGCAGGCGAGTGATTGAATGTCGTCCATGTGGAGCCGCAAGCTTAGGAAAACTTCAATGTTGAAACTGCCAAGGGATTCGAGTCAGTTATCCTTGATTTTTCTGTCGTTCGTTTGCTTAAGAGCAATTTTTGTTTTTCTGTTTGTTTCAACTACTATATCTTAAATAACGTTGTCCGAAAGAAATAGATGAAGACAGTCGAAAGGGTCATCAGGTGGCAAATCCACTTTTAGTTCAAATTTATATGAAAATAGAAAGTTTTTGAGGTTAGGATGATCAGTTCACAGCGGCACTTCAGAATGTTGGTTTGTAACCGTGTTTTTTGCGTTATTTTCTAAAGTAAACTGGTCTTCTCCTCTTAATATGATCTGGTTATGATTTTCTGCTTCTTCACGTGAACATGTTTCGTCCTGCTCGTACTCACTTTCATTTTTTTAATCGTCTCTATCACTTTCAGACATGTTTATATGTTCTTTTAGTTTGAAATTCGTTAATAGTAGTTTGTATACC
Organism: Agriotes lineatus; assembly: GCA_940337035.1. NCBI lineage: Eukaryota > Metazoa > Arthropoda > Insecta > Coleoptera > Elateridae > Agriotes > Agriotes lineatus. The sequence goes on from CALNHX010000128.1 coordinate 22,684, forward strand.
AAGGCACTGAAGTTTAGCTTTTTATCACAAATGTGGATTTAGTTGCCGAGGTCCGTAAGTCCAAGGCAGATAAACCACATAAGGGATATAAAGGATCTTCAGTGCCGAGGAGTACATTATGTTTTATTTGAAATCGAGAAATCGTGAAATTACAACATTTTAACCAACATTTGTAGGTTATGTTAACGTCGGTTGACGTTTATCTGTCGCCTCGCCACCTACAAAAAGTAATAAAACAACGGATTACTTTACTCCGATTTCTCGTATTTTAATGACGATTTCGAGGTACTTTAATGCCGATTTCAAATAAAATTCTTTGTTTATCTTTTTAGGCCTAGATGGTCCTGGAACTTTTCAGAAAAGTTACAAATGCAACTGCAAAACGTTCTTCGTTTTCTCTAACTCTTATGTGCCCAGTATTAAACATAGGTCTACCTTTGCTGTTTCCATCTATTTCTATCTTGTGTTACTCTTAACCACCGTAGCCCTGCGACTTTCTTCATACCATCTTACCACCTCAATAGTGGTCTTTCTTTATTTATTTTTCCTGTCCATTGTCTCCATTGTACAATGTTGACTTTCCTTCTGTTATCTTTTATTCTTGCGATGTGTCATGTAAAATCGCATTATAGTTGAGTAACTCGTGTCCATTACGTCCGTAATTTTCGTTTTCTCTCTAATCCACTCAATTCTTTTCCTGTCTCTTATCGTAAGGCCCAATATCGACTTTTTCATAAATATCTGTGTGACGTAAAGCTTTGTAATTATTTGTTTTGTGATGGCCCATGTTTGGGCGCGGTAGGTTAAAAGCTAATAATGGAAGAATACGTATTTATAAGCTTCCAAGGGGCCAGCGTAAAACACAGTATTTCTCGCCGGAGCAAAACTGACTGATTTAGTTGCACTTGGATCACCAGTTGTCGTTGGCCACTCGTGGGACGCTATCGTGACTCAACAGTGGTGTCATCGACAGTCAACGTATGAAGAATGGTGCACCACATTTTTGAGATATTCTGGAGAGAGACCTAGATATACTGCTGTCGGAGGTAGAAACAGCCATACAATCACTTAGAAACATGATAGCTGCTGGAGCAGACGATATAATCAATGGGAGATATAGCGTAGATGTAATGCACGAACTCTGGCCAGTAACCGGATGATTGATGCAAGTCAATCCTCATTCCTATCTATAAAAAGCACCAACAGGAAACTGCGTCAACTATAGCACTGCTCTTTCACGCGAGCAAGATACCCCTAAACATCACTGATAAGTGGCTGAAAGATTTTCTACTCTTTCAAATTTCAGAAAAACAGCTTTGTTTCACTCAAAAAACAAGAGAACAGTTCCATAACGTTTCGGTGTTGACTGTACTTTGACTGTAGACATTGGAGACCTCTGTGAAAATACTAAGTCAAATGGGCACACTGTAACATCTACCTCAGATCGCGCAGATTGCATATGAAAAACTAGAGGGAGAATTCTAATAATTATATTCACCTAGGAGGAAATGGGAAATATTATGAAAAAACTAAGTAGCATAAGCGGACGTAATGACAAGAGCAAAATCACACTAATGATAGTAAATAGATTTATCAACGATAACAAGCAACTTCGGAGAGTTCGTGGAGTTTATTTTTATTCTTCCGCTTAATTTAAACACAATAGACATAAACTACATTACTGTGGTACTCAATTTAGGTAATTTTGCTCTAGTAAACATTCACTGGCGCATGAGATTTTATAAAAGTTACTCAGTTTATGCTCCATTATTGAGCGCAAATATATGTGTCTTTGCTCGACTTCTTAGAATTCATGTGTTAATCAGAACACTGGAGCGGAGATTAATTATGTGTGAGTTTATTTGGTTAACACACATATACATACTTATGTACAATAATTACCATTTAAATAATTACCGTGCGGGAGGGTGCTTTGGCGGCGGTTGTGGTTCTTCTTGTTCCTCTACGAAACGGTGATTTCGAGTTCGGATTAGGTAAAGGTTCGAAAAGGCGCTGGACCAAAGTGCGGGTTCTATAAAGAGAAAAAGTAAAACCTGCGAGATTGCTTAAACCTAAACGGGGCTATGGAGGTGATGAACTACGGGGCGGCCTCTTGGAGGATGCGAAGTGTTAGACGTTGAGAGGTTTTACCTGGATAGGACTGTGAAGCTCGTGAACAACGGGCGGCCTCCTGGATGAGAAGAGAGATGCACATCCACGAAAGGCTTCCATACACTGTGCGAACTAAGGGTTCGACGGCAGAGATTGGCTGTCACAGCTCTTAAGCGAAAAGGAAAAGTTCGGCCTTGAAAGCTTGTCTGAAAAAGCTCTTATGTGAACGAATTGGTTGGATTTGTAGAGCATACCTTTCTTTTTCTGCTAATCTTCCAAGTATTTAAAAACCTTGTAGCCTCTATTTTCAGCTTTTGGCGTTACAGTGATGGTCAAATTGTTATGTTTTATTAAATTTAGATATACTTTTTTTAGGGGTCAGCTAGAATTATTTAATCTACATCATATTGTAGCTAACTTAAATCCGCGATTTTTTACTAGATAGCTAAGAGTACTTTTTTATGTGGATACCTGAGTGTCTGTTTACCCCATAGCAGGTAGCGTTTCCTGATCATTAATGTGTTACCTTAGCAAATGTAGCTGTTTATCAGTTATGGACAGCGTTGCGTCATTGGACGGCTTAGTCTGATTTGAGAAGCCAGCAGTTTAACGGCTCGTTTGCAACCGTTAACTGCCGTTTGATGTAAACAAAGCGGTTTTTGTTGGAGCTGAGATTTTAAAATGTATATCAATTCGTTGTTCGGCTTAAACTGTAGATATCGTGACGGCGCATTACAACGGCTGCCGGGGATCGTTACGCGGGAGCGGGCGTTATAATAAATCACATAAAGAGGTTTTTAAGTCATGCAGAGCAATGGCTATTTTATTCAATCACTTAACAGACGTGGCTTCGCTTATAAACAGCAAGAAAAGGTGTGGTTTCTAGTTGGATCCTTGTGGAACTTCAGAGGAAAGAATATGTGCGGAAGAGCAACCACTGTTATACCAAACTATTTATTGTTTGTTTGCTTTCTGGCATATGAAAAACAACCGACAACCAAAAAACCAAAAAACTGAGACAACCAAAATGCCAAGCTATATCGCTTTTAAAATAGTTCACAAAGCGTTCGGGTTATAAAATACCACGATGCGAAATTCTTGTCGTGGCTGTTTAATATAACACTGTAAACGAAGCCTGATCGTTGGTTAACCCATTATCGCTTGAATCAAAATTCTAGTTATTTTTGATCTATATACCAAGTACCATGTATTGAATAGGTTACAATAAAATATATTTTTGATACCAGGCGTCGGGGGAAAGAATTTTTCGCCTGTTTTTGCTGATTACATTTTACACCTCTCTAACTGTTTTGATAACCACGACGCAAAACGTCATATTATAGCACTTTCGAAATAGTCACAAAGCGTTTTGGAATGTTATAAATACCACAACGGGAAATTCTTATTGTGGATCTTTCTTAAACGGCCAGAACTCTTTCTCATCGCCTTTAGTTTACTACAACACAATGCAGAAAAATTACCCCATTAACGCTTAAAACAGAATTCTGGTGACTTTACACCTATGTAACCAAGCACCATGCATTGGATTATTAATCTATTTATTTAAAACGTTAAGCGTTTTCTTTCGACACTATTTTGAGACTTCCACCGGGCCGATTTCGATAATTCTTTTTTTTAAATGAAAGCCTTTACCGTGTAGATGTGCACAAAAGTCCTAAATTGAAAATAAATGGATAATTTTAAGAGTAAAACCAACATATTGTAATTTTCAAGTGGCTGCAGCCGGCCATGCAGTAACAGTAAACCAAGTGTATTCTCGAAGTCAGCCTGCAGCGTTCTGCTGATTTTTTGCAGTAGACTACTGTAACTACTAAATGTTTATTTGAAATCAACGGTCTGCGGATTAGTGAGACAAACGTCAAAATACATGTAAAATGACAGTTAACGAAAATCTGTATTGCTCATACGCTGTAAGGTGTTTTTCTGCTTATTATGATTATGTGGATGTGCTTATTTACACACTGGTTCATTGGTTTCCCTGTTGGTACAAGCATACGTATATTTTTAAAACGTATTTCGACGTTATCCGACACCTGCTTTTCATACTCTTCCATCCTCACAGTTTCTTTCGTTTAAGTTGCATTCAGTCATCGCTTTTGTAATCTATTATATCAAAATTCTATTCGGCTTTCTCCTAGCTCTTCTTTCTGATACCTTCCCCATTTTCGCTGTGCGCCTAGCATGTACGATGACATTTAATAAACCACAAAGACAAACTCCTGATAAAGTATGAATATATAATATTCGTCACAACCAGTATTTAGCTATGGTCAAGTGTATGTAGCAATGTCACGTGAGAGTAGTTTTGAAAACTTAAAAATTGAAATTTTACTTGATGGATGCGTTAAACATTGTCTACAAAGGAGTTTTGTAAATTGCAAAATATTTTTCAACGGGTTAAATTAATGGTTTTTTATTTACTGTGGTTTTATCAACTCGACGATGATATTCAAATGGCAGTTGTTCTCAAGACAAATACGTGTTATAATAGTGATTTTTAAAAATGCAGTATCCCTACAATAAGGATATATTGTCTTGAATTTACATAAGGGTTCACCTAAGAGTATATTCCAAGGCCTTTCATTCGGAGGAACAGATCTATCAATCAATTAACACTGTGGTGGAGGCAGATGACACAGTGCACTACCACATCGAGTTTCTCCACACTCTCTACCCTCCCGCACTTCTTCCCAATTGCATGCCTTTGAAAGTTAGAACACTTATACTACTGAGAAACGTGAAGACTGCAGGTGAAAGCTTCGCATCGTAACGTTACTGACGCCAAACATTTCATGGGTTTTGGAGAATAACCCTTATTATTTCAGTCTATTCTTTTCAATTTAAGAGACTGCAATTTCCCGTAAAAACCTGCTTTGCCACGACGATCAATAAGGTGCAGGGACAGTCGCTGAATCAGGCTGGGGTCGACTTGAGGGAAGACTGTTTTTTCTCGATCAACTTTATCTAGACTGTTTAGGGGTCAGTTCTCCAAACAACTTAGTGGTGCTCAAACCAGAGGAGAAAACCTCCAATATTGTCTACAAAGAAGTGCGTCGTTTACCCTCTATTCGAAGGGATTGACTTCTATTTCACAGATCGTTACATAATAGAATCTGGGGGAAGGTAAGAAGTTTTAATTCGCCATATTAGTTCTTTTTACAAGTAGGGTCAAACCATTTTCAGGACTTTTCGAGATTCATTCCTCCAAAGGAGCTAAATGTGACTACCTGTTTCTGTAAAGATCTACAATGAGGAAACTACTACAGGTGGGAAGCTGAAATTCGACATATTAGTTCGTTTTACAAATCAGATCAAGTAAATGTCAAGGTTTTGCAGAATTCATCCCCCGAAAGGGGTTAAATAGGACAAACATGTTTTTCTAAATATCGCTCCAAGGAAACTACTACAACTACAGGAAGTTAAAATTGAGCATATTAGAACAGTTTTCAAATCGGGTCACATTAGTTTTAGGGTTTTGGAGAATTCATCACCGAAAGGGGTTAAATGAAACAAATCTGTTTGTCAAAATATCGCCACGGGAAAACTACCACAGGCAGTAAGTTGAAACTCGGCATTTTAGATCGCTTTACTAATCGGAAATAATTTTTAGTTTTTCGAAATACATCCCCTCAAACTGGTTAAGTAGACCAGAAGTCGTCTTCGAAAAATAGCCACAAAGTAATTATTACAGGCAGGAAATTGAAATTCGGCATATTAAATCGTTTTACAAATTAGGTCAAATCAATTTCAGGCTTTTCGAAATTAACTCCCGAAAGAAACGGGATAGATGTGTTTTTCTAAAGATCGCCATAATACGGTAACTGCTGCAAGTAGAAAGTTGATTTAGCACAGTAGTTCGTTTTACACACCGAGTCAAGCCAGTTCGTTTTACACATCGAGTCAAGTCAGGGTTTTTCGAAATCTTTCCTCTCACAGGGATTAAATGGGGTAAATGTGTTCTTCTAAAGATCGTCACGACATAGATACAGGTAGGAAGTCGAAATTCGGCATATTAGTTCGTTTTACAAATCATGTAAAACCATTTTCAGGGTTTTGCAGAATGCCTCTCCTCAAAAGAGTTAAATGAGATAGATCTGTTTTTTAAAGATTACCTTAACGAACGAACTACTACAGATAGGAAATTGAAATTTTGCATATTAGATCGTCTTACAAATAGACCAAATCATTTCCAGGAATTTTTGGAATTCACCCTCAAAGGGTGCTACGGTGTAAATTATCTCTTAGCGGTTGATACTGTGTGAACAAACCTTTAGTGCCGATATTCCTTCGCTCCTATCGAAATTTGTTAGGTTGGCGATGATTTTTTTGTGATTATCGGATTTTGCAAACTCATGGCACTTCGGCCTTCGTCTCATTTTTACAGCCAAGCTAGCAGCTTGCACGTTTTTTCGGATTCTATCATCCGATCTGGAGTTAGTCTGTTTTTGATTCTTTTGGTGTACAAGCGAATATTTGGACATTTAAGTCCGCGCCGATTGGCGGTCTTAGTTGCAAAAAAGCTCCTAAAAAAATTCGTGCACATGGCCCATATTCTTGGGGCGAGTTAATTTGGAGTTTTGACCGCTCTCGCGTGAAGCGCAACAAAATTACATCTCTCCTGCCTGAATATGAAAAGCAATATTTGAGTGTAAATATAATTGTATCACATAATGACAACATTTTATAATCTTCTATGGAATTAATAAATTCGTTAAATTGCAGTGGAATACCGGGTGACAATGAGACTAGGGCCATGCTTATATCTTCTTTATTAATAATAATAATGGCCATTTATTGATGGATAGTATTACAAGTAATATTCAAAATTTAAAAAAAAATATAATAAAGAAAACCATCAAAAGGGCGAAGTTCAGTTCTCCAATTGATAGGGGTATCAATCGGAGCCTGCTCTAACACTTAACCCTTTAAAATTAAAATTAACTTAAGTATAGACCATGGCGCCCAGAGTATAATGTTTTAAACTAATTTTTGATTCTGCATTCAAAAAAAAAAAATTCTTATCATATGCTGTGTAAAGAAATACATTTATAAAAAAGAAAAATTATTTTTGACCTGTAAGCAACATGTGAGTTAGCGTGCGTCTGAAAGAATTTATAGAAAGAGATTTTAAAGAATCAGGTAGTGAATTATACAGATTACTAATAGTGTAAGAAAATGATCTTTTAAATAATTGCGACTTGTGGACTGGAGGTGTGATAAGGTTTTTTCTTCTAATATTTACATTATGCATGTTATATCTAAATTTTATTTTATTGAAAAGATAAGCCGGTTAAAAAGTTGTAATAATTTTATGAAATAAAACTGAGGTATGTAACCTTCTTCTATTAATCATATTTAACCAATTAGTATCAATAAGTTTATGTTGAATATGTTCTGATTTTTTGATACCGTATATCAATCTCAGACAGGAGTTTTGCATACGCTGGATTCTCATGATGTTATAACTATCGAGACAAGGACCGTAAACCACATCACAGAAATTAAAGTGAGACAACACCAAAGATTCGCACAACAGTATTTTAAGTTGTTTATTTAGACAGAATCTACTATTAAAAATAAGTTTAAGGTTGATATATGCCTTACGTAAAGCATAAGATACATGTTGTGAAAATCTAATGCTCTCATCAATGATTAATCCCAGATTCTTAGCACTTTCCTCTACGGGCAGAGTTTTGTCTCCAACTTTAACCTCGAGGCTGTTTTTAATTGCATTTCTAGCTTTGTCTTTGCCAAACACCATAATCAAAGATTTGTCAGCATTAAGTTTAAGGCAATGTTGTTCAGAAATTTTCACTAACTTAGCGATATCTGTGTTAATTAAACGATTAGCTAGAACAACGTCTTCCGGGTCAAAGTCAATATGTAACTGAGTATCATCAGCATACAGATGATACCTACAAAACTGAACATGAGTTTTGAAATTGCAGGTGTACAGTGAATATAATAGAGGCCCGAGAATAGAACCTTGTGGTACGCCCGCAAGGACTGGCAAAGGTGTAGATGAATGTTCTCTGAGTATAACCTTCTGGCTACGATTAGTAAGATAGGATTGCATAAGTTCCAAAGCATTGACATCAAAGCCAACAAAACGTAAAATACTTAATAAAATCTTATGAGATATAGTATCAAATGTTTTAGAATAGTCTAGCATTGTCACTACAGATATTCTATTTTTATCAGTGGCTGAGAGAACATCATCAGTAATATTTAACAGACTAGTGGCACAGCTAAAACCTTTTCGGAACCCCGACTGCGTTTCTGGTAAGACGTCGTGTAACGTAATGTGAGATACCATTTGTTCTGCCATAATTTTTTCCAAGACCTTTGACATTATCGCCAAGATACTAATCGGTCGCAAATCATTAAGGGTAGTGGAAATTCCAGATTCAGGTAAAGGGGTAACATTAGCAAGTTTCCAACTATCTGGAAAAATGCAGTGCAATAAACAGCTGTTAATCAAATGAGTGACATATGGTGATATGTGTGGGTAACATAATTTTAGCATGGTTACACTTATTCCGTCAGAACCTACAGAATTGGTTTTGATACTAAATAATATTTTATTTATGTGATCTTCTGAAGATAGCGTAAAATTAAAGAATGATTCAAAGTTATTCATTAGGTTATTGTTATAAAAGTGTTCCAATTCCGAGTTGCCTATGACGGAAATTTTGCCCGCCGTCAAGAAGGTTTCATTAATTTTTTCTACATTACAAAGTTCTGAAGGAATATTGTTTCGTCTAACCTTGCTACGTATGTCTAAAGACCTTACTGCCCTCCACATAGTTTGAGCGTTAATACGTGCTTGAAATTCAAGATAAGCCTTTTTTTCTTTCCTAATTGCAAATGTGGTATAATTTCGCAAAGACTTCCCAGGCTCCCTTAGTTTTTATTCGTTTAAAGCGCTGAAAAGCTTTATCTCTAAGAGACATCATTAACTTAATATTGGTTGTTATCCACGGTGTTTTAGGCTTAGTAATCTTTATAGTTTTTATAGGAGCATGAATATTGAATAAATCTAAGATATTACTGGTAAAAAAATTTACTTTGTCGTTAATGTCCTCAATGTTAACTATAGTTCCCCAATCTATTAATTTTAAGTCACTACCAAAAACCAGTTCATCAAAAGATCTGAAGTCTCTAAACGTGTAGTAATGTGGATCAGCACTCAACCAACACTTATAGGATAATGACAAAAAACTAATGAATGATCAGAAATGTGATCCATATTTTCAACTCCAGAATTGTTAATCTGAACATCTAATCCAACTATAATAAAATCTATTAATGTGGCAGTAGTAGCTGTAACACGCGTAGGATCCTTTATTAGTTGTTTTAGCCCCATGGCATCTAAAGCAGAATAAAACTGTACACATGCAACTCCCTCCGTATTGAAAAGATTAATATTAAAATCTCCTCCGCAGACAATCTCATTACATAAAGGAAAGACAAATGACAATGAGTCCTGAAACCCATCTAAAAATTCAGAAAATGCAAACTCCTGCCTTCTGTATATAGTGCCACGAGCTACTACATGCTCAGATAGTTTAATACTAACCCAAATTTGCTCTATAGCTAGACACGCAGTTTGTAATTTTAGAATAGAGAAGGAAAGATTATTTTTAATGTACATACCGACACCTCCACCCCACGTTTGTGTCACTCTATCATTTCGTACAAAGTTGTAGCCCAGTATGTTTACCGCTTCATTTGGAATACTAGAAGAAAGCATCGTTTCAGACACACCCATAACATCATAATCTTCATCAAGTAGCTGCTTTTTAACATCTGAGTAGTGAGTTAGGAGAGATCTTACATTTAAATATGCTATTTTAATAACATCAGCCATCTAAAAAATAAAAACAAATAAAAAATCGAAAAGAGCAAATTTGCAACATAGTAAAAAATAATAACATATGATTTAATTTAAAATAACGCAAATGTAATCTATTTGTACAGAAGATAAAGTTAATGTACATCAGGGAAATCAGAAACTGAGTTAATTACAAATACTTGGCTCTTATCCGACTTGCGCATCATAATTTTGCCATTTTTAATCCATAAGTATTTTATCTTATTAGATTTCACAAACTCACGACATTGGGCAAACAGTTTCCTATTAGCAGGCGATAACGATGCAGTTATATAGATCGGTGCTGGTGTTGTAACAGATGCATCCAAATCCCTTGTAGAGAAGTCTCGCTTTACTTTTCTTGCCTGAATTAGTTCTTCCTTATGAATACGACTAATAAATTTAATTATTATAGGTCGCGGTTCTTGCGGTTTGTTTGGATTGGTTCCAAGCCTATGGCACGCATCGATCATGTTACTATCAATGTTAAAGTTAAGTGCTCTACCAACAGAGCACACAGTAGCGATGACATTTTCATCCTTTGGTTCAGGAACGCCACGAATTTCCACTGAGTTAAGGCGACTATATTGCTCCAGTTGATTTAGCCGGTTTTTGATATCAGAGTTTTCACGAATTAAAGAAGCATTTTCGTTCCTTAATTTATCAATTTGATCGGAGCACTCATTTATTTGAAGATCTTTTTCATTAATTAATTTTTTGAGGTCCTCAAGTTGATCATTTAAGAAATCAAAGGATTTCTGAAATGCATCCAATTTATCCGACAGGGTCTTATTTTCTTCTTTGGCGGTGTCCTTCACTGCAGATTTAATAGCAGTAAGCAAATCATTACTGATATCTGTACTTGCACTCGTGGTGATATCAACCGCTGGTTTGGTTTTACACTTGATACATCTCCAAGCCAATTTCGCCTCAACGGAAAGTTTACGATAGTAAGTTTCTCGCATACCTCAACAAACGAAATGAAATTTTCCATCGCAGCCCTCACACTTCACAAAGTCATTATCCGGTAGTAAATTATTATCACAGGTTACGCACAACGACATTATAAACAATTAGTAAGCAGAATGCACAAATAAAATAAATAGGTTTATGCAGATCGAAACGCAAATACGTCCGTACCTCAAGACGGCCAACTTGAACTTCTTACGATTTGATTTGGATAAAATTTTATACCAAAATACTAGACATAATTTGTGATTGGCTCATAGATATAGTCAAAATGGCTAACTTCCGGTTTTACCGGAAATGATTCTAACTTTGTTTTTTTAAATGGAACACCCTCTATATTTTATGTTTTTCTGAATCTACGAGTCAAATTACATATAAGAATCTTGTCAAATTGCAATTTTTTTAAACAAAAAAAATATTTTTTTAATTTTTATTTTTTACCATAGAAGGCCTTTACTTAGAAAAATCTATTCTAATTGACTCTAGTCACTCTTAATAATAGCTATTTTATCAATAAGGTCAATAACTAACCTTTAATAAAAGAATATAATTTGCTAAACTCGTTTTTTAAGAAAAACTCACTTTTTTTAAATGGCACCTACTAAGGGCCATCTTGCCATTAGATAGAAAATGTAATTACCAATCTAACGATATGCATAATGCACTACTTTATCTTTATCAACAATTTCCACTCCCCTTTTCTGATTATATTTTAGACGTTAACTTGCACTGTATATACGATTTTTCGTTTAACTGTACCAGTATTACAAATGATGTTAATTTTTATGAACTGTAACAAAAACCCGAACAGAAATAAAACATTTATGGAGCTTTTAGATACAATCATAAATTTAGTCATAAACTATTTTTCCGCTACGCTTGTTACTGTTTGATCGTTTTTTTTTTGCACTTGGACATAATGTGCACTTAAAAACATAATGATGTTATACCGGTAAGTTGAAATTTTATTGATGAAACACGCGCAATTTATTTGTTACATATACATGGGGCCACAATTATATAAAACAGCAATAAGATAATATGAACAAGAAAATAACACGTATTGCTTGAGTAAGAAAGAGATAAACATAGTAGCAAATATTCGAGTAGGCCTGACACACATTTAATTATGACAGATGTCAACCACACATGCCTACTAAAATATATTTTTCGTATGGTCATCTCTTTCTTACTCAAGCATTCTATTTTGTTGTTCATGTTATCTCATTGCTGTTATATATAATTATGGCCCAATCCGTATAATAATTTGTTAGGGATGAAATGTTTGACGGTTTTAGGGCGCATTATTTTTAAGTTTTAATTAGTACGTTTGCCATTTCTGGAATGTTTTGAGCCCTGGAATGTAATATAATCTTGACGAATGTATTGGGCTCGCGGTCCGTTGTTTCAGGGACCCGGAGAACATGTGCAACTAATGCACCATGTCGAAGGGGGCTCGGTTAGCAATGGAATTAAAAACAGGACAGAACGTTTGGGGTTATGCTAGAGGTGCGACGTATTAGTTAAAGTGGGCTATTTGCGTAGTTATTTCTTGGCGTAAGCGATTATATGCGAACCAATAATTAATTATCAGGTGATAAGATGCGACAATGTGAGGCGAAATTGAGAGCGCGACCATGCGTATTTTCTGGGTAGTGAGTTAATTTAGCTAGCGTAGAATGTACGTACTATTGTAGTTAGTTGAATGGCATTTGGTAGACTGTTTGGCAATTACAGCGTCCGGCATACGTCAGAGGTTCTTGCTTTGCTAGTCGACTATGTGATAGTCAAAGAGTTGAATCCCGCGAAAGCACGACGTTTCGCACAGTGATTCGCGGAAGCATGTAGTTCCGCACCGGAAGCATGGAGTTCCGAATTATAAGCCCCGTTAGAGCAATAGCAAGATTTACGGTAATTGCTGTACTGTGAAAGCCCAGTATACTACGGTAGTTATTACCGACTCTGTACGGGTTGTAACAATAGTTAATCTAGTGGATTACTATTGGGCAGTACTAGCGAAAGGTACCGACAGCTAACCCAGCCAATGAAGCAGCGATGAGGGGCCAAAGGGTTGATGCCGCCTGATGCAAGGCCAAGAATTGTAGCATCTCTGCCAGCAGTACGGAGGGGCCAGGGGAGGCCACCCCCGGTGAGTACAATTATTGCTATCGATGAGATTTACAGATCAGTAAATTTATGTTCCTTTACATTTAACTGCCTGCCTCCGCCACTGGGTCAAGGAATGCTCGAAACTGCACTGTATGCGCCCCGTTGCCGCCTTGTGGTCATGGGTGAGTTGCATCCACCACGTTGACACATTTCAAAAGTATCGGAAATTGAATTTTAATATAACACACATAAACACCCGTCTAACAAATTAAACACTCATTCTTCATATACGTTATCTAAGGGGCGATAAAAATCAAATAAAGCCCACGCAATGCTTCAGCCACTTTAAAGAAATGTGCCGTTCTTAAAAAGGGAATAATTGAAACCTTGGAATTAATCAAGTTATCGCAAGGGTAATAAAAAGAGCTTCAAAGAAAGCACAGCGTTGTATCAGCAACGACAAAAGAAATAATTGTAAAGGTAGGCTAATTAAGCCCTCATGTTTCAAACGACAATTAAAAATTGTAGCCTCAAGGCGGCGACTAGCAAGTTAGCAACTGCTACGGTATTACCAATATTTCTTAGCTACAAAGATGAATTTTTAACGACGGCGGCAGCAGCGTCAGTTATAAAATTTAGATTGGGAAATATATCTGAAATTACTAGCAAAAATGCTCGGTAGAAAATATTCTTAATATTTTTCTGTAGAGAGAAGATATAGGAATAGAATGGACGATCAGCTTAATCGCGATGTTGCTATTAAAAAAGGAAGATACCAACTTCCTGCAATGTTCTCGGACTGAAACTGACTTCAAACAATGCATAAAAACAATTTCTTTACACAAATCCATTGACTTCAAAACACATATAGAACCATAAAAAAAAGCAAAAGAAAACAGAGTTCAGTGCTAATACAACTTACATGCGAGATAGCTGTGGTTACGCGCATGTAAGTACACAACGTACATAAAACACTATCAAATTTAGCGTTGAAACAGTAATTGTCTTGACAATGCAATCAAAATAAAAGTCTTTGAAACATAACATCCAAATCGCCTGAAGTCGATACTATGTAAGTCCGACCCGAACGTGATTCGCACGCGTAAACGGTAGCTATCCCGAGTTAAGCATAGACCTTGTAACGTTAAAATGGCAAACATTTACTTGTGTCTCCTAAATGGACGCTTGGAATTCGCCTTTAAATCCGGCACAGTGGGTGTATTTACATGTACACTACACAGATTCACTGGGCTTGTAAACGCTTGCTCGCTGCACCTTTCACTTGTATGCAGTAATTATTTGCTTGCTGCAGGATTCCAGTCCAACTTAGCTCGCCTTGGAGCGAATTAGCACAATATACTCGCCCTTTGGATTCGCAAATAAGTGCAGCCCTTAGCTGAGCCTAGTGTGACTTCTTTGTGAAATACGCATGGGTTGAACTCTCCGTATTCCGCGAGTAGACTTAAGCGTGCGTTTCTCGTTGCAGACGCGAATTTAATTTTGCAATACCTTTGCAGCGAAGGTTGGCTTTACGCACCTGCGATTATAGTTAATGCAATGCTTAAATCTAGCACACAAAAAATACATATAATAAATACATGTTGGCTCTTGCTTTTAAATAAGAAAATAAAGAGGCGAGGAATCCAGTTCCGTTCTAGTAGTTTTGGGTGGGGTTTACTATCCCAGCAGCTTTAAAGTCTACTTCGTAGATGAAAAAGATGCTTACACAAAAATAATTTGAAGATTGTGCCGAATTTTCGAGGCGACACTCGAGTAATTCCAATTTTGATGAATTTATCAAATGGGATAGAGAGAGGTTTGGATCATACTGAAAAGAAAGTGGAGATGCTCTTTGTTCTGATGAATAGTTCAAGAATCAGAAGTCAAAGATTACATATTGGGTCCATTATAGCAAGTAATTACTTAGTATGGTTTGAAAATTTATTTTTTATAGCTCGAACCAACATACCTGTATGTGAATCGATGATAGATATATTTTTGAAATTATTTTTTAGATTTCTAACTTTCTTAATATAGTTAGGAAATGAATATTTTTTAGTTTTTTAAACTCAGGAAATGGCATATTTTTCCATACTCTTCTTAAAATACACTACTCAAAAGAAAAAAGTAGTCACGTATTCAAAGTGGCGTAAATTTAATGCGAGTTTAGGAATTTTGGTATATATGTAGATAAATTGTTTTTTGGATAATGCTACATGTTTTTTTTAAAAATTTAATTAAATTTGCAATTTCTGTAGAGCTTCGAGCTTATCAGTAACAAAAACTAAAGTAATCTAGGAAATTTATGAGTCAGTTTTACTTCATTAATTATGATGACAATAAATTCAATATGAAATATTGCCTCCTCTTGCTCAACTTACTGCTTGACAGCGTCTTGGTATGCTTCGAATTAGCCTACGAATCACATCCTGTGGGATGCGCTGCCATTCTTCTATCAGAGCGTGTTCTAACTGAGCAAGGGTTTGTGGGGGGTTTGGACGAGTGTGAACAGCTCTTTCCAGCATATCCCACATGTGCTCTATGGGAATCATGTCTGGACTACATGCTGGCCAATTCATTGTTTGAATGTCTTGATCTTGAAGATAATTAATCACTATGTTTGCGACGTGTGGGCTAGCATTATCATGCATATACACGAATTCCCGACCAATATTTTGGGCATACGGACGAACATGTACATGTATGATTTCATTTATGTATCGTTGTGCATTCAGAGCACCATTTCGAACAATGACAAGCTCATTACGAGTATCTAATGTGATGCCGCCCCATACCATTCTCGATCCTCCAGCAAAAGGAATAGTTTCATGCATTGTATTGGAAAGGTAACGTTCTCCTGGTCTTCTCCATACATGTAAACGTCCATCATTACCGGATAGAAGGAACCTAGACTCATCTGTAAACATGACACGTCGCCAGTGCCTCAGTTGCCAGTTGTAGGTGTCTCGGCCGAATTGCACTCGCATTCTACGATGATTTCTGGACAATTTGGGCACTTTAACTGGTCTTCTGGACCTTAGATTAACCTCATGCAGTCTATTTCTAACAGTTTGGTCACTAATTATGCACACAGAAGGTTGTCGAACGTCTGCTTGAAGGTCTCGTGCTGTAGCTGTACCACTGCGTAGGGCTTGCAAACGAAGAAAACGATCCTCACCTACAGTAGTTTTTCGGTTTCGACCACTACCAGGACGTCTAGTAACAAGCCCGGTCTCCCTGTAACGTCGTCAGAGCTTCCACACAGTTCCCTGTACAATTCCCAATTGTTGAGCCACGTACTGTTGAGATCGCCCTTCTTGTAGTAAAGTTACCGCTGGCATAACCTGTATTGGCGTTAGTTGCCTTCTTTGTGGTACATGTTAAATATGTTCACCCATAATGTTAAGAAGCAGTTTTAACAAGTACACTAGCATATATGCATGTAATAATAATGTTCCCCCTACTTTGTTTTTTGTTACTTAATTTATCTAACTTATTTGACATAAGCACACTTAATGATATTTTTGTATTATGTGGAAATTATTAAAGATAAAAGACAAGTGTTCACTTATACCAAGTTTCAACAAAATTCCTAAACTGGCATTAAATTTACGTCACTTTGAATACGTAACTACCTTTTTCTTTTGAGGAGTGTAGTTAGGAAATTATTTTTAATTATTTTCAAAAACAGTAAAAAATGTAAGTGCTAAATGTGTATTGATGTAAAAAGTTTCAATAGCCATATATAATATTAAAGCACCCACCTGCAGTGATGAGTAGTGTATGCCAGTTGTGCAATACTTGGATTTGGCTCAGATATTTCGTCACTGTGATGTCTTTAAAACTACGTCACGTAATGGCGTAGACAATTAACCACCACAATGTTGGCACGACTTCAAACCCATTGTGACGGTTATCGGCCACTATTTCAACGCTTCTTCTCTTCGCTTACAGCTTTCTAGGAAACGAAGAGACTCCACTTTCACTTATCGTGGTGTTGCATTTCTAAAACTGATCTCGTGCAGCAACAGTATTGGGTCCGCGAATAAAGCAGCATCACTATGCTCGCTCAAAACTGCTTTCCTGTTGAGCTCCCAACTTAGGCTGACGCTCACTGCACAATTGGTGCGCGTTGTGTGAATAGTTTGGATAACGTATAAATAACTATTGGTATTGATCTCGATTCAGGTGTTAATATTTATATTAAGATTTTATAATATTTTGTTAGCTAAACTAGACTAGTGCTACACTTCTACCAGCGAACTGTAAAAATATATTCAGTTCCACAGTTAAAAAACTTGTATTTTAAGTGCACGTGTTGTAGCTATTGCCTGCATGAATGTTTTCCTACTGATCAGGCCTGCATTTTTATTTATTTTATATTCGACCTAGTTGGTACCAACAAAAGATTACCTTAATTTTTAATCAAGAAAATGGAAAAGGAGCGAAAAAAGATAAAAACGTAAAAAGTAATTTTGGCATACCGCAGGCTCAGCACTTGGCCCGGTGTTGCATCTTGTTTACATATATGATATTCTAAAACAAAAAAATTTTGCTCTACCTAGTAACAGAGTTTCACTGATAACTGATGATTAATTGAGTACAATTTAGTTCAACAATTTAAATTCAGGCAAGTTAGTATAATTTGCCCCCCCCCCCCCCCCCCGTTAACATAGTCAATTATTTTCTTATATGCGACTAGAATAGATTCAACGTTTACTCGTTGCTCTATCCATTTTTGTCTGGGTCTGCTAGATTTTCGTTTGTCTCTTGGTTTGTATTTTTAATATATTCATGGCATATTTTCGGTCACTCTTTCCAGGTGATCTTATCACCTTCCTCTATACTGCTTTATTTTGTTGTTTCATTAAAATGTATTTAATTTCGTGTATGATTTCTTGGAGAACATCTCGCCACTGATCATAAGAATCTCACAGTACACTCGGTACCTTTTGTAGTACTTTTTGTATACGATATTAGGGAAATGGATAGATACTAAATAAAGTTCAAAATTTTCGATTGGAATCTGTTTCTCATTTTCTTTTAAATGTTTTTTTGCTACTTACGACACACCAGTTCAAGTGCCAAACTTTCAGAGTTGTAGCAAACTTCAACCGTAACGAGAGCATGCGTGCCCCAAGCAAAGCAATACATTCGCGTTAGGGTCGTAACAATGCATTCAGTTTTAGGGGGACGTTTAGGTTGCCGTTAAGTTCCTCATCGTTCAGTAACGGTGCATAAAGCTCTCTCAAATCTCCGTAATTTTGTTTAGGATCTTCAAGTTCTACCGGATCGTTATCTTTACGTGCCCTTGGAGAGAAAAACGCTGACGGCCACGAAATATTGCCGTGTCCATAATAAGCAGTCTATAACCATTCCCTTTTATTTGTTGTTTTAGGGTCCACCCAATAAAACTTTAACAGATTTTTGCAGCAATTGCCTGGCGGTTTCAGCGGGAGAGTAGCGAGTCTGGGAGATTGTATCTTAGTTTACTGGCTGTTTGTCGGTAGATTTCCATTCAAACTGGCGATTGCTTTGCACCTTTCAGATCTATGATTACCGTTTTGTTCAGTGACAAATATCTATCTCTTAGTAAGGTCTGGCCGGATATTGATATAATTGTAAAATTGCTAAAAGGCTAGTCAAATGGAACCAATGAAGGGCAACTTCATAATATAAGTTCGCTCATTTGCCAAACTATTCCAATCTAAAACGAAATACTCCTGTTATTGTGCATTGTTTTAGTGAACAATGTTGAAAATATTCTGAATATTCTGCTAATTAATTAGAAATCCAGAAAATGTTGCAACATTTAAAATTTTAAATGGAGTTGTGTTACTGGCAATTTTGCATAGTTTTAGAAATGCACTGGTAGAACACGATCAATTTTATCATTATTGGAAAGGGAACATTTCAGAGATCAGTGTAAGTACAGAAACCTTTTGGATTATCTATCGAACGACGAACAAGTGGTTAAGCTTGGCATATAAGGGTTCATAGGGGCAGTCCATTGTAATTCCCTCTCTAATAAAAACCAGCAACAACAGGTGCAATCGCCATTGTTAGCATGTATGTGGCTCCCTGTTCTCCCTCGTGCATTATTCAACAGCAAGGCGTGGTGTACAAGCAAAAGAGAAGTGACTTATCCGCAAACTCCACTTGGGTGGGATAACATCTTGTTAGTAGCATTAGGGAACTCTGCTTCTAGCACATCAAGCCTTAGTAGAGCTGATGCACTCGTCCTCTTGACGCGGCTTAGTCTCGGGTGTTATTTTAGAGTCTGGAATTCTGGCAAATAATGCGCCATGTTATAAGTTTTCATCTAAAGCAATCTTTTACAGAGGGCAGTATCGATTGCTTTCAAAAGCAAATGTAGAGCAGCTGGCATCATATTCTTTTGACAAATCCATTACTGGGCTCCAGTTCGTTTTAACTGCGCCTCGGCCCTGAGTGTCATGAAATCCAAGGATCATTCTTTGCAGGCGATCGTAATCTTTACGACCAAACCAATCATCAACTGAAATTTATTCGACGACGAATTAACAAGCGTAAAAAGCGCGAATCTTTCCTGGCCTAAGCAGATGTCATAGAGGAAGTTAAAAACTGGACGTGACTGTTTTCAGTAAATGAAAGTAACTTTTGCTCTCTCTTGAGAACGTTCGTGATGTCGCTTACTAAATAAAAATAAAATTTGGTTATTATAGCAGTGTGCTTTTACTGCGTTTTACAATACGTCAGTTTATTCGACTCATTCTTATGTGTGCGTGCATGTGTGTACTATGTCAAAATTTAGGTTCTGATACTTTCACAATCAAAGGAGTGGGTGCAATTCATCTATGACTACAAGGCGGCCGCAGAGTAAAAAGAGTGTATGTAGCAGGAGCAGGCAGTGAAATGTAAAAGAATATAAACTTACTGATATATAAAACTCATCGATAATAATAATTGTACTCACCTGGGTTAGTCGGCCACTGACCTCTTTGTATTATTGGCAGTGACGTTACAATCCACCTTTACTAGTGGTACTGAGTTTTCACAGTACAGCAATTACTGTAGTATTCGCTCGGCTGCTGCGGAAGAACATGCTACCTCGGAATCACTAGGCGGAACAACGTTCCTTCGCGGAATCCACCCCCTTGATTATCATATAGTCGTCCAGCACGAGCCAGAACTTCTGATGCAACATCTGCTTTAATTGTCAAAAATCTACCAATATAATGCAACCAACTATAATACATGCGATCTACAGTAGCCACCATCTACATAATTCACTAACTAAGGGTACGCATAGTAGCGCTTGCTTCGCATGGTTGAAACTTACATCATTGTAACTAATAGTTAAAACCGCCCACTTTCACAACATACGTCGCGACGCTGTTACAGCCCCGAATATTTTGCCGATCCAGAATTCCACATTTCTTGATACACTACATTGGTTGCACCTGCACTGCTGATTCTATTTGTCGAGATTGTATTACATTTTAGGGTTAAAAATAATCCGGAAATGAGAAACATAGTAATTAATACTTCAAAGTAATGCACCTTGAAGCTATCAAATATTTTAGCTCTAACAAGTTCTTGTGATAAAGGAGATTGTTGTTAAGTCCAGAGACTATTAAATATTTTCAAACGTAAGAAACTTATAGGAAAGCCATTCGCATTTCTAGAAAACCTAAAACTACTGTGAAACTCATAGTGATTACTAGGACTTGTTCTGTATTGATTTGGTTTGCTGAATGTTTTATTTGAAGTACGTATACGTATCAATTGTGTTTTTTAGAGACATAGCAAGAGTAATTGTAGATATAAGAGTATAAAGAAGAAAGCAACCTGAAAAGCAGAGGAAGTAAACATTTTCGATTGTTGCTAAAAATGCAATTAAAAAATCGGCAACGAACTTGATTCATTGAAAACGAAAAAAAAAAGTTGCGCTTGCTTCAAAAATCGTCAAAACATAAGTTCTGCTTTAGCCTAAATATCAAGTATATAGTTTTTATACAAATTTCGGTGGTTTATTAACCTGGAAAGTTCAATGCTGATCTTGAGTGTTTCGAAAATCAGATAAGACCAGAGTCCAAAAATAGTCATGATGTCTCTAAGGCTTTAACTTCATGATATGAGATAACAAATAGCATGCCATATATTAATATTCCTCATATAGAAACACTATGAATAATGGAAATTCTTACAGAGGAGACCCTAATAGAGGCGAATTTGTGTTATATAATAAAATAAGAAACCCCGGCCTGTTTCTTTGAATAAAATTCGTTTGCAGATTTGTTGTTTACTTTATGCTGACATTCCATCACGCGTGACTAGCAAGTTTCTGTGGCGGTTGCAATTTTATCTATTATTTAAAATTCCAAATATTCTGTTTAATTATCATACCTATATTATATACACTTTGCTAATGTGAGTTGTTGCATAATAGCAAGAAAAACAATCCCTAAGAATTCTACTTGCTCGTAACGTCACTTTGCGCGATAACCAGGGGCGGCTTCAAAGGAGTGGTTGCCACCACATGGGCTTGAAAAAGGAACAGCGGTGGTTGTTGGCTATCGAAAATCGGACCTACAACGAATCAAAGGTTATTTTGCCACCGAAAATCAATTTAACAATATATCAGGTACATATTTCGAGACTTCGGGATGATTACTGGACTCTGGGTGTCTTCTTGCAATGAAGCCTAGACTCAAGTTGTCTTAGACGGGTCGGGTATTTCTCTTATATGCCCGTTCGAACCTTTTATTTAGAGTTTTTTCTGTAGGGAGAAAAGTTACCTAAAGTATGAGCGGCGAAGTCCTTTTATTGTGGCAAGATGGCGACAAATTTCACGTTTTACTGATTTTTAATTCCAAGGGCGAAATATTACAGAATAATGACAAAAAATCATAAAACTTTGAAAAAGTTATGAAAACATCTCTATAATAGAACAAATCAATTAAAGGTTGTTGCTTGCAGAAAAGGTGCAATGGCGAACTTGCTGATGTATTTAATAAATTACCCGAAAGCTGTCATTCTAATTGAAACAAATGAGACCATGGCCTAAATTTGTCGATACTTTTTGTAACATCAGATAATATCAAACGCTTCAACTTTGTAGAAATGCTCAGTTCGTATATGTAATATAGTTACTTACGTAACAAGTGTTTAAAATCGAATATTTAGGACGAGCAAGTTTATAATAGTAATTGATTTTACGGAAGCGTTATGTACATTTCTTGTACGACTGAGGTTATGATATTTTAAACCACCTTTATTTGGTTTATTCACAAATATAGTCACTAATCTTGGACATTATGTGACAGATAGTGTGATAACATGTTACCCATTTGTTTGAGTTTGGTATAAAGTCTAAAGATCCGAAAGTGAAAGTTTATGCCCGCAGACCAAGTATGAGGCCGGGCGCGTAACAGAGGGCCTTTATTCATCCAACGGTGTAAACGTTCTTTTGGTCTGGACCTAGATGCACTACTGGAAAGATTTATTATTGAGAATTTCGTCTGCGCACGATGAGCCTTGTTTATGCTTGTGCGGGCCATAAAGTTACGTTAACGCCTGCGTTTTTACTTTAACGTTCGCGTTTTTATTTTTTCCCTAGCAAATTACTATACCACTCACTAGGCGTAAAGTTGTACTTTTGGTCTGGTAGCTAAGATATAAATTTTCACTTTCGGCTCGGTTGTGCGTAATAGTTATTCAAGTACCAAGGGCGTAAGAAAACGTTTATGGCTCGCGGCGTGGAAAAGCACGAGGGGCATACATTTTATGTACTTACCGGAATATTCACAACTATAACCAAATTTTTAACGTTTATAAATTTTGTAACCTATAACGTCATGCTTGTCAAACTAACAAACAAGGTACTTATCGGACCGTAAAATACTTTATGGCCCTAAGGTCGTAATTTGAAACAATACGCCCTAAAAATTGGGTATAAAGTGACCAATTATAAAACATTTAAGCACTTGTATAACTAGGACAATTTCTGAATTTTCAGAGGGTAGCAAATATCACTGTTATAAGAGATCGTCATCGACGCTTCTTGCAAGTTTAGGAAGAGAATTGCTAATATTAAAAAAGTAAGTGAAAGTGTAATGCAATAGTATACGAATATGCGGAGAATTCCACTGAAGAGAAAATCAGCTTCTAAAATTCTTGCAGGTGGCAATAATGTGTCCGACCTGCGATTATGAGCTACATTACTAATTTGCTTCTATTTCAAGAATTTTTATAGAAGTCAGCTTGTTAACTGTTCCAATTGTGTAATAAAAAAGTTATAGTCAGTATTTGTATCATCATTTACTTCAGCAGATAATACATAACGTAGGATAATAGTTATAACTAGAGTGCGTCAAATGCCATTTTACCATGTTTCTTACTGTAGGCCCCTTTAAGGCCAGATTTCGTATTTAGGCATTTCACGTAGTAAGGGGACGAATGAATCACATTTGTTGGTGCCATAAATGCTATAAAATGCCCTTTTTCGTGACAAATGCTATATTTTCAATAAATGCCATATTTTAATGCTATATTTCATACAAAATCAATATTATGTGGCTAATTCACAACAAAAGGGCTTATAAATTTCAAAATAGACATGCAGAAGTTTTGGTAAGTGCCAGGTATTAAGGTCGATGACCCGGGGGGGGGGGGGGGGTAACCGCTCGTCGCGCGCCTCAACGCTCAGGTAAGTATCCCGATACTTTGACTCGTCAACAACAACCCCGCGCTCTCCCCCTTCCCTTCAATGCACCTCGGATACCTACGTTCAACTTATTTGCCTTGTGCCCGTCGTTTTTATCAGATTACTTTGTCTTTTGTATTTGTGTTGTGGGATTTTTAATATTACTGGTGACATTTTTCCTAAAATTTCAACTTTTTTAAATAAATAGTTACCATTTTTAATGCTTTATTTTGAAATAAATGCCATATTTTGAAAAAATAAATGCCATTTTGCTAGCTATATTTTGAAAAAAAAACGGGAATTTTTTGACGGACTCTGGTTATAACTGAGCAACTTAACTGCAACTGAAATCTTACGCACTCTCTACTTTGTGGTACATGGGGTCATTCACTTGATTGACAAGTGTGTTGCTTATGTGTATGGGGCACTCGCTTATTATTTATATACTACGTACGCAGTATCTGTACTGGATGGTCTTAAGATGTATTTGGGGTTGTGTTTTCATTTGGCAACCACTAAATTAACCAAAGTTAGGAAAAGTATAGCAATCACTAACAACACAAAATTTATCTTCCGCATAATTACATACGCATCAGAAACGTGGACTCGAAAAAAGACAGATAAATCCTGCATGAAACCCTTCGAAATGTGGGATGCCAGCGTACTCTCAGACCAGGGGCGGATGGGCCATAAGACGAACCGGGAAATTTCCCGGTGGGCCGGCTGTTCAGAGGCCCGCAGGGCCGGTGGCTGAAAGTACGTCTAAGTGATCTACCAACGTATCTTCATAAACATGTACTTACTGATAATAAAGAACCGGAATTAATTTTTCATTTTCTTAACAAATTTTTGTACATTTTTTTCTGTATTTTACAATATTATTTGCATATATAATTAATCAGCAAAAAATTTAGTTTTTAAATTTCTTCTTCCGACTGCCCATAAATAACTCTCAAACTTTTATGTTTTGTTTATTTTGTGGTAATTAAGATAAGTCACGCGTCACGCGCTGTGGATTGGTCACTATTCCATTTTATGAAATGAGAGGGACAAATTCAATTTTTTACTGAAAAGAAAGGAGTACCACCAGCGATTAGAAATATTTAATTTTCATACGGCTACGGAATCATTCGGTCACAGAAATTTAATGTATAAAATTGTGTAAGAGCAGGCTTAAAGTGCTTTGTGTTTTGCGTGTGTTATTTACCCTGAATATTCGAAACGGACCTAAGGTAATTAAAATAACAAAATTTGTAAAAAGAATTTAATAAAAATATGGTTTAGGTTTATCCATTATCGCCGTATTATAATATATT
Organism: Agriotes lineatus; assembly: GCA_940337035.1. Classification (NCBI taxonomy): domain Eukaryota; kingdom Metazoa; phylum Arthropoda; class Insecta; order Coleoptera; family Elateridae; genus Agriotes; species Agriotes lineatus. The sequence goes on from CALNHX010000128.1 coordinate 47,771, forward strand.
GTATAATAAATCATTAAAAAATAGACAAAGAAAAACTGAAAGGAGGAGCGGAGAAGTTACGCGAAAAGAGAAAGAAGGCAATGGAAGCTGAGGCACACAAGTCAAAAAACATTAAATTTATGTTTGAAAAACTAGCCTCTTCTTCTATTATTAGTCAACCGCAACCATCTCAAGAATTATCGGAAAAAATTGTTTCGTTCCCTGAATCCGTAAGTTCTCAAGTTCAAACAAGAATACAAAACGAAGGTAAAAACCAAGCGTCCACGTCTACTGCTTTAACAACTTCTTGTAATTTTCAAAGCATTGCAAAAACCAACGAAGCAAAATCAAGCTTTCAATCCGCAATTAATATTACTGATAGTCACTATGATAGTTATTTTAAAACGCCAAATTTGTACGTCATTCAAATTTTTTTTCATTACATCCGAGACAACCAGTTTTAATTGAGTTTTTTAATCGCGAAAAAGCCTTCAAAATGAAAAATGGCACAGTAAGGAACTGGCTAACATACAATGAAAAAACTTCTAAGTTGTTTTGTACTGTATGTCTAGTATACGCAAAGCACGAAAATCGATTTGTTCTTGGTATGAATGACTTTTCGCACACTTATCAACGAATTCAGGAGCATGAAGTAAGCAGTGAACATGAACATTCCGTTAGAGCATACTTTATGTGCAAGAATCAAAAGGACATTTCCAATTTGCTTCTTTCATCTACATTAAATATCAGACAGCAGCAAAAACGACGAGTATTAGAAGTGATTATAGACATTATAAAAATGTATATTTAGGCATATCCGGAAATTAAAAATCTGGTGTGATACACGCACACAACTTCCTTTTACAGTGACCTTATAATAGCAAAAATTTGATTTTAAAGTTTTAAGCATTTGTAAAAAATTTTCAAAAATTACAAATTCTGCAAAAACGGTACAAAATAGAGCGTTAGTTGAAGAGACAAATTTTCTCTAGAATTTTAAGCTGAATTCAAAAATGTAATAATATACCGGGTGTTCTATTTAAAATAGGAGTTAATAAAAAAAATAGAAAAAACAAAAGAAACTCATTTTAGAAGCATTCAACTGGAAAATCACCTACCTCATATCAATACACATTCAAAATTTAGTAAAAATGTGAAGTTTGAAAAAATTCGTTAGAGCCGTTTTAGAAAAAATCGAAAAAAACTGAAAATCACAAGAGTAAACACCTACTTCCGGTTATGCGATTTTCTTCAAAAGCTTGATGTCGCATCTACATAGTACTCAAAACTTATGTATGAAGTTTCAACGCCATACCTCTTTTAGCTTTTGAGATATTCTGTTCACAGACAGACAGGCAGACACACAGACAGACAGACAGACACACAGACAGACAGACCAATGAAAAAAATATGTTTTTTGGGTTCAGGGGACTCTAAAACGTGAATATCTGTTGAAAACTCAATTTCGAATTTTTGGGGTGAATCCAATATTTCCTTTATTGTAAAAGAAAGTAAAAGAGGGCCGACAGATATTATTTCCCGGGCCGCTAAGATGTTGCCCATCCGCCCCTGTCTCAGACTATTATGCGAGGAACGCTGGACAAGTATATCGATATTGAAGAATTAAGCAAGCAGTAATAAAAAAGCAAAACTCCGTGCTACAACCGTGCACAATATCTGTAGGTGTGAGCATTCTGTGTGCATTATTTGAGCATTCGGAAAGAACTTTGTCAGTTTTCAGTTCATTCGCTCGGTCAAACATATTTACGACTGAGACTCCGGCTCGTTAGGCATTTTCGGCCTTTACTTGTAAATCGTTTTATTCGCGTACTATTATAACTATACCATTGCTATTTATATGTAGGTTCGTGTATGTTTACTTGAGTTGTTTTCTTAAATACAAATAAGTGTTATTGTTGTCCACATCGGTTATCATGTAACCTAACCTACATTTGCAGCATTATTGGCAAACAGACTCATTTGACTATAATAATTACACCTAAATATCACTACTTGGTTACTAAGAATAATCAGTTGCTCTGATCTTAAATATCTCGGACATATTAACAAAGGAACATAAACAACCGAAAAATTTATTATTGTAGGAAAAATTGAAGAGACCAAGAGGACTGACTGATCGGGCTGAAGCAGCTTAATCTAGAAAGAATTGGAAAATCGCCACGAATCCCCTTAGTTTTCACGGTAGCACCAAGCCCTCGTGGGAGCCCCGCTGAGAAGGAAGAAGCGTTTTATTTCATTTCCCCACGATGTTCTTTCCTTGACAATTTTTACTGATTTATTCCACAATTTGCCTTTTTTTGCAGATATTTGTTTATTGTAGCATTCCAACTAGTTTGCGACTTTGCTCTGGATTTTCGAGCTTATATTCTGCCATGTCATATTGCCTTAACAAAATATTGCTTTATTTTGATTAGGTGATCAAACCATCTCACTTAATTTTCTTCTATTTGTCGTCTCATTGATTTACTGCAGAGGTCAGTCCTAATGATTTAGTTTCTTATTCGATTGGCTTTTGTAGCAACCATACTTCATCTACGAAATTTTGTTTCAATTGCTTGTAATTGATTTTTTTTCTTTTGGAGACTATTTACAACTGACTATAGCCCTATACATTCTTCCTTTCGTAGATAATTTTGTGTATAAACCAATGTTTGTGTTTATTTGTTGTTAACTTTTTGTTCTATCATTCTGTCCGCACTGATTGTTGCGCCCAAATAGTTAAAGCTCTCCACCGGTTTTGAGTATGCTGTCTTCCAATTCTACCTTGGTTTCTGTTAAGTTAATTAATATTTTTAATTTTGTAGTGTAGAGAAACACGCAAAAGAACATCATGAATTATTATAGATTGTCACAAAAAGGTTTCAGAGATTTCATCTTTCTGTCTTGCAATGGGCATTGCTCTATTGTAACGCTTTTTAGGTTTTTACTCGTTTCTAATGTTAATAATTATGCACTTCTTTAATAATTTAGTCTAATACTATAATAAACAGTAGGGGATTTTGTGACGTTAATGCCTGCCTAGATATAATTTAAACACAATGGGTGTGTTGAATTTATACGCCGCTCACTATTTTTATAAACGCGAAAGCTCCGTGATGCGAGAAGCTATAGAGCGATCTATCATAGCGCAGTTTCACCAGAACCCCATTATAAGATAGCCCCTTAGACAGGTAGCTGAAAGGGTATGAAAGCGAAATGCCTAGTCCGTGAAAAGAAAATTTAAGCGCCAACGCTTGAAGCCAAAGCAACCCGGAGATCTATCCGCCTGAAGCTGCCCGTCGTTAAGTTACGAGTTCAGCAATTTACAAAGTCTTATAAAAGTAACTGGTGCTCTGCCCTGTCGCTCCGAAGTGATCGTGACACCTGGACAACGGCTCCATGGCATATTTCAATGCCAGAATACTTGCAACTCTGGTTCTTGGAACAGGGACACCTTAGGCTTTGACCAACGCCATAATTAAGCAATTAATCTACTTACGTAGTGACAAGCTCTCGTTCAGCAAAGATGAGGGCCCAACAGCTTTCCTAGGCAAAATTATAGCACTTTGCAATACTCCGAAGGTTTCACCTGGAAATCTGCAAAGCGCCAAAACGTCAGGTTGCTGTTTAGACGTTAGCCAAGGCAAATTCCATCCCATATATAAATCGCTGAGCCGCAGCAACTGTTAAGCCACGATCCTTATTACTGTCATGGATTCACTCAACAAGAAAAACCCCTACAGGAGTGTTAATTACTTCCAAAATCACAATGTCGAACCCACCTACCGCCCACGAATTTTGTTTATAAACGGAGTCATTTGCGTTTAATAAGTTATAATTCGAAAATCAGCAGCAAAGCACGCAGCGCTGTCCAGGACGAGTATTGCCAAAAAACCGGACACCGATCTATTACGTGGTATTGGTTGCCTAATTGTGCGGGGCTTTCCGAAAGTTTTAGAAACTCTAACTGTTGTGTAGATAGATTTATTTGATTGATTATAATTTAAAAAGAATCTGAACTGTATTATAAAGACCAATTTGTGTATGTGATTGAGATTCTTCGCATTCTAATTTAAACACTTTGATTAAATCTACAGAGCAGCAATACATTTTTTATTACATGCTAAAAATTGAGTCGCAAGTACCTCGGCCTGTTCTAAACCCAAGCTGAGAGTCCTCTGGAAGATGTGTACCGTTAGTCCCCACATAAAATTTACCTACGGCACAAATAGTGTGCTATTTTAATGGCGCTAGTTCCCGTTACAATTTTCACTCACATCTCTATAGCGTTCGGATTTTCGATAAGGCTATCTTAGCCGCAATGCGCGGATGTAGCCACGCAGTTCCTTCTTCAAGCCCCTCTAAAAATCCGCCGTCATTTCACTTCCCTTGAGACTTGAGAACCTGACTTCCCGATCTTTACTACAAGCTCTAAGCCTTCTCGGAGCTTCACCGCTCTTGCCTTACCCTTTTTGCTGTACCTAGTAATGGTGGACTTGGTTTCCATTTCGCTAAAGAATTTCTGTACCCGTCTGGCTACGGTGGACTTGGTTCCCATCTCTCTGAAAAATTCCTTCACCTGTCCGCACCATCTAATTCCCCCCGGCTGTTATTGCCATAACCTCTTTATGGAAATTACATAAAACACGGCTTACCAGAATATTAGGAGATGCCGCCGGCATAATTCAGATTCCTCGACGCAGGCAAATTAGTCTGCCTGCCTCGAGTTCGGACAGACCGAGTTCTTCCAGCGCTCACCGGCGATTCTAGCTGCAAAGGTCTGCACTTTGTAAAAGGTAAAAATGTCCAAACATTCACAAAAGACGCACCACGTCCAGCCAGGCCGTAGACATCACAGGCACCATAAAACACCTTTTTCCATTGAATTTGTCCGTCCGTGAACTATCAATAACAAACGCCATCTTTGCCGGCGCAAATATAGTCTGTTTCAGATCTGTCGGTTCCAGAACATCAGAGCTGCGAATCTACCACCCCTACCTTCTCCAAACTACCTTTCACATGATCTAGGGGCAGCAGCCGGGCCAAACCAGCATACCGTTTGGGTTCCCGAGCGACGAAAAAGTTACCGAATGCAGAACTAAAACGCTGAAAATTTTTTTTAATAATATTTATGTACATAATAATTTTCCTTAACTAATAGTTATGTTATATATACTTAAACACATACAATTTATTTTTATATTGTGTTATACCTGTATTTTATACATTTGAGTAGAACGGATCCTGGGCATCTGAGCTTTACCGAAGCCAACTAATTTTGGTGAAGTGTAAATAAGCACCCTTCGCAGGAAGGTGATATTGAATTTGAAAATTCCGGAACAATTCAGGTTTATTACAGATATTCTACTTGATGATTCAATATCTTTTCTATAATTCCTTCGTACAGTTGCCCTGATGACCTGACTAATTGCGGCATTACCGGATGTCTCCCATCTTGTAGATCAGGGCTGTCCAACATGTGGCCCGCGGTCCGCCAGGATATTTTTGCGGCCCGCGGATCGAATTCCCCCTTGAGTACACCAATCCTGATCCTGTTCTCTTCTTTTCTGCCTGGGACCTCCGGTCTGACATACTGAACTGTATAACGGAGTATAGCTCCAACCCTTACCAGACCAGGCTTCAAGGAGATGACGTGTTGTACTGTCAGCCCAAAAAGTTCAAATTTTCCGAAAAAGGAAGACAGCTAGATTCGATTTTACCTTGATTGTTGAACTATCTTGAGAAATCGAATCCCTGAGGCTTTAACCCTGTCTTAATACGCTGTACTGTCTTGCAGGGCTAACTGCTTAAAAGCCATTTCCGACCGCCTAATTTTTAAACGAAAATTCCGGCGCCCCGAGAGGTGAAATACTCCTCATAACCTCATTTTACTAATAATTAAACCTGTAACCTCTAGGAATCACAGCCTCTACCCCGTTTCTGAGCGGCTAGAGTCCTGTAGCCGCCCTTCATAAACTCATCTGCAGGGCCCCTTTAGGCCATTAAAAGGCGAATTCCTGGACTTCGACGTTCAATTTCGCAGCTCGCAAATTCCCTACCGGGGGAATGTCAACATCATTTTCTGGCTCAAGGCGAATAAATTCGATTTGCAGGATTTGACACCGCTTTCGCTCCAAGAACGACGCATAGCCGTCGTAAGGTACCAAAAACCTCTGCACCATGATTTAGGCACTAACGCCCGCCCCAGGTAACCCTTAAAATCGCTAAATTCACCGGAAAATTATAGCTTAATATCACTGCTGAGTGGAAGGTCAAGTTTGCAGGAACAAAAGACCTACTCAGCCCATTTCCCGAAGAATCGGCGTGTGTATCGGCGGACAACCAATAGAGACCCGAAACACTCGCCGGTGCATTGGGTTGCAGCTCGACCAACAGAACCTGACACCGTTCCAGAAGAACATGTTAATTTTAAATAATGTACAACTCAGAGTTATTCTTAATTAATCATTGTAACTAGCTAAAAACATATTTGTTTTAGTAATTATCTGGTGTTTTACCTACTCGAATATATATTTGAGTGAACGTATTTCTCCGATTTGAGCTTAACCCGAGGGGTAAATCTTTGACGCCCTTAGTAAGGGGGTGAAACGTCACATCTCTATACGTAAATTTACATTAATTGATGTAATTTTTTTGTTTTGTCGGTATCTCAAGAACGGAGAGGAATTAACCTACAGTAAATATGATTTTTTTTGTTTAGAATCACTTCGAGAACATATGGTGTAGCTTTGTCGGTTACCTCAGGGAACACCCTGTATATCTCTTTTATGTTTCAATGCTTTGTGTAATGTAACCTAAGCTTCTTGAATAAATTAAAATTAAAATTGAAATATACACGTGTTATATTTATTACAAATCACTCACAAAGTCGCATACGACTCATTTTATGATGCAGCCCTCATAACCATCAAATTGTTTACAGTGGCCCTTGGGCCCCTTAAAGTTGGGCAGCCCTGTTGTAGATTATTAGAATAACGGCCAGTTTCCAATCAGCTGGTATTTCTTTGTCTTTGCATGCTTTATTTATCATTTGGAGCAAGAGATCTTCTCCTGTTTCCCCATAAACCTTATTTTCTATGGACTGATTTTCTCAAGCTTTATTTTTTGTCATATAGAATTTACTTTCTGAACTTTCACCTTCTTGTTGCCTTTTTGTTCTTCTTTCTTCTATATGCTTTCAACTTAATATCTGTACTTTCGAGTAATTCGATATAACCTGGTCTCCACCTAGTCATTACGACTCTTATTTTGTCATTATCTTGCCGCTCTCATCTTCATGTTATTTCAGTGCAATTTCCTTCTTCCCTTCTAAACAGTTTTTCGTACTAGGTTTTCAGTACAGTGGCTATATAAGGACAGTGTGGTCAATTTTGGTCCTGTTTCTGATTGGTTGTTTTAAAATCCGCCATTAAGAGTCGTTTTACGAAATCACACATAGTCACACAAAATTGCTTCTAAGTCCTTTATTATTGAAAGTAGCCCCAATATGAAGTAGAACAGAATAATCCTCATAAAATTCTACAGTGTTCTGAGTAAGCGAATGCCGAATTTTCGTTTGCATAAGTAAATGTCAACGAGTTAAAGTAAAATGCTTTTTGCGAAAATTGCGCATTAGTCCAAATCAAAAGCTATAATAAACTATGTAAATGTCTTAATGCCATAGATTATTGCATCAAATTAAAGAGAATTTATGGGCTACGTAACACTGAATATTCTATTCCTCTAAATTAACTGGTGGAATAAAAACAACGGTTTGATTATGAATATAAAAAAATATTTTGGTTGAATTTTTGTACGTAATCTCTGTGTCGATCAACGCAAAATGTTGTTAATTTTCGTTTTCTATCTACAAAAACACAATAAAGAAGAAAAAAAAGGACACCTTAACTTATATTCCAATATTAGGTTGCTCGTTAACGAGGATTTTTAATCGCTGGCAGTGATTCCTTACGTTTCACATCGTCCATTGCACAAATTTTTGCGATCGTGGGTATACAGCGCTCTGCAAAGCATCTCCGAATTTCACATATGTCCAGTCCGTATAAAATGACGTTTATGTCACAATTTAGCAGGGTGACGTTTGTCTTACAATTTAGCAGGCCTTGCACAGAACAATACCTAAGGGCGTGGCTGGTTGTTGTAGAGACGAGTTTTTCTTCTTCCATTTCTTCCTTTACTTTTTTAATCCATCGCCAAGTTCAGCTTGATTTTGCCAGATGTTGTTGTAGATACTCTCGTCGAATTTTGTGATAACTTTCCAAATTGACGTAGTACTGATTCTCAATTCTTTTTACGTTTTGTCCTGGATTTTTTCGCATTGTCGATTTTCTACATGTTCGAAAAATGTGCAATATCTTTAAAATTATTCAAGAACACTCACAAGAGATTAACTGTTATTTAAAGTATTTTTTGTCAAAGTTATTAGTAATAAAGGTACCATGGTATTCCTTTTTTGCCAAAACTTACGTGTATTGAAACATGGACGAAACATAGCTCCAGCCAAAAGCTTTCAATGTTAGTAAATAAAAGGATTTGCTTCGGTTACAAATAGAAAAACTATAACAGACAGTAAAACACATTTCCTTATCAGAGCAAACTTTTATACAGATAGTGTTTGTCATAAATTCGCATTCAAAACTGTTTTGTCAGTCCGCCGCCGTAAAAAGCTGCTATAATGCCAACCACGTTTATACTTTATTATACATAGTTCCATACAAGTTGAACATGATAATTCAAAGAACAATAAATAAAAGATAAGAATAGTGTCAGATAAATTACAGCAGTTTTTCCAAGAAATTAGCGTCGTGTGTTTGATATATGCAGGTGCATAAATTTAGAGCCAAGTTTAAATTTTCACTGTACGGGCGCAACATACTGTTCGCTCTTTTATGGACATGTGAGCAATATCGCCACTAGGAGTGAGACGCAAGCTAGCGAGTTAATAAAAAAGCGCTGAAAAACGAGGTGATAAAATAAATGGAGTATAAATTCTGAAGTTTCTAACAGATAAAATTGTCGAGCGCTCATTCTTTTGTTGGCGCTGCTAACGATCTTTTAAGTAGATGTAAATTATTGCGGATTATATTTGCCATAGTTCCCGTATCAGAAATTTCCCGGCCGGGTGCTTCCCGAAAACGAGTAATGCGTTTTCATTTGTAATAATGCCTGGGCGATTACAGCAGCACAGGTAATAATTTTCGCAGGATGCGGAATAAAATATGAGTCATTTTTTACGCTTTGGGAGGACTGCGTCCGCACATATTTTCCTATGCATTCGCTCGTCCTCTCTTTTTATTTGCATTTATATTGCCCGGGCTCTTTATTCTTTGTGTACACAGAATAGCGAGCTGCGTTTTGTATTATTCCGTGTCCTTGGTTGGGCTTGCAAGCAAACGTATCTGCCGGGACAAGAATGTGATATAAACCAGCCGTTTGATTCTTCCAGAAGCTGGATGATGTACTTGTGGAACAAAGTTACAAAATAAAATATCAAGTATGTATTCAGTAATTAATAGTATATTAAATACCGAGGTGGAAAATGTTTCATTCCTGTCGAGAGATTAAGTAGTTAATCGAGACGCGTAGCGTCGAGGTCAACTTTATTTCGAGACAGGAATGAAACTTTTCACCGTGGTATGTATTGCTATGGTATATAGAGGTCATGTATGACATTAAATACACTTATTTATTTACATGAATAAAAAAATGAAAAGTTCAAGACAGTAATTATACTGAAACGATGAGATATAAAAAATTAATAATAAATACAAAGTTGGATATTGAGTATGACAGAATAAAATTCTATTTGTAACAATTTATAAAGTAAGCACCATTCAAATTTATTTATAACTTAGCAGGCAGGAATAATGGTAGTCTTAGGATAAGGATAAAAAATTGGAAAGATGATTGAAATAACAAATTTGAAAACAGTTGTAAAAATTTAATTTTGGTGGAAATAAAACTATAAATGTGCCCTTAATTTTATTTAATTTATTACAATCAATTTAAAAAGGGTTTAATAATGACATACAAGGTATAAGAAAGTGAATTATAAGAAGAAATAAAATAATATGATTTAAAAATGAAGAGATGGTAAAATGGAGCTAACTAACAAGACATAGAAGTAAGAAGAAAGATTTGGACATAGTTTAATTGGAGTTGGATTACAATTCATTAATATTTACATAATTTGGATTATTAATGACATTTGGAGTTTTTCGAGGGACTGAGCACTATTTGGACGAGGACCAGTTGGTTGGTGGTGAAAGAATTAACTGTTAGAGGCTGGGATTAAATACTAAGGATCATCAGACTGGGTTGAGGCTTGCTTGCAGCAGAAGGTGAAGCTGTTGGAGTTTGCGGACATACTGGTAGTGAACGTCGTGTATGGAGATACTAGGACATAGGGAGAAATACTTAAAGGTTACCACTTTGACTGGAAGGCTACTTACTAGGAAGGATTTGGATACAGGAAGGTGCTAGTATTGACAGCTGGGTTGGAGTTTGAGAAGGAGTGATGGTCTGCTAGTTTCTGGGTTGCAGCAAGTGGAGGACGGTCTGGTTGGTGGTCAGTGTTTTGTGACGGAGGTGTGCAGCAGTTCGGATACAAGAGAGAGGTGTATCTGGGTGAGTTGAAGCTGGTCTACTGGATAATGAACTCAGGTGGGTGAAGGCGAGTATTTTTGAAGTTATCTAAAATAAAAGACAGTTAAAAAGGTTATTTATGATATTATTGAATTGACTTACATATCGTAACATTGGTTGAATCATAAAAGCTTTGTAAGGAAATTTGTTCTGTCATATTAATTTAAAAAAATGTCATCGAATGCTGTGTTTTGCATAATATTAGACAGCAAGCGACTTATATAAAATAATTCAATATTAGAAAATAAAGATAACAAACAACTAACTAGATTTTGGCGAACCACATCCTGAAATAGAGTACTCATGTATATTGTAAAGTATAATTCAAGTTAAAATTATAATAAAGTAAAAAGATTCGATATTTGAATTAGATAAAAATCATCCACACGTATCCACTGCAGTATACTATTTTATTCGCAACCACTTTATTCTAAACAATAATTGGAAAAATTATTATACTATGATACGACAGGTTCTGACGCGCATGAATGGATGAACGAGATTCCCAGTGTCACTACCTACACAGCAGTCGGCAATGGATTACTTTCCAACAGCTGCGACGGCAATCACATTTCCGACCGGTTGGAAAGTTACAAGTTGGGAATAGCTTATTTTCCTACCTTTTTAAAAGCCAGTAATGATCTTATTACATATATGGTTGTGAATAATAGTTATTTATTAGACGAGTGTGGAATGTTACACATTAGTCACTCAAGAAATATTAGCCACGAGACCGTTAGGTCGAGTGGTTAATTTTCTTAAGTGACTAATGTGTAATTCCACACGAGTTTAATACAAAATTTTATCCAACACCTTCATATATTGTTTATGTAAGTAATTATTTTGAAAATTTATTTGACAAATAAACGGGGCTGCGTGCGCTATTGCGCGGTCTACCCTATTCAATTTACCACCATTTTTAGGCCTATTACGTTGGGCCATTCCGTTCTGTTACACACCCCGCCCCTGCCTCTCCTGTTTTCCACCTGTCCAAAGAAGGGGGCCCTTGGGGCTCCACCCCTCTCTAAGGGGGCTCTTGGGGCTCTGCCCCTCTCCAATAGGACCCACGGGGCTCCGCCCCTCTCCAAGGGGCCCTCGGGGCTCCGCTCCTCTCCAAGGAGGCTCTCGGAGTTCCAAATATTAATTTGAATAATAAATAGTGTTAAATCTAATTTTGTTATTCATGGTATCCTTCTATATTCTCTCACTAGTGACTTTTTGAATATTCTCTCACTAGTGAGTAATATATCACATTACTTATGCAAAATCAACATAATAATAGTGTTATTATATGAAGGTGTTGGATAAAAATACTTTTTGCACTACTAGTCTCAGAACGCACCGTTATTGGCCTATCTTTAGGTCGTGAAGTTGATTTTCTCCACCACGGGAGAGAAAGTAAAATAAACAATTTTCACCGTGGTAACTAATAAATTGCTAAGTTACCAAATATGGTTATTTTAATTTTGACGTTTTAAAGAGCTGTATTGTCAGGTTGACAGTTAAAATATTTTCGACATTTGTTGAGAATTTAGGTATTAAGCCGTTTGGTAGTGCAAAAAATAGTATATACACCATGGTAGCGAATCGTCTTATAACCTTTGCGTTTTAGGTACTTCGCGCTTCGCGCTCAGTATCTAATATGCGCTCAGGTTATAATACTGCGCTTCGCTACCTTGATGTATAATACGCTATTCCTTAATACCTACTGTGAACACTGAACATATAATTTATAGCTACTTATAATATAGTGGCTAAGGTAACAGGTGAAAAGTACTATAATGACGTCAATCAGTATTTATTAATATCATTATACGGATAGGGCCATAATTATATACAGTGCTTTTCTAAAGCAGTGGATAAATTCCTTCAAAATTCAAGGAATAACTTTTGGAAAAAACTCTGGGATCCGTCGATTTTTATTTTTATTTGCGTATTTTGTCATATCTATACATTGCGATGACCCTTGGTTTGTTTGTTTACTTCATTTATTTTGGTACAAAATTTAATAAGTTAAATTAGGGCAAATCACCACACAATTCTCAGGTTAATTTATTATTGTGCTTACTTTTGCCTGTCAGTAGATTTAGTACAAATAAAATGGTTGACTCCCCCTTTCTTAATATTTTATTTAACTGCAATATTTTATGCTAGCTCACGGCAGAACACAAAAAAACTCTTTTCTTAGTTGGGATCAGAAATTGGCTATATTCATAAATTTTAGGCTATTTGTCTCAAAGTAGCTCATATGTTCGCTTTTAGTAAATAATATTTGTAATCTGTCAGTTGAACACATACAATGGTTTGTGCGTACAGCATGAATTTGAACGTTTTAATAGTGAAAATAGGCGAGAAAGCGTCAGGTAAGTAATTTGATTATTCTGCTTAGCAACAAAACCTCTACTTCATTGTTATTAGGATGACGTAGGACCCACGCCAACAAGCAATTGTTTCTGATGCTTAAAAAATTTCGCAAAAAAGCAGATTCTGATGACGCCTTCCAACTTGAGAAGCCCACGGCGTATTTGGACTCTTGGAAAAGCACTAGGCTTCTCCAGCAAGGTTTATTCTTGTATTTAAATAGTTTTCCCGACTTCCGACACTTGATTGCATTGAACTGAATTGCAGTTAATTCCTACATTTTAAGTCTAAAACATTGTCCTTTGCGTATAATTATCATTGTTCTTTCTCGTCGCACACACTATTGTTTTTTTCTAAATCATTGATCTGCTTTTTGCACGTTGTTTTTATCAAAGCGCTGGTATTTGAGTTCACCATTTTTATACGTCACTTGCTTTTCTTCTTTTCCGTTACCTAATTCTGTATTGCTTTTTGCAATTTTCTATTTTATCTTATCTTGCTTTCATATACCTTTCAGATTGCTCGCCTTTTCACTAACCTTTGCTTTTATAAATAACTTCGCTCATTTTGTATGCACATAACAAACTTTTTTTGTCAATTACTTTCGTTTGGTCTGGCTTTAAATATACCCAATATCATTTTGATTGTATTATTTTACTGAAACTTCAAATTCAAACTCAACGAGATATGCTTTGCTTTTGCGTGCCTTTATCCGACTAATTACTGCTTCTCGCATCTCATTACCAATGCATTTAATACTTTAATTATTGTTTAAAATTGCAATTATATAAAATATCTTTATGTCCTACCAGTACATTAATTAAAATTAATGACTCTATTTTAAGGTATCTTAGATACAAAATAACGCTCCAGGGCAATTATTTTCACATATAATCTCATAAGAGCATCAATTCTTTCCGGAAATTTTTTTGAGTGCGGTCCAACAACGTCGTATTAATTTGCCCGAGCGGGACGCGAGGGCAAATTAGGACGCTGTTGGAATGCACGAAAATAATTTCTGGATATGAATTAATGCTCGAATGCAGATTCGGTAAGAAAATCGTAACGATACAAGCCCTCAAAGTTAGGCTGATCTACCTACAAAAAATTTCCAAGAAATTTTTTTATTGTCTTGGTTACGGCTCGTGAACTAATTTTTCTATTGGTCATTAATGAGTGTCGTACGATTTTCTTTATAAGAACACTAGGGTTATTATGAAAAATTAACAGTATTTGTTTCCATGGATACAACCTTTATTTCAAAAATTATGCACCACTGTCACAATGAAAATTAATGACAGCTCATCTAATGTCACAAATCTAACTTAGATCAGCTAACTAGATCAATCTTAAATACCATAGCATAGTAATTATATGAATTGAATATGAATATGAATTAGGTAAGAAAATTGGTAGGACATAAAACCTTGAAGGCACCACAGGCATTATGAGCTAAGAGCCCGCGATTGTTGTACACACCTCGGGCCAAAGCCCTCGGTTAGTACACTAACAATCTTGGGCTCTTATTTTACTCATAATGCCCCTTGGTACCTTAATAACTATAACTCTGTGCTTTATTGACTTGGTTAAATATTTCGCACTGCAAATAGAGCCAAATTGTGGGCTTAAAACCATTTCAGTATACATGGCGACCCGCGTAGGAGGTGTGTCGTCATCGACAGTTTTTTAAGGCAACCCCTTTTTTTATTGGAATTTAAAGGAACGCATTTTTTTACTTACGCTAAGGTAATTTTTGAGTATATCTATACTAAATTTAATTGCAATGATAACTCAAAAACAGCTAAATTAAATGTTCAAACTGTGCACCGTTGTCTGCCTGGCAGTAGCCAAGACAATCGACATGTGTTTTATTGATTTCTGTCATTTATGAAAACGTAAAATCATACTTCCTAAAATTAAATTTAGTATTTTGCAATTTTACTTTTTTTAAATTTTTGGTCATGTGACCTATCTTCAAAAATTAGCATTCGTAAAAAAATGCTTTGTCACACCTCCTACGCGGGTCACCCTGTATGTATGCATTTTATTTGAACAAAATGCGCAATTAAAAATAAAAATCGACGATTACCAGCATTTTTTCCAAAAGTTATTCCTTGAATTTTTAACGAATTGATCCACTACTTTACGAAAACACTATACAGGGTGTCTCGTAATGGCTACTAAAGCTTCAGGTAGCGATATTCCTTATACAATTCTGTGTCAAAAATCTTAATACGAAAATGTTGGATTGGTCTTTATAAGCCCTCACGAGCGGTAGATAGAAACAATTGTTTCTTTCAGGTAAAGTACCCCTTCTGTTTTAAATACGACAAAATGTCAGGGGAACGAAAGGCTGTAGTGACCTGGTGTAAATTGTCGACCCAAATCGGTGTTTTATTGGAGGTGTGGGAGTGAACGAAAGAGAAATTCGGTTTTTTAATGAATCTTCTAATTCTAGGTTGTTTTGTTGAGCGAGTGCTAAGCCTGAAATTTATATTATCTGGAATCTTGCACGAGTGAGGGTATCGGCAAGAATATTGTCAGAGCCTGTGACATATTTAATATGCTTGCAAAATTGCGAAATGTAATGTAGCATGCGGAATTTGTGAAGGTGATGAGCTCCTGTAGATTTGGTTATCGCATAGGTCAGTGGTTTGTGATCGGTGAAGATGGTGAACTGTTTGCCCGCAATAAAATATCTGAACTTTTTAACAACAAAATAGATTGCGAGTAATTCTGGTAAAAAGACGCGGTGGTTAATTTGATGGAACAAAAAGCAAGCGGTTTCCATATTCCTTCTTGCATATGTCGTAACATCCCTGCGATAGAATTCGAAGATGAATCAGACCATATAATGATTTCTGCATTACGGCGTGGATACACTAAGAGTGTGGTATTGATAAGGCGGATTTTGCTGCTTCAAAAGCGTTGATTTGAAACAGGTTTATCGCTGATCTTCCCAGGTATGACCACAGCGTGCAATGGTGCAAGCAGTTACGCGCAAGAAGAAATGAATTTATGGTAGTCCAATAAAGTTGCGCAGTTGACTTTGTGTTGAGGGAAGAGGGAACGATCGAAGTGTTTCGACTTTTGAGTCTTGTGGCTCAACACCATTCATACATATAGTGTACCCTAGAAAATCCAATCGAGGAGCGCCAAAGATACATTTGTCGATGTTTAGTAATAAACCTTGCAATTTCTCAAATACTGATTGCAAATGTTGATGATTAAGACTAAAAACTAAAATATCGTATAAATAAAAAAATGTGAAAGCCATTTCTTCAAAGATTTCTGACATAAGTCGAAACCAACTACTGTGGGCGTTACGAAGTCCAAAGTTGTCCAGGGGGGGGGGGGGGGGGATGATGATGATCGTGGTCTTGTCCATATCTTCAGGTGCCAACCTAATTTGAAAGTAGGCTTCTCTGATCGTAACATCGTAACATTACAATACTGATTTTTTTTGTGTTCCACTGCATCGAAAGGCTATAAATTTCGGCCCTTTAGCAGCTGAAAACACCCACTTTTTTGCACTAGTAACTTTTACTTTTCAGTAGTAAAAATGCTAACGCCGTGTTTCCATTTGTCAAAATCAAAATACACATTGCCATTTTGTAGTATGATCATGACCTCCTCGACGAAGTATAAGATTAAAAAAACGCTTCCAAAGCAGTTGAATAAAAAATTATGTATGTAACTCGTACGAAAGCGGACTTTTAGACTGTGTACCTCGCTAGCGCGCTTGCTTAGCTATAAACTGCGTCTCGTCCAAAAAAAGTCCTTAATCTCGTACTTGTAACATAAATAGCTATTGGCTATGTATTTTTCGTTTTGATCACTATGGTAATCTATAATTTTACTCTTGTTGTTTGCATGAAGCACTGCGGAGAAGAAAGGCTGTGACATTTTTTT
This sequence comes from Agriotes lineatus, assembly GCA_940337035.1. NCBI lineage: Eukaryota > Metazoa > Arthropoda > Insecta > Coleoptera > Elateridae > Agriotes > Agriotes lineatus. The sequence goes on from CALNHX010000128.1 coordinate 64,688, forward strand.
TATCTAACTGAATGCGTGTGCTCTTAGAAAAAGTATAGTACACTAGTCGAGCTATAAAGCAATTGCGCATCCGTGGAAACACACACTCGCCGCTATGCTGCTCGTGGGTAACTTTAATCTAATCGTTGGGCAGTCAAAAAAAAGGGGTGCAGTTCTGGCTGTAATTCATGTTCTTTTTATGGGTATTTAACGACTCTAAAAAATTAAAAATATTCAATGTCGAACGGTTTAAGGGACAATCTGTCTTCGTTATCAACGATTAACAATTAAAACTAAAAATGAATAAGGAAAACTTAGCTTTTCACTGGAACTGAGAAACAATCAACCAACGCCAATGAATTGCTTGACACTGACATTGTTAGTGATTATCTGGCGGTACAGTCAACCGAAAATGTGTTTCTCTCTTAGGGGATAAGAAACCTTGTACCTAGGTCTCTGTAGAATGTGTGGATAAGCAGTAAATTATGTTGTAAAATAGTGTAACGATTTTGCACCTAGCGTTTGTAATTTTCAAATCAAATGAAGCTGTTAAATTTTTGTTTTAGCCTCGTATTTTGCTCTTTTGATTTTTCGTTAGAACTCACAATTCGCATCAATGTGTATTGGTTTATACGGATTGCCACAACTCGTTAGAACTTGTGACACCAGTATAATTTTTTCTTCTGAAACAGTCATATCGCTTACATCCACGCTTTCCGCAATTATATTTTAGTGGCGGATGCTAAAATCATTATTTTCTTCATATTCATTTATTCCCCAGGGATAGCTTCCTTTTTATGGCGGTTACGAAAAAAGTGCTCATATACTTCAAAACGTTTTTACAATTTGTTTGAAAGTTGTTAGTAAAAAGGGATTTTATTAATATATCAATTTTCACCAAGCGTCTTGGATCTTTGGCTCGTTAAACATTACGGCCGCCACATGTATATTAATTTTATCATTGCAAAGGTCTAACGAGCTACCGCAATCAGTATATTGCTTTTTTAGTTGTATTTTTGTATTGTAGTCTAATGAGGCGGCTTACCAATTGATTGCTCTCTATGTTACCAGATGATACACATTATGGACAGTAATATACACAAACATATACATATTATCTAGCAGTGGTATAGATTTATATATACAGTGAGCGCCAAAACGTGCATCAAATGGAAAAAAATATTTGGAGTTTTTATTTTTCGAAATCAAAGCCTGGCGCTCAGCAGTGGTTCAAACAATATTACAAATGGGACAAACAAAACTTGTCACGTGACTTTCTTTATCTGTCAAGTTTCACACTTTTTTTTAAATATTTCCGAAAATGCATTTACTAGCCAAGATGGAAAACAAAATACCAAACAAAGTTGTTTAAAACGTGATTTTCTATTAGTTTGATAGATATGAGTCAACATTTAAAAGAAAATTCTTTGTTAAACTAGTAATTTTTGTTGTTAAATTGATAACTTACGTTGTTACTTTAAGTAGGCATTCAAAAAGTGTTTTGAAATAGTAAGTAAACGCAGTAATTTATTAGCAGGAGTAGATTACAGCTTTTTGAAGCCATTCACAAACATTTGTCCTAAAAAGCACCTTGCACCAAAAATGTAAAAAATGTGCAAAAATATTACTTTTCGGTAAATATTAAAAGATTTTAAAGAATAATTAACATTTTCTATTGTTTTTTATTATTATAAATGTTTAATTTTCACTAAAAAAAAACTGAATTTTGAAATTTGGTATGCAAAATTTTGAAAATATTCCAAAAATTGAAAACATCAATTTTTGCGGAAGTTGTTTCCTTCCCTTGAGATTGTTCAGTTAGCTAAAACTAACTTGCGTTAAAAAACCTCATTGAAATCTTGCCTAATTTCAGTAAAACTCATTTGATGCCGCCTTTTTGGCGGTCAGTGTATATATCGATTACGCGAGTGCAACATTATGCAAGTACCAGTTTCACGAATATGCTAATGTCAGCGTCCGAGTTACAAGTGCTTAAGGCAGACGTTTTGGAAGCACAATGTACAAAATGCCAATAACCAAAAATGTGTAAGCTGCGGGTGAACTGGCAAGTTAGAGTTTCTGTTGTACTCTTAACCGATTGAATAAACTGAAATCTGACTGGCGGCTCCTCATCGGCTTTGTTATATAGCCCTGTTTACGCAAATATATTCGAGATTACAATAAGCCTCTGTACCCCTGGTAAAGAGTTAGGGCATTGGCGTTCGAGTTTTAGTGCCTTCCTCTTGGCCAGTTACGTCAATTCTTTATTTGCTCTCTTTGGCCTGGCCCTGACCACTTTTGAAATGTGGCCTTTTGTTATTGAAATGAGTTTTATGCAGCTACTTACCTTAGACTCCAACCAATTGCATCTCGCGGATAGTTTAGTCACCCCAGGTTCTTACAGGGTTAACCTGAAAAGTTGAACTCAAGTTTGCTGTGACACCTTGGATCCCCTGTAGCTTGGTTCTGCTGCAGTTTCGTCAGAATGCGTACTTTGAATAGCTTGTCACTTTCTGTAATCGGAAAAGTAATCTGTCGAAACGTAGTACACCTGCAGGACACATTTATTGACCTTATACATTATGTTGCATATTGCTTCACGTTTGACTTTCAACACCCACTGACTATACCGCACAGCTGCAATATGAAGTTTCACTATTATTGGTGTCTTTGTACGTTTTTAACGGGGCAATTTATGACAGTGCAGGTACTGGTTCGCTTCGATGTGCTCTGCCACACTTTGTATATGCCCGTTTTAGTTAGATATTATATATTTTTGTTAATACAGCTGTTATTCATTGCATAGTACATCTTCATAGTTCACTCAATCCTATAATTAGTTTCTAGTTTCGCTTATTTTTTTCCATTTAAGATCATCTTTACGCCATAATTTTTCTGTTATCGCCATCGCTACGGTCGCATTCTTGTTCATTCGTTTGCTTGGGGAAATATCCCTCGCGCAAACCACTCCACCTCGTTTCGGTACTTGCGTTCTTGATATTTTTCTATGCAACATGTTTTCAAGCCTTTTAATCCCTTTAATTGAATGAATAGTTTTATGATGTTATACGTGATTATTTCAGTTATATCTATAATAATGCGTAATTACTATGGTTTCGGTCAGTTTATCAATGATAGAATGTGAAATGTCAGAATTTCTCTCATTGAAGTGTGCACCTGTCTTATCTTGCGTTATTTTAAATAATTATTCCTAAACACTTCTCTATGTTTCTTTTAATTTATTGCGGTTTTCTTCCGTTCTATTTCCAGGTAAGTTTTCCATTTCTTTTTAAAAAATTTATTTGTTTCTTAATTGCATTATCCAACCATGATGTGTGTTGTTTCATATGCTATTTTTGCTGCTTTCAATACAATCCCCCTGAAATTGCTCCTTGCTTGTTCTACATTTTTATGTTGTCGTTTTATATTCTTTTTTAATATCTTTCTAGTTATTTCTTCACATCTTCTCGCTGTAACCTTATCTTGTAATTTACATATTTTGTAGTTTCAAAGTCTATCTTCTTCTGTGATTCTCTTTAGGTGTTCTGCATTGTTGTTTTGTTGGTTCTTAGATTTCCAAATAATAGGCAACGATCGCTATTAATGTCTACGCTTTCCTTTAAGTTTATGTTTGTCACTTATCTTATAATTTTTATATATACTAGTACGTAGTCTGACTTCGTCTTTCTCCTCGGCTCGAATCTTAGATATTCGTGTATGCGTTTATGTTCGTTGAACGTATTTGCGACTATTGGGTTAAGTTAGCAGTATTCTGTATTTATTCAATTTCGGTATCTTTTTCTCTACTCTTCCATTAAAATCTCCAAGTATATTAAGTCGTTGTTATTAAGTTTTTCCAAATGTTGTCTTTGCTTTTTTATCCTCGTTGGGACCATAAACTAGTTATTGTTTGGCAGTTATAGTTCGCGAGTTCTACCTGGTAGATTGTTAATTATGAAAACAGAGCAGTTAAACTCGTTTTACTGAATAAATGAATGAATCTTTCGAAAGATATGTAGCGTCAAGGTTTATTCAGTTAATTTGATTCTTTGTGAAGACAATTTGTTGCATTTTCGCATCTTTCGCCTTTTCGCCCATTTTTAGCTTTGATTTTAATCCTTTTCCCAGTTCAGCCACGCCTAAATTAAAAGTTCGGCAAGGGCGCAACACTTGATTCCGTTTGTTTCAAATATAAGTGTCCCTTAGCGTATTTAAGTTCGTCGATTTTTAAATATAAAATTATATTTGGTTTTCGCAGAAGTGACGCAATATGTCTTTATAGTATCTTTTAGTGCTTCCGTGGCGTCAGAAGTCGCAGTGAAACGTTCGGTGCTTCCCCGAAGCTTTTAGGCATACTGCTGAGTTAGTGTTTAATTATACTGGAACGTTTCCTCGGGGTCCATAAGTTGAACATTGTAAGAAGCTAAGCAGCGCGTACTCCTTTTTATTTGGATTTAGAATTCCCTTCCGGAGAAATTCATTTCGATCCCCGCTACCGTCTTAAGAGAGTCGAGAAGTGTTTCGAATTTTCGCGTCCCCAGCAGTCTTGGCTGTTGGATCGCGCTGTGAAGTATTTCTTTTAAATAACTGTGTACTTTTCGTTGATTTTCGTGCCATTTTAAGAAGTCGATTTTAACTGTGTTCTTTTCGTTGATTTTTGTGCCCTCTGAAGAAGTTATACTGTTTCGTTTTGTGGCAACCCTTGGTGTTTCGTCGTGATATGTGCACTAGCTGTCGGGGTTGAATGGATGCAACGAAATTAGTTGTTGTCGAAGAATTTTTCCCGGAGGGTTGTCAGACCTCCAATTACCACTTCAACGGAATTATTTACCGAATTCTCAAAGGAACCAGCTCTATCTTAACCAGACGTCGTGTTGATCTCGCATGTTGAACGTTTTCTTCGTCATCTAGTCACCCGTTGAGAGGATTATTGTCGTTTCAACTGCTGGTTGTGGTAACCATTATCTCTAAGCCTTGTTCCCGCCTCCCGCAAACTCTTTTAAGCAGTGGTTGATTTTACCAGTTGCTGGCAATTTCGGTCGACATCAATGTTGACTTCCCTGAATTCTGCAAACCAGGTATTGTTCTTAGTTGCTTATAGTACATTTTAAACCCTTTTGTGCGACGTTGTTTGGAAGATGTGCGTGCATAATTTAAGCTACCGTACGATGCGCATCTAATTTGAGATTTTATATTTCGCTTTTAATGTATATATGATCAAAAATTACTTTCTTTTAGTATGGCCATGGAATACTTCCTAATTTGTGAATGCAACTGTAACTAACTTAAAATGAAAATGTCAAGTTTGACATTTAAATGTAAATGTAGTTGCATTTATAAATTAGGAAGTATTCCATGACCATACTAGATAAAAATAATCTTTGGTCATACTTTACTTGCAAGGAATATTGTCGTAGTAAATTTTGTTGTTAAATTCACGATTGCTGATGCCATTATTGTAGTTGGACTTTGTTTTATAAAGTAATTTTAAAACTACTAACACATTTATTGGATTTCATACTTGTATAATTATTTCACATGTTTTTAACTCAATGGACTTCATTTAATTAGGTATTTGGTGCGTTATTATTTCATATACCAAGTGTTGCATGCGTATTTGTATTGTGTTTCCTTTGTAAGGAATACCTGGGAGTGTGGAAAAAATGAACTAAAGCTAAGTTCACTGATTTTTATTTAGCGTATGGCTTGTTTTGGCCGGGAGTCCCGGGTCTGCGACCCGAGATGTTCGACCGCCAACTGTACGATATATATGATACCATATCATGTGTATATTGTATGTAGCATATGTTGTGTGTGGTCAGGTTACTCTTTTCCATAGACCAGTCTTCCGGAAAGAGCGCCGTTAGTTCTATCCCAACGGCGAATGGTGACCAGGCCCGATACCGATCCAATGGACTGCGGAAAATTTCTGCCTATCCATGGATTCGAACCGAGGACTTGATTAGTGCAAGCCTGATGCTCTACCACTGCGCCACGCGGTCGTCAGTTCACTGATGATTCCCGCTGGTTGAAGTAAAGCACTCCAGACACCTCTTAAGCTTCGTTTATGGTTTCCACTTTTACGTAGATGGATTTATTAACGAAAGTGGTGGTGTTAAATATTTAACACCTGTATTTTGTTTACCGGTTCGTAGTCCTAATCTAAGGTCGGGAAGAACCCCACCTTGTCACTGAGCGTTTTAAGCCGGCACCTTTTGTTACAGCTCATCGTAACGGGGGTTATGGCAACGAATTTGCGTAACTTTCCCGATTTTGTAGTTTTTATGTTGTAACAAACTGACGATTTTGTTTTAAAGAGCATGCTGTAACCAGCTGGCATTCCCAAGTGGTGCCATTGTTCTTTTGTCGTAAAGCCGGTTTAGGCCGTAGCAAACAGACTCCCAAATGTGTGGCCTTGTTTTGCCCACTTGAGGGCCTGTTTTGAGTCGTCAATACCGTTTTTGGCTGTAACATCTTTTAGCATCACGTGGAGTGGTGCTTTATTTTAGATTGGTCTACTCTTTTATACTCTTCGCAATCTTTGCAGTTTGCCGTTTCTAAAGTAAATATCTAAGTTAAAGCTCATACTTTAGTTAAATGGGGCACAGGTCCTGATTGAAGGTTATAAAATATGTGGTACTCGATATAATTGGAGAAAAATTAAAGCAAAAGAAAATTATATCGTACCGTTTTGTCGAAAAGCAATTACTTATTAAGAAAACTACATAAAATTAAAATGTATACTTAGTCTTCTTTGCAATTTCAGGAATGTTGGCTTTTACTAAAAACGACAAACAAAATGAATACAGATTTACACACACGACTGTATTGAACAGGACTCGCAGTGATTTTGGCATAATACTTAGTCGTACAGCACCAATGAATCACTACTTGGTCTTGCATCACAGTGATATGGGAAGAATATTAGATAATCATAGTCCGAAGCTAATACGGCTACCCTGAAAAAGCAACGTTTTCAATCTAATAAGCTTAGTTATTTTTGACTAGTAAATGATGTTCATGAACAGCTATTGCAAGAGATTTCAAACTTCAGAAAAAAATTAGGCAGCAGCTAATCTTTTCATATATTCTAAACATTTTCCTACAACCACTAGCAAATCCAGATTAAACTAACCAGAAACCTATTTTGGGCCATTATCATCCAAGCTACACAAGGGTTACGTTATTTTTGAGTCTTATTCTCTTTTATACTCTTCGTAATCCTTGCGGTTTGCCGTTTCTGTAATAAAAATCTAAGTTATACTTGATACTCTGAATTAAACAAGACACAGATTATTAGAAGATTATAGCACAGATAGTATTTGTTATAATCGGAGAAAAAGTAAAGCGAAATAATAGTGGTATTGCACCTTCTTGTCTAGAAACAATTACTTACAATTGAAATGTATACTTCGTCCTCTTTGCAATTTGAGAAATATTAGCTTTTAGTAAACGCGATAAACAAAATCAATACATATCCACAAACACGATTGCATTAAACAAGAATCGCAAGGTACTTCGTCGTACAGCACGAATGAATCACTACTTTGACTTGCATCACAGCAATATAAGAAGAATATTAGGTAACCGTAGCTGGAAGCTAACAGGACATACCGAAAACCTACATCTTTTTTTTTAAGTTGCCAAATTCTAAGGCGAAAAATTTAAAATAAATATTTAGTAACTTGGCAGTTACATGTTTATATTATAATCTTCAATTACATAATTTGTTACTCACATTTTCAACAATCTACAAATTTTAATACAACAAAGTTATAAATAGAAGGTAATTACCACAGCCGGCTGGAGACTCGTGTGCCAATCTTTCCTCTCGTGAATAAAATATAACTTGACTCGATTGTACCATAAATAACTATCATTAAATATAACTCTGCGACTTATTAATATTTTTCACATTCCGGTTACTTCCAATTCTTTTGGTATTTTTAAACGGCGGAATGATATTATAGCACCGGCGAGGAGATTTGTCTTTCCTGGGTTAACCGTATTACTTCGCAATTGCTTTAAATAGCAGCCACGGGGGCGAGGAAAAACTGGCTTGCAGTCGGGATTAAGATTAATACTTCGTTTAGTCACTCCATCCGAGCGTAATTGTGTCAGGAATAGCTTATAATAACACGGAGCCGTCTTTAATAAACCGATATAATTAAATGCGTTCGGAATGAACAAATTTACCAGAACATAAATCAGCAGGACGCAAATTTATACCCCACTATTTACGCAGGCATTCATCACGCTCACTTGGCCCGAGTTTCGCAGGCAAAGTTGCGATAAACAATACACCGGCCAAACCGCAGCGACGCTGGCGAAAAACAGAGGAGGCGCCGAAGCAAACAAAGCTCGCACGCCGCTATTTTTTGCAACAATACGCCCGGCATTCTTTGTGTATCAAGGAAGAGTTCCTCCTGTGGGAAATATCAGAACAAAAGTTTCGTTTACATAATGTTATTTCCAACAAACATCAATTTCGGCGAACGCAGCGCAAACAGTTCCGAAGATTTTATTATTTTGCATGGGGATTCCTGTCGGCGCTGTTATTCCTTTGCTTTGCACGTAATTAAGATAATAATTCTTTTTCCCCTAATGGCCGCTCCCTCTGCGTACGTGCGTCCGCTCTGGAATTTTAAAACAATTTTCGCACAATTATTCCCTCGGAAGCTGGCAAAAACTGCGTAATCCTTTTTGCTTCACGCATGGTTCGCACAACAAAATTAGACGCAGTAAAAACGCCGGGTTTAAAACGTTGCCTACTGATCTCATGGAGAATTTCTTTAGATTCGTGTCAAGGTTATTCAATTTGCTCAGGTCATTCAATTTGAAATGTTAGTAGTAACCTCGTTTTCGGGGTCGATAGTAATAACAACAATTTCTCTATACCTAGCAGTATTCAAGTGAGGAGTGAAAGAAATTTATTTTTGTTTTTTGACATGTGTTGTTATCATGAACATTCTATGAGTTAGTAAATTATCGTGGCAATAATAATTTAACATTGTTGTCGTCTTTTATCTTTTAATTTAATTTAAGCATACAGGCACTGTTAAAGTCACCTAAGTAGATGACAGTGTATAACTTACTCATAGTACGTGTGAAAATGAGTGATGTTATATCTGTTGCATTGATCAAAAGCTGTATTACTTTAACGGTCAGTCTTATCAAGACCACTAATCTGACGTTAACTTTAATTCGCTGTTAAAACAAACAAAAGCGCATCAAACTGTTGAAGCGCTTTTGTTTATTTTAACAGCGAATTAAAGTTAACGTCAGATTAGTACCTTTATAAGACTGGCTGTTAGTATTTTATTGGGCTTTAACTAGCTCAAGCTTAATGTTGGCTAGGAAGAATACGTAATAAACTCACCTAGCTGTGATAAGCAGTAGTAATTCAATAGATAAAAGCGCCAGCTTTAACAACTTATTTTGACACTTTGCTGAACCATAGGAAGCAGTTGAGGTGCGATACCTAAGAAAAATAATAACTATTAAAGTCAAATATCAATGGCATATTTATTCAAAATGACAATACTGATACGCCAAAATACATTGATGCTACCAGAATTTAAATTTTTAACATATAAATTACTAGCTGAAACCCGCGGCATATGCCGCATTTAAAATGTACGACAAATGTAATAACTAATAACTTTTGTTGCACTAAAGAAAGTTTTAAAAGCACGCTCGAGATTGGCAGTAAGGAAAAGTTCCAAAAAATATATTTTTAAATGGAAAGTCTCTGGAAAGGAAACGCTCGCCTCTGGAAGGCGTCCTAATTAATACGACGTTGTTGGATGCAATAAAAAAAAACAGGAAAGAATTAATACTCTTATGAGATTATATGTGAAAATTATTTGTGCCACCGAAATAATTTTCAGCTGCTTGCAATCTGTGTTTCTTTTCAGGTTTAAGCCGTTGAGGCGTTGAGCGTCATAAAAATATAAATGCGGTAACTCAAGTCTCCAGTTACGCCGTTACTTTTATTGTTAAATAACTCGATTAATTATTATTTCTTTGTCATTTTAAACTGGCAGTATTATTATTATCTCTATAATAGCAACCATAAGTAACTGTTTATAATGTTTATATGCTAGCGAGTTGTTCTTAAATTGCTAGTGAATTAATAGTAGATTGTTCTACAAGTTAAGAAAAGTGATAGTTTTCCAGCGAATGTAAAAGTTTTACGTGAGCATGGAAGAATCACTTTTCCAATGTGTTGAACATGCAATTTTTCCGTGTAGTTGACAAAAAAATATTTTTAAATAATTTTGGTCAAAGTATGGAAGCGCAATGTTTACTGTACTGTATAAATACAGGCAACGAAGCGAGGGTGGAAGATATTTCTAAAACTATGAGAGTTACATGAATATTGTGTATATAAAAGTTGTAGGTACGAAAGTGGTGCACATTACTAAAATATTTTTGATTATACAGGGTGTCGCAAAAAAGTATGGCGAATCAAACTTACTTTTTTTTAAATAGAATGCCCTGGGGTAGCTTAAAAGTTTTGTATTGAAATACTCATCATTTTCAGATAAAGTTGTATGGGTCTAACGTCAACTGTTTTGGAGATATTAACGATTTTATGCAAAAAAATGCTGAACTTCAGGCGACTGCTGTAAGCGACAGAAAACAATTGAATGAAGGAAAACGTTACCAAAAAATTATGATTTTCGTAAACTATCTTTCAAGTGTAAAATGGTGGATTTGGGTATTAATGTTATATAGGGTGCTCAATATTTGCAAATTTAATAATTTCGATTTTTTTTCAAATGGAACGCCCTGTATATTTTTGTATTTTTGAAGAGCCCTTTTAATGAGCTTTTTTTGATATGTTACTTCATACTTCTAAGTTCCACTGTTTTTTAGATATGCGTGTTTGAACATAAAAACAATTTAAACCCCTTAAGGTGCTTTATTTCAAGGGATAAAAAACAAACGCCCTTAAAATAGTGATTTAAACGCATGATCTCTCTAAAAATAAAAGCACAAAACCAGGTTTAGAAACTATAAATTTAGTCAGTGTTGATACAGGAAATTATAAACACGAAAAAAATGATAAATGCAGCAATAAATTAATTCCACGGTCAAATTGAATCAGATAAAAAAAGAAAAGCCAATACACCAAAAGCTTATACGGAATTACACTAAATGTTCAAATAGTTCACCTTTCCTGCTCTGAGTATTAAAGCTGTACAGAGAATTCATAATCTGCAAATATAATTAGTTTGATTTATTTAAATGGAACACCCTGTATATCCCTGTATTTTTAAAAAGTACTTTTAATGAGCTTTCTTCTTCCACTTCATTTCCTATCTCAAAATTCGGTTGTATTGGTTATTTCTAGTTTTGAGTTCTGGTTCAATTTTTATATTTTAAGCTTGGTTTTATCTTTTGTTTGAAGAATTCAAGTGTTTAAATCATTATTTTAAAGGCGTTTGTTTTTTATCCCTTGAAATAAAGCATCTTAAGTGGTTTAAATTGTTTTTTATGTTTAAACTCGCATATCTGAAAAACAGTTGGAACTTAAGAGGTATGAAGTAACATATCAAAAGAAAGTTCATTAAAAGAGCTCTTTAGAAATACAAAACTCCATGTCTAGAACCACGCTACCGTGGAGCGATATGAAAATAATTCCTCCACGTTGAGTGCGTCACAACTGATATGACGTCAACTTCTTTCGCGTGAGAGGTCCCAATATGTATTTCCAACACGGGAAATGCACCGGCGCCCGCGACAGTTGCCTGTTTAACGTTTAAGTTCGTAACTAGTAAGCATTTGTTTATGTGACGAGGCTATATATTGTGTAGTTTCTAAATTAACAATGAATTTGGAGATTGGTAGAAAATTTTCAACGTACGAAGAATTATGTACTTTTGTATCAGCATATGAAAAACAAGAAAAACAAAAGTTTTGGAAACGATCTAGCAGAACTTTAAAAAATGTGAGGTTAAAGAAACATTTCAATGACCGCATTAAATACTATGAAATTCATTACTCTTGTATACATGGTGGTGAGAAATTTAGAAGTAAAGAAAAAGGGCTGAAGCGAGTCAGGTAAATGCAGTAAATTTTTTTAATATAACTTTTTGTCTGTACCTACTTACTTTGTAGTACTCATCGAATGAATTGTCCCGCCAATATCAAATTAAGGGCAAGCGCGGATGGACAGAGTCTTGAAATTCGTTCGTTTATAGATAATCATCAGTGTCATGAATCAACAAAGGTAAAAAATATGATATTAAAATATGTATTCAAAACTAATCACATATATCGTATAGGATTTTTATGAGCATCTACGTCAAAATCGCAAATTAACTGATGCTGAAAAACAACAAGCCAGTTTGTTTTTGGAATTGGGATCAAACAAGAAAAAATTACAAAATAAAATTTTTCAAGATACAGGTAAGAAACCAATGTTAAAGGATTTAAGCAACATTCAGCAGGCATTAAGGACGAAAGATGATGAAGATTTGCTTAGAGTAGTACAGTTTATTGAGAAAGAGTGCAAAGGAACTGTGTCAATACTAGATGAATATAAAAGTTTTAAAGGCTTGTTCATTTCTACACCGGCGATGCAAAAAAATATGGAATCGTGGCCTGAATTTGTAGCTTTTGACGGGACATATAAATTACTCAAGAATGGTTGTACTGTATATATTTTTTTGCTCGAGGATTCAAATGGAGAAAGCAGAATAGGAGGAGTAGGACTATTAGCTGTAGAAGATAGAGACACTATAACTTGGTTAATTCAGTCTTTTAAAAATTTAAACCCAAAATGGATAAACACTAAATGCATAATGACCGACAAAGATCTACTTGAGAGAGAAATTTTGAAAAGAGAATTTCCACATGCTTCTACCTATATCTGCTTATTTCATACTATGAAGACTTTTAGAAGAGAAATATCGTGTGAAAAACTTTGCATATCAAAAGGAGATCGAAATTTAGCTTTGGAATTAATTGTAAAATTGATATACAGTAAAACAGAGGATGATTATAACGACATATATGCAGAGTTTTCTCGATGTGTCCCGGAAAGTGTTCTTTCATACTACAATAAAAACTGGCATACCATTAGAAACGAATGGGCACCTCAATACATGAATAATAATTTCAAAAACTCTACTAACAACAGATTGGAATCTATTAACAATAAGATAAAGCAAGTGGTTCAAAAACATAGCTCACTTCTACAATTTACAAAAGCATTTTTTATGTTTCTTAATTCGGTAGAACATGAAAGACGCCATACTACAGCAAAAGAAGTATTAACATCACCAGTCATAAGGTACACTACAGGTACCCCTGAGGATCAGTATTCAAAACTTCTTACAAACTATAGTTTTCGGTACGTCTTGAACCAATTAAATTTATTGAAATACATCACTATCTTATCCGATGTATCTGAAAACACATGTCTTGTGAAATCAAGCCGGGGTAACATAACAGTGAGTACAACGGAATGTGAATGCATGGATTGGACGTCAATGGGTCTACCATGCCGTCACATTTTTGCTGTGAGGCAACAAAGTAACTTGAATCTCTTTGATAAAGATTTGTGCAATATAAGGTGGACCAAAAGTTTCTCTGTTGCAAATTCAACACGGAATCAGTCTGATACCGTAGAATCAGAAACAAATTCAGCAACATACATAACTAGTGAAAATAAACAGCGGTTTCTATCACTTAGTGAGAAAAGAAAAAAGGCAATTGCTATTACAAGTGAATTGACAAACTTGGCTACTTATTCAGGAAATACTCAATTCGATTACAGAATTTCAATTTTAAGAAAAATAGTGAACATATGGCGAGATGAGAAAGAAGTAACTGTAGGGAAAGTAGGAGTAGTTACTACTACAAACACAAAAGAATTGAGCGCAATCGACAACTCTAATCGCGAAAATGTGGTCTTTGAGGAAAGGAGGTCACACGAGGGCTCTAATCCTGAAAATGTTGATTTTGATATTGGGAATATGCCTATTATCATGCTAGATGTAGATGAGCCTAATAATGATTACCATGACAATGATTTACCCGCACCTGCATCTGTTTCTGTAGAGTTAATCAATTGTGATAGTGGTAATGCCACAAATAAACATTTATCAGAAATCGTTATGCCTTCCGCAATTAAAAAGAGAGGTCGACCATCTGGGTCAGATCTGACCGTTATTGGGTTAAAAAAGAAAAGGGGCAACTTGCATCCAATGCCATTTGAAAACAAAAGTTATACTGAGAAAATTGCTTTTCTTCTGAAACTACTAACTAAAAATGACGACATTGTACATTCCGTTCTACATCAAGAATATTTAATTTCGGAGAATGACATAAAAGATATCACGAGTCACGTAATATTTGATTGTCAGGTAGATTTAACCATTGTGGAAAATTTTTTTGAGAAAAAATGTTTTCAAATACTACAGCAAAAATGTACTGAAGAACGAAAAACTCCGCGTGAATGTGGTAATTGCAAGAAAAATGTAGATCCACCTATTAATGTAGTACAATGTAGTGCGTGCCTCTTGTGGTATGATTTTACCTGTGTCGGATTAAGTAGAAAACCCAAAAATAAATTCTGGTTCTGTAGAAGTTGCTGTGGTACATGTTAGTTGAGAATTATAATTACAAACAAGTATTATTGCAACATTTTGAGTTACCAAATATACTTTATGTTTTAGTTTTTTATCTGTTTTATAAGTAGTGTATTAAGAGCATTAAATAAAGTATATGTTTCAGTTTTTATCACATTTGCTTTATAAGTAGTGTATTATGAATAATCAAAACAAATATTATAAATAATGCATCTGTATTTTACTTTACCGTTGAAATAACACCTATGAGGCACATAAATTACGTGAATGGTGTGACATTTGTACCTCTCACGCGAAAGAAGTTGACGTCATATCGTTTGTGACGCACTCGACGTGGAGGAATTATTTTCGTTTCGCTCCACGGTAGCGTGGTTCTAGACACGGCGCTTTACAAAACTATATTTGAACTCCTACCGAACAACTTGTGGAAACCAATTGCACATGCAGTGCAAAACATGTGACAATGATATTTAATATCAAAATTACAGCATACAAAGGAAGCTTGCAGGTTTTATTTTTCTACACATATAAGAAGCTTAAGTTCCTGCCACCACGTTTTATGTTAAGAAGCCACTAACACATTTACAAATAATTAAAAATTACAATTATTAGTTTTAGGCCAACATGACCGTCGATTTGATAAAATATTTGCTCAGACAGCAACAATTCTGTAAAACTTGACAAGCGGTTGTAGGTGTTTGAATATTTACGGCGCATGCGCATTTCTCACTGCGTCCTTTGCATACGAGGGACGATCAAAATGGAAGCGCGCAGTTCGCTTGTAAAGTAAGAGGATTTACGAATTCAACCCTAAATTAGTTTCAGGGTGCTTAATAAGAATCCAGAAAGGGCTGAAAAATTAGAAGGTCGTCTACCGAGCTGCTAAGACTTGTTGAAAATTCAAGAGACTACATTCTTGAAGTAATTCTGGGGATTTAATCGATTCAAATCTAAAATTGGGTATAAAGACGAAATGTATGGTTTGAAAGAGACTTCAAAGTAATCAAAATGTTCAAAATTTATGAAAATATGGGAAGAGGATAGGTTGAAAATATTAACCAAGTAATTTAACCGGGTTGAAGAAATTCAAAAGAAACATTAGTGTTCGACATAGCTAACAGAAGACGATAAGATACGCTGAGGTTGTCAATATCTGTTTTTGAGTTTAGGGTGTTATTATTACAAAAAAAATGTGACACATTCCAATGAAATAACGATTATTTATATTGGATTCTGTTGTGGTGAGTTTGCTATTGTCAAAATCCTTACGATGTTCAGTACTATTAACATGGCTAGCCAAAGCGCAAGCTTTAGATTTAATACGAGAGTCGCTCTTATGTTGAGTAGTTTTAGATTTCAACCTTCGTGATGTTGGCCCAATGTAGGTGGAGTTACAGCCTTTACAATTTATCTGGTAAACGACGTTAGGGGTTAGTAAAGGTGGAGTCTTGTCCTGTAACTTAGGAAAGCAGTCAATTATGTGGGATAGCCCCTTAATATAGATAAGCCTTTTAAAAATAGGAGGTTTGCTTTCTCTGTTTACAGACATATTTGGAGAAATAGAATGGAATTTAATCAGAAAATGAGATACTGGTTTAATTTAAGAATGTCGATTAATTGATTAAGATTGGCCGTGTGAAAGTCCGGTTGTGAGATCGTGAGGATTCTGTGTTTAAGGCCTCTCACGACATTCAGTTTCTGTCGAATATTACGTAAAGAATGAAAATACATGGAACGACCAGAACTGGTGGGTTTCACGTAACAATCTAGTTTGATCACATTAGAGCCCATTCTGATGACCAAAGTATCCAACAATGGGACCGACCTTTGCTTCTCTCGTTCTGATGTAAATTGAATATGTTGGTTGAAGCTATTGAAGACACTTAGCACAGACTGCGTAGAGTATATCGTCAATGTACTGGTACAGGAATAGAAATTGAAAAACCAGCTTTGGCGCATATTTCTTTGTGATGGTGTTAACAATGATTTCAACCAGAATGTGGGAGAGAGTTGAACCCATTGGAGATACGAAAATATATTTATGGAATCTGTTATTGAATGAAAAATATGTAGAATCAAAAATGAATTTGAGTAAATCAATGCATTGTGGTTTCGGTAGGCTAGGAAAAGTGTAGCTATTCGATTCCAATTAACTTCGACAACTTGTATAACTAAATTCTAAAGGATATTAGTAAGGAGTGACACCACATCTAGTGAGATAACTTCAAAGTTGGAAGGCAACTGAAGGTTATTAATTTTTCGCTGAAAGCAAAACTATCTTTGTTTCGATAATTACTATATTTGTTACGGTATCAAAACGACGTAACAACACCCACCTAAGGTGAGCGTCGCACGACTGGATCAGTCCTGGAAAACTGGCACACTTGCCCTGAGATTCGTTAAAACAGACTAAAGGCCTCGGCTGAGGCGCTCAGGGAGTCGGGCGTGGTGCAAACGGTACGTCGTTGGGCAAGCGTGCTAAGACATATACAGGGTACGTTGAAATTATAAGGGTGCCACCAAGCCTGTAGTAAAGGTGTGACCGAATAACCGGGCATGGACGGTCAACGGTAGAGAAGTATTCAAGATACTCCGTCGATAAGGGTACTCGCGAGTGGTAAGCTCGGACAACAATTTCGTGACTGAAAATACTGGAATTGCAATATTGGGACCTTTTCGCCGCGGCTGCGCGACGACCAAACTTACCTGCACGCTCCGATCTCTCAAGTTCCGTCGTACACCAATCTTTACAACGAAGGGCGCTATCTGAAACAGAACATGCACAAGGCGAACAAGAATAATACGTCCCTTAATTAGATATGCGTCTATTGGTCGATTACTACATTTGGGCAGCAAATCGTGCCGCCAAACTTGTTATCTCTTAAGAAAAATACGCATCAGCTGATGTACGCGCTAATGCTACTGTAACAATAAATCATACGCCTGCGTAGGCGACGGAAGCAGTATAGCTGTTGGCAAACACGGCGCCGCAAAAGTATGGGACGAATCAACCCGCGGCCTAATTTATTATACAGAGGAGGGGGGGCAGCGTAACTGCAATACTTGGCCAAAAGGGGGGCTAACATAGCCTCGCAAAAATATGCGAATTTTGAATAGGTGTATTCCAGCCAATGCCGCGTCGCCCAGGCATGCGATAAATTAACTTAAACGAGGCACGAAGCCAGCGCACATATGAAGAGTCTCGAACAAATTGTGACAATTACGGCGTCACACGTCTATGCGATGCGTTCGTTTGCTGATTAATCGATTAGGCACAACCAAGCCCGCACACATGCAGTCACTAAAATGATGGTTAGCAACGGCCGCTTTACACAGACATATGCGAAGAGTTCACCACTTGTTTATACGGTTAAACACCAAGCTTACGCACATGCAATTACTGAACTGCGAAGAGTTCATTAATTTCTTTATACAGTCAGGCACAAAGCTTGCACCCATGCGACATTTAAATAAAAGTTAACGACGGCAGCGTCACAAGGCATCGTAGCCCCAGAGCGCCGCATAAAACAGTAATAAGCAAGCAAGGGGCACAAGTACGCCCCCGCAGAAAAACCACAAACGCAACATCGTTTGCTCAAGTAACAACTATTATGTTTAAATGGTTCTATTACAATTACCTTAATTCGTAGACGGTCCTTGAGGAGTACGTGCAGTTGGTTAGCGATGGGCGACAGCATGTGGCATTCAATTAGCCGCGAATAGGCATGCGGGACAATTGGCACGGAATCCGCCTGTCATGGCGGAAGGCGGAACGCGCTCCTAAACGAGCAAACAACAGTGATATTAAGACTCCACACGTCCTGCCAGGATAGATCCTCGACTTGTCGAGTTAAAGGGGACGACCCCTCACTTAAAGAAGCAGAACTGGACTCAAGATGCCCATTGCACCCACACTACGATGTGATCACTCACACTCGCACGCCACACACGACCTGTCTTCCTCGCAGCCCAGCCGGAACTCGCTAAAGGCGAAACAGTTTATAAAACACAACGCCACGGGCGGGAACGCCGGCCGAACACACACTCTCTGCGACCTCTTCAATCGACGGCCTGAGATCAACTCCCCGCAAAAAGCGTTAGGACGCCGGGAACTGGCGTCACCACGTGACTCTCGACAGCCAATGGCGATGCGAAGAATTCGCCGGTTCAAGTCAGTTTTGCGCGCCTTAAATGAGCACGTGTTATACAAAGGGCGATCCACAAATGGTTGAAACGAGACAGCTACGCCCATACACAGGGTGTTCGAATTTAAATGGGAAAGAACAGAGCTGGTATCTGTAAATATTTGCTAAATAAAATTGAAAGTACTGACCTCTGATTCGAGATACAGACAGACTGTGCTGAAGGTTTAGATGCTCTACTTGTTTGCCTAAGGCTACAATAGTTATTTACTATACAAGTGGGATAACAGCATCATTAATATACGTGTGTGTAAGTTACAAACGACTGCGTAGCACGAGTTATGTAAGCACACAAGTATATTAATTATGCATTATCACACATGTATTGTACAAAATTTTATCTACGACTGCCTAAAATTGAGAAAAGTGCATTAAGAGAAATGTCAGATCTGTCATTTTCAAAAATATTTTAGTAGGCAAATGTCATTATGTCATTCATTTGACACTATTTCAGTTACGTAATGAAGTCATTACGCAACTGAGTTGCGTAATGAAACCATTACATAACTGAGTGGTGTAATGAGCTTCATTACGTAACTGAAATAGTGTCAAATAAGTGACGTAATGAGTTACTTATCCCACTGGAGTAGATAAAATAACTTAACACTTGATGACGCATGCCCAATAAATCCTTTCCAGAACTCCATGCGGTCCAAAGGGACTATCTTACTACGACAGGGTCCGCACGAAACAAAATGACCAGAAACACGCTCTCTTTATGTAATCCCACATAGTTAGTTGAAATGGTGACGGCCAACGGTACGGTAAAAGAGCGCTAGGCCACGAAAACAACAGGGCATCACTCTACAGGAAAAGTAAAAAATCGTGAAATACTCAAACACTTTACACTTAAGAAACCTCATACGGACAGCAGGCCATTACCGCCACATAAAGCTCAAAAGCATCAACAAAACTGTTCACAAAGAACACGACACGGGACAACATGACGTCATCAGACAAACAGGGTACGGTAAATGACAACAAAACGTCAACAAGTACGAAACATTCCGACCAGCGGTAACGACTCGTTAAATGCTAACGGAAAGTGTACAAAACACTACTATAACTGTTAGGGATGTCCACGAAGAAGTCGGTAAACGAAGTTGGGCGGTACCTGACAATAATGAGAATGAAATAAAAGTCCAACGAAAATAACAACGCCAAACCACCTAAGAAGATGGCCTGAGGGACGTAATAACCGCACGAGCGAATCTCCCCAAGCACACCAACAACACACCATACCTTATCAACAAACCAAAACACGGTACTGAAGACGAGAAAATGAATTCCAACCCGCTTACCAAAAATCAACGCGGTACAACACCAAACGATAGAACAAAAAAAATCGTCAAAATCGGTAATTATCAACGTCAAAATCGATAAACCTCACTAACGTGAACGTCAGTTCGGTATGGTACAACAAAAAGTGTCAACTAAGCTCAAGGCTAAACAATATAAACGACAGGGAATCGAAATTCCCATTAAGCCTTCGAAAATACTTAAAAAAACAAGGTCGGTACCTTCACTCAACAACGTCTGGTACTAAATCCGACTAATACGGGATAAAATCTGCACTGAATGCAACAAGAGATCTCGGTAGCATGAACTGGCTAAGAAAACCAAGAAAGAACGGTAAAAATGACGAAAAAGATACTCAAAATAAGAAAAGACACTGAAAAACACAAAAAGAAAACTCAAAAAGGCGATAAACAACAAGAAAACACAAAAATACAAATAAAAAATAAGAAAAGACAAGAAAAACCATATAGAAAGCAAGAAAAGAAACGTAAAGACAAATGACAACTAAGAAAAAACATATAGAAAACAAAATAAAACAAGAAAAGACAAATAGGAAACAAGAAAAGAAACTCGGTATAATAAGTGACTAAGAAAAAAAACGGTTTACCAGTCCATACCACTTCAAAAAGACAAAAAAAAACAATTTGCGACATCAATAAAAATGACAACAGACAACAATGAGGCCGCGCGTTGTCAAGGAACATCAACGAGCCAAAATTAAGACACACAACGCAAAAAAAAGGAAAACCCCAAAATGAGGTCGGGCAATGTCGTGCAACAACAGGCCCCAGACGTTGGAGTGCCAAAATTAGGCGCGTTGACGAGAACAAAGGAGCCACAAGGCCCCACACGTTGGGCTGCCAAAATTAGGCAGACAACGGGTGGCTTAATAAGAAAAACAAACATACATGGCCACAGACGTTGGGCGACCAAAATTAGCCTGTTACGGTATCAAAACGACGTAACGACACCCACCCAAGGTGAGCGTCGCACGACTGGATCAGTCCTGGAAAACTGGCACACTTGCCCTGAGATTCGTTAAAACACACTAAAGGCCTCCGCTGAAGCGCTCAGAGAGTCGGGCGTCGTTCAAACAGTACGTCGTTGGGCAAGCGTGCTAAGACATATACAGGGTACGTCGAAATTATAAGGGCGCCACCAAGCCTGTAGTAAAGGTGTGACCGAATAACCGGGCATGGTCGGTCAACGGTGGAGAAGTATTCAAGATACTCCGTCGATAAGGGTACTCGCGAGCGGTAAGCTCGGACAACAATTTCGTGACTGAAAATACTGGAATTGCAATATTGGGACCCTTTGGCCGCGGCTGCGCGACGACCAAACTTACCTGCACGCTCCGATCTCTCAAGTCCCGTCGTACACCAATCTTTACAACGAAGGGCGCTATCTGAAACAGAGCATGCACAAGGCGAACAAGAATAATACATCCCTTAATTAGATATGCGTCTATTGGTCGATTACTACATTCGGGCAGCAAATCGTGCCGCCAAACTTATGTTATCTCTTAAGAAAAATACGCATCAGCTGATGGACGCGCTAATGCTACTGTAACAATAAATCATACGCCTGCGTAGGCGACGGAAGCAGTATAGCTGTTGGCAAACACGGCGCCGCAAAAGTATGCGACGAATTAACTCGCGGCCTAATTTATTAGGCAGAGGGAGGGGGGGGGCAGCGTAACTGCAATACTTGGCCAAAGGGGGGCTAACATAGCCTCGCAAAGATATGCGAATTTTGAATAGGTATATTCCAGCCAATGCCACGTCGCCCAGGCATGCGATAAATTAACTTAAACGAGGCACGAAGCCAGCGCACATATGAAGAGTCTCGAACAAATTGTGACAATTACGGCGTCACACGTCTATGCGATGCGTTCGTTTGCTGATTAATCGATTAGGCTCAACCAAGCCCGCACACAAGCAGTCACTAAAATGATGGTTAGCAACGGCCGCTTCACACTGACATATGCGAAGAGTTCACTACTTGTTTATACGGTTAAACACCAAGCTTACGCACATGCAATTACTGAACTTAGGGCTAGCAACGGTCGCGTTACAGAAACATCTGCGAAGAGTTAATTAATTTCTTTATACGGTCAGGCACAAAGCTCGCACCCATGCGAAATTTAAATGAAAGTTAATGACGGCAGCGTCACAAAGCATCGTAGCCCCTAGTGAACAGAATTGCCTGGTGCCTGTATCAGGATTCCGTTACTTTTGCGCTAGTTCTATCCCTTAAGCACATAAACGAGACTGCGTTTATGTTTTAAACCAATGTAGTCAATGGTACTTAAAAGGGACGGCAGTAAACTACCCTAAGAGACGCAGCCTCACGTCTCGATGATATTATGGCTTAGTATTAGGGTAGCGACGTAGTGAATGAATCAGACATTAGATGCAGATTGTTTTATTACGAAATAAACCTTGTACTTATACAAAACAAGAATGCTTAACTAAGTAACATATCAAAGTTCATAATAGTGTAGTTTAATTGAACGCGTTTAAAGGTACGAAAACAGCAATTCAGCACAGTAAGATTTTTATAGTTCCGCATGTGTTTGCAGGACGGAGCGGTGAACTTGGCTTTACTAGATCGCGTACTGCGCGAAATGCCAAGTTGCAGTTTGCTGCGGTGTTTAAACTCAATGCTTGCGAAACAAGATTCGTTTGTTAATATTTCGTAAATGGGAACTGAAATTTGCCTGTTTTAATTCAACATTAAAATAGATCTCAATTAAATATAAACTTGCGAAATTATGAAGTAAAACTGGAGGTTAAAACTGCTTGTTTATGAAATCAGAATTACATTTAGAACTTCTGACTGGTTTCGTAAATTTTGTTATTAAAATTTATGTGTGTTTAAATCAAGTTTAAACACCCAGAGCGCCGCATAAAACAGTAATAAGCAAGCAAGGGGCACAAGTACGCCTCCGCAGAAAAACCACAAACGCAACATCGTTTGCTCAAGTAACAACTATTATGTTTAAATGGTTCTATTACAGGTACCTTAACTCGTAGACGGGCCTTGAAGAGTACGTGCAGTTGGTTAGCGATGGGCGACAGCCTGTGGCATTCAATTAGCCGCGAATAGGCATGCGGGACAATTGGCACGGAATCCACCTGTCATGGCGGAAGTCGGAACGCGCTCCTAAACGAGCAAACAACAGCGATATAGACTCCACACGTCTTGCCAGGATAGATCCTCGACTTGTCGAGTTAAAGGGAACGACCCCTCACTTAAAGAAGCAAAACTGGACTCAAGGTGCCCATTACACCCACACTACGATGTGATCACTCACACTCGCACGCCACACACGACCTGTCTTCCTCGCAGCCCAGCCGGAACTCGCTAAAGGCGAAACAGTTTATAAAACACTTGCTGAAGCAGCAAGAGACGGAGGAAAGAACGCCCCCACCACGGGCGGGAACGCCGGCCGAACACACACTCTCTGCGACCTCTTCAATCGACGGCCTGAGATCAACTCCCTGCAAAAAGCGTTAGGACGCCGGGAATTGGCGTCACCACGTGACTCTCGACAGCCAATGGCGATGCGAAGAATTCGCCGGTTCAAGTCAGTTTTGCGCGCCTTAAATGAGCACGTGTTATACAAAGGGCGATCCAGAAATGGTTGAAACGAGACAGCTACGCCCATACACAGGGTGTTCGAATTTAAATGGGAAAGAACAGAGCTGGTATCTGTGAATATTTGCTAAATAAAATTGAAAGTGCTGACCTCTGATTCGAGATACAGACATACTGTGCTGAAGATTTAGATGCTCTACTTGTTTGCCTAAGGCTGCAAAATGGCTTAACATATTCAATAAAGTTTTCCTAGAATCTCTTGCAAATATTTGGAAATGTTTTTATCTGGAGATTGTGTTGACGACACTACTGGTAGACAAGGTGTGTCTGGTTTGTGTACCTTGGGTAAACCATACCTCTGTATGTGATTATTGTATAGTTCTTTTATTAATTTATTATGTTTTGTCTCGCTCGACGTCGTGGCCATATAAAACAGTCATTCCTTCTAGAGAAAACTGAATCGCTCGTGGCCATAACCTCCTCACTCATAAGGGACTTATCTGGTTCACAGACGGCTCTAGGACGGAGGCTGGCGTAGGGGCGGGCGTCTTTGGCGAATCACCTAGAGTAAAGCGTTCGTTCTCACTGGACAGGTACGCTACCGTATTCCAGGCCGAGGTGTATGGCATCCTAGAAAGAGGTTTTACTAATAAACATATCTACATCTGCTCAAACAGCCAGGCCGCTCTCTTAGCCCTGAGTTCCTTCAGGGTGTCTTCGAAGCTAGTGTCTGAATGTCGAGCGGCGCTGACGAGACTTTTCATACAGAACTGTAAAGTTGCTGTGGGTACCAGGTCATAGCAACATTGACGGCAACAAAGAGGCGGATTAGTTGGCTAGGCAGGGCTTCAGTGGGGACCCGCCTGGACCCGAGCCAATTCTTGGGATACCATATTGCAATGTAAAGCTAGAAACGAAGAAATGGGTCTGGACCCGGTTCCTTAGTAAATGGTCAGCAGGGACCAAGGCAAGCTAAACTGTTTATCGGGGAGATATAGCTGTCGACGTCCAAAGAGCTTTTAAACTTCAGCAAGAAGCAAATTAGGATCGCAACAGGACTCTTAACGTTACCTCAATAAACACCTGCACAGAATCGGTATCACAAATGATCCGGTCTGCAGGGTATGCGGGGAAGAGCACATATTATGCCAGTGTGTCTCGTAGAAGTGCATTGTTATTCTATAAAAAGAGCCCTTTTCACATATTGCGTGGATACTAGACAGGATAATGTTTTGGCTGCGAAAGGGGTGATAGAAACTCCGATCTCAGTACTTTGGCAAAAGTTTGATATTAACCGGTGAACAGATCGTGTTAACAAGAAAAATTTACGTCGCCAAATAGACGGCGGCGAAACAAAGAACACACACACTGTTTACCAAACCGTCGCGATCCTACAAAACATTTCAAAAATCCTGCAAAAATACCATAATAAAAATTACAACCAGCAAGCGGGTATGAAAGAACAGTGAAACAGCCCCCCAATAAAATTTTATAACACGAGACCGCCACGCAGCTAAAATCCGCTGCAAATGAAACCTATGAGTGAATTTAGAAAAACGCTCCTAATAACTGGTGCGCTCCAATAAAACCTCACATGTGAGGTGTCTATCAAGAGGGAAATTTAACCGCCATGCAATAAAAGCAATCGCAAGTCGATAACAAACCCAGAAGCCAAGCGCGGCGTCTTTTTCCATCAAACGGAGCGGCCACCGAATCAAGCAATACGGACAAAATTCGCCCAGGGTGCGGCAAAGGATCAAAGCAAGACGCTTTAACAAAGGCGCATTGTCCAACGGAAAGCGGGAAGAAAGACCGGTACATCGGACTAATGGAGCAACGTTAAAATTTAATTAAATTAACGAAAGGAAAGATCAAATGCAAGGTTATTTGGTGTCAAAAGACAGAGAAAGTTAAAGCGCATGTAATGGAATCAGGGAGCACCCTAAATCACACGCGGATATGAAGCGGCAGTTAAAAAAAACACATATGTTATTAAACACGCAGAACCCGGGCATAGAAATTCAACCTGCGATTTGAGCCGCCAAACCCGGAAAATGTGGTATCAATGGAATCAGAATACAATAGGAAATTACTCAACCCAGGAGAGTCCATCAGCAACATCCAGCCTTCCAGAACAACTCAACATCGGCGAGACCATCCAGAAGCCATCTCCACTAGCAGCTCTCATCAGGAGCTTTAACCGGCTCCTCTTCACAATTCTGCCGTTTGGGCAACTTCCGCTTCCAGACTCAATCCAGGAGAGTTCACCAGCAGCATCCAGCCTTCCAGGACAACTCAACATCGCCGAGACCATCCAGAAGCCATCTCCAATAGCAGCTCTCTCCAGGACCTCCAACCGGCTCCTATTCAGGACTCTGCCGTTTGGGCAACTTTCGCTTCCAGACGCAACCCGGCTGAGTCGCAATCAGCCAGCATCCAGCTCCAATTTCGCCAACAGCCCCAGGAAATTTTTAGGATCCGCCCCAGCTCACGCAGCTTCCAGGACGGGTCCACAGCCGGTGCGCTTCGAACCAGCCATTGCCCGCTCGCCATGAACACCCCCAGGTCTGCTGTGTAAGCCAGCCCCGACCCATTGGAGGTTTAGTCCTGCGCCCGCCGCCTTACAACAAGCCTGGTGTTCCAGAAACCGCCGCATTCAGGAGTTGTTTGGCCCCTCCCCCAAGACGCCCCCGGCCTCCCCTCTGGCCCAGGTCGCCCGCACCTTTTATTAGATGCTGCCCCGGCGCCATCCTTGCTAGGACGGACGTTTGCCCACAGGAACTGCCCGCACTCCCACGAGGCTACCAACCCCGGATCTCGACTGCTTCACCGATAACAGCAAACCAAAATTTGGCACCCCCCGGAGGAGCCCCTTGATCCAGCATATTTGGGACGCGCTCTTTGCTCTTTTACGCCGCCGACCGAACAACCAGGCTCCCCGTCCGCAAATCCTCACTTGGGATCTGGAGGTGCGCCTGACGGACGCCGAGGAGGCCGAGCTAGAAGCCCTACGGCGGGCCACCTGCGTCGACAGCAGCCTCCGCCGCAGCTCCCGCTGGCGAAGAACGGCCATTTCCCGGACCTTCTGTTGAAGCCCGGGCTAGCGCACGGACGACGCACCGATCCAGCCGCCGCCCCCGAGAGGCTGACCCGCGCCCCACACTCCCTAGGCGAATCCCCCAGCCCCGCTCGATGCTCCACCGAGAACGCCCCAGTCGCATGCCACGAGCCTTGCCCTGTCCGCCTCCCCGGAAGGCCACGATCACGGCGAGACCGCGTTCCCCGCCTCCTGCCGCTAGGAAAGGCCTCCCTATTACCAGGCCGGCTACGGCGCCCGAGCCTACACTAGTAGTTTGTGTTCTCTCTCTTCTTAGTTTTATAAATAATACTAGCTAACCCGGCAAACGTTTTGGATTATGAGATGATGGGGAAAACCCTTCAAAGCATTAAGCACAGAATCATAAAAGTATGACTGCAAATAGAAAGTCGTACAGTGTATAGAAAAACACACTTTCGATATTTTCCAATTTTTCGGCTTTTCCTTTGGATTTTTTCGAATTTTCTTTTTTGCTACACCACCTCGGGAGTAAGACAAACAAAACAAAAAAAATCATCCAAATCAGTCAAGTCGCTCTCGAGTTTTTGCGTTACTAACACACGGCGATTGATTTTTATATATATAGATTATACTTTAATAAACATATTAAAAATTCACTCCAGTCAATCAGCAGCGTAGACAAGGGTAACGCCTACACCCCTCCTTTGACCGACGCCATTGTAGCATCTACCACTGAGCTTAGACCAAGGTGTCTTAAGTTTATGAGCTTTAATGGTTAGATGAAATAAAACCACTTTATGTTTAATGGCGTCTTCGCGCATAAAATATTCGATTATTAAAATTGATACTAATTATTGAAATTGTCCCATAACATCAAAATTCTAGTGTACAAAGTAGTGTTAAATACCAGTGTGGACATACGGTATACAATTATGGGGGTGCGCGAAAACATCCAACATTAAAATTATACAAAGATTTTAAAGCAAGACCTTACGCAGTTTAGCAAATGCGGAATGGTACGTCAGCAATAAAACGCTGCATGAAGACCTCAAGATCTCATTGGTAAGAGACGAAATCAGAAGATATGCTACCAACTATGCAAACAGACTACAGGGTAATCCTAGTTTGCTAGTAACAAATCTTCTCAAAGGCGGAAACAACACTCGCCGCCTAAATAGGCAAAAAACGTTAGACATTACTAATTAGTGAGTAGGACGACATCTCCCCTCATGTTATTTAGCAGCATATACCATCACATTTGCTTATTAGTCATAGGAATAGTTGTACATATAGCACTCAATAAAAAAACAATATTGAAATTACTAAATAACACATACCCTTTATCCCCTAGAATTTGTTGTGATACCTGCCTTAAGCATTAATAAATAATTTATTATGGGCACACACAGCGAAGTTTTCACATACACGCACCTTTATAAGCCTCTTATCCAGGGTTCAAAAAAATATAACACATAACATCAGTTCAGTTTTGCGGATTAATGGAAGCACATTATTTAAATTAAATGATTGTCGAATATGAAAAGTTTTGTTTTAACTATTAACCTTGCCAATTCCCATTCTTGCTGGTTTGATATGATTGCAGCGCTCAACAATTACAATAAAATATTTCGCGAACTGAAATGAGCGCATAACACACAATAAACATAACATTTTTCACTCTCCGTCACTGGATTGATGAACCGCTGAAAACTGGAACCGTGCGACGCTGGTTGATGTATCCGTTGCACAATGTCTCCTGTTGAAACTCGTCTCGGGACCAAAATCTTGTGAAAAACTAATTAAATTTCTCCAAAACAGGTCACGCCTCCCATCAAACTTGGATATTCAACACCACAAACAATTAACAATGGTTTATTTTCACGTAAGTGACAGAGTGGCAAAGCAAAATTACAAATACGTCAGAAAACAAACAAGTTAACCTAAAATTTGGGCTCGCCACAGATATAGGTTTCACGTTGAATCAAATTGGAGAAGTCTCGGAAAATTCCGTGCGGGTTCTATTTATAACCTCGAAACACAATTTACGTAAGTAATTTAACAATAAATATTTAATTACAAAATCGCGTTCGCGCTGGGCGAAACGTTACCAATTTAACAATTGTTCACCGATACGTGAATGTTAATAAACACAAGCCTGTAGCAATTTTAAATATATGCATCAGTTAATTACATAAAATCCATAAATCTAATCGTAAAACTAAATGTACCACTGTTTTTAGCGTATTTCGAACTACAAAGATACAAAATTTCACAACTGTTCACACTCGTGTTATGGCAACCGTTTTAAGCACGACCAGGCACGACCCACGCTAAAACTCAGATCTACTGTCGGAAAAGTGTTCCCACATCCTAGCTGCACCTATGTGAGTGCTATCTACAAGGAGGTAATTTTTCTCACGAAGTTTGTACACACGGCCCAATGTGATCTTGCGACCTGCACCTTCAGTGTGTCGTTGGCCTGCAGCTTGTGAGGACCCGTTCATGTAGTATATGCACTGTCCGATCTGGTTTATCGCAGTGCCAACTTCCCCGGTATGTAAACCCATAGCTTTCATGTGTGGCATACTCAATTCTCTATGTGTGTAGGTTCCAAATTAAGGACATATGGCCTGCTGCTGAGTTATTGGCTCCTACTTCCACAGTTGTGGCCCCAAACTTTGAGTTGTCGACGATAGACCTTTAGCGAAATTCGAATCAGCTATGATTTCAGTCTCTAACGGATAGTCCCATGTGCTTTGCAGTGCTCTAATGGTATCTTTTCGGGTGTTGTGATCCAGTTTTATGCATTTTTTAAATCGTAATTATATCTGAAGTTACGTTTTTATAATAGCTATTTATGCAACAAGTGCTAAAAGTCGACGTTTATGCACGAGACATGAAAATTATGAAACGAAGCCGAAGGCTGAGTTTCATAACATGTCTCGTGCATAAACGACTTTTAGCACGCGTTGCATACAATATTTTATCTACGACCTTAATTTTACCGTTATTAATCCATAAATATCGATTTAACAAAGGTTTGCATCTGCGACACTTAATTTATGTCATAATAAACAGTAGGCCACGCCGCGCGGGCGGTTGTTTGCCACGCCAGTACTGTCAAGGTGAGTTACGAAATGTAATTATTGATACTCCACATCTGACTGCATTTATTACATAATGCTTTAATTATTTCAAAAACACTTTACCTGTAATGCAAGAAGCAACTAGAATAACTTTACAACTTCACTTCCAGTTCGAAATTGTAGTTTTATAACATCGCTTCACTTTTAGCACATGTGCTAAAAGTAAACAGCTGATTTCTTTAACCACGGTAAACTATAAAACGTCACTTTTAGTGAAACAAGCTAGCTCTAAAATGCCTAGTTTTAGTAGTGGTCGTAGATAAAATACTTTAATGTGACTGAGTTGTACACTGTCTTTCACAAAACTTTGTCTGAATGGGTTATTCTGTGCTCTCTAGAACAAACATATGTCCCTACTCGTTTTGCTGGCTCTTTGTGTCGCAAAAATTGGGTTCCTGAGCATATTATAGCTTGGTATTACTAAAGATAATATCAAATTCTTCCGGAAGCCTTAAAAACACAATTGAATGTTACGTGAGACGCAATGGGCATGTTTTTATCCTAATTACGATGAATTAATTGCTGATTAAGAAGAATCTAGTAAAATTTACTTTTAAACTAACTTATGCTCTAAATTTGATTCGATACATACTACGGCAAGGAAATATGATTAAACTGATTAAAATATGTTGTCTTGTATTTTTATTTACTTGATCTAAGATAAATGGTAGTATGCCCTTTAAGTATTTTATTTATCTGAAATTTATTATCGAAACGATAGCTCAGTAGTTCAATTAACTCTATTCCCAGGGGTGAATTTCTAATAGATTGCAATTTTTTACTTGATTTGGTGCGCCACTGTACACCTGAATTAGTTCCAATACATAGTAGTTATTGTATGCAATATGTCAAAACCTACAAAATTGTTCGAATCGCAGAGGTATTTATTCAAATCGTACGGCTTTTTCGGTTATTATTATCATTTGTTTCAGACATTAATTTGTTACATGACGTCAGAAGGGACGCCGACTAAATCTTGCAATTGATTTGACCTTCGCCTAACCTCAAATTTGGGTAAATGCTTATAATTTGAATTGTGCCTTCGCTGGATGCTAGGATATGCTTGAATTCCGTTAAGCAAGGTCTGGTCTCGCATGCACACAAATTTCCCGATTCTAACACTGATACTTTTAGGTTAAAACAGTACCTTAAAATTTGGTGTGTCCTTCGCAATGTTTGGCAACGGGCCCCAGCTGGTATCTTCCTCTGGAACGGTTTTCTCCGATGTTTTTGCTGTTGGTCGGTCTCCTGCACTCCTGCCTGATGCGTCGCAGTAGAAATCCTTGGCTTTGGACCCTATTTTTGGCCGGAATTCAATATCGGAATCTTGATGTGATCGGCTCGCAATGATCGTCGGAGGTGCTCTCGGTGAAAATTTAATTTATGTTGCGGAAAATCCCACAAACGTTCCCACATAAACTTCAACACTTGGTCAACACAATGATACACTGGTTAGCTCGAAATATTTTAATTTAGTATATAAAAACTTTAGTTGAAATGAAGCACAAAACTACATGTCAAGCTTAATTTAATATTTTCATTTGTTCCCTCTTATTTCCGTTATTAAAAACAAAATCTAATCTATTACTATGGTTACCAAGGCACCGGAAATTGGTTTTGATCAAATTAAATGCATTATGGAAATGAATTTGATTACAAATTATATTTACAAATTTCTTATAACTAAAATATTATCCATTTCTTAATTTTAAAAGGTCTCTTTGCGCCACTAACACGTGTATTATTTACTCTGCTCTATTTCACTCGCGTTAATTGCACTGATTATTTTATAGAGTTCATTTCTTTATAATTGCTTTTCCATCTCCTTTTGTCTGCTTTTCACTTGCTTTTTCATGTCCATCTGTCTGCTTTTCACTTGCTTTTTTATGTCTTGCTGCCTGACTTCTTATTTGCTCTTTGCAACGTATTATTATTTTCTTCTGGATTCCTATACCTTTTTTAGATTGCTCACAATTTCCCTGCTTAGCTATATTGAAATATACGCTTCAGTAACATGCACTTCGCAAACCTTTTTGTGACTATTCATTTCTTTCAGCTCGCCCATTCATTCTGCACAAATTTAATATTTAATTAATTTGAACGTCAACTTCAACCCTGTGAAAAACAAGCTTTGCCCTTTGCTTTCTTTACTCAATTCAATGATTAATAATGGCATCTCTTTTCCAATGCATTTACTAATTGAAATTTAAGCTTAGTATTGCAGTTACATAAAACACCCCAACTCTGTGCTTATTGACTTGTTTCTTAAGTTGTACTGCAAGCAGAATAGGGTCGTGGGCATTAGACCATCACAATATATCGGTTTCAAAACGTCTGTCGACGTTGTCCGAAGCTTAGTTTCCATCTTTTTGTGTCTTCCCATTGCCCCTCCTGTAAATTCCGTTCGCTGATCGCTTTTCGCCATCGTCATCCGTTGTACTCGTACATGGCCGTACCATATAATATTTCAATTTTTTTCATAATTGTATATTGTACACCCATTTGTTGTCGCACCACGTCATTTTTCACTCTATCTCTACGTGAAATTCCTACAGATTGTCTCAATGCATCCATCTCTGTTGCTCCTATCTTTTTCTTGTTATTTTCTGTAATTCACCACGTTTCGGCCCCGTATAACAAACTCATCTTTACCATTGTATTGTAAATGTTATATTTTCTGTGTTTTGTTATGTTATTATTCCATAGAGTTCCATTTAGATATGATATTGCTTTTCTTGCTTGTACTATCCTCGATTGAATTTCTTTATCGTCTATCCCACTTTCGTCAAATACTGTTCCTAGATATGTGTATTCGCTAGCGCATTCTATCTCGACTGATCCTTCAAGCATTACATTACTGTGATTTAAACTCACACACAAATATTTTGTCTTTTGTAGATTCATGTCGGCTTTATATGTTTCTTTTAACTTTCTGGGAATATACTTCTGGTTTTCTTTATCTCCAGGTGGTGACTTGTGTGAAGCAGCATAGGGATTTCAATGCTAAATTTTTAATGTTTGATTATTGGCTCCCCTATTTTTTTTAATTAAAGTGTAAAGAGGTTTTTTGTAGAGAAAAAGATACTATTGTTTACAATTTTCCATTTTCCGAAACGGTAGAGGTCAAGGAAATAAAAATGCATTTTTTTTTAAAAATCATTGATGCTTTGGAATTATGTAAACAAAAAACATGTACATTTACTTTTGTCTTTGCTGTTTAACGTTTGTAACTGCTTATTAAATTCGGTTCTCATTAAAATGTATTCGTTTTTTTCTAGAGAAAATGCTGTAGGTATCTGTACATACCATCGTTTATAATTTTCCGGAACCGGAAAAATCAAACAAATTAGTATCTATAGAAAGCAGGATTTAATTAAATACCATAACAAAACATATTTATGTACCATCGAAGTCATAGAAAACTAGGACAGGAAAAATACGCAGATACCCTTGTTTTCCAAAAGTGGCATATTGACTGAACATTGTTAAAGGTGGGATGTCTCCTTTAATAACGTTGAGTTCAGTCAAAATGTTACATCTAAACTACACTTTTCGAAAAATAGTGTAGGGGAGCTTCCCAGTTTTCCGCTATGTTGGAAATTTTTGGTTGCGAGCTCGTATTGAACTGTAGTGGACTGTATGGATTTATTCTTCACTAAATTATACACTCGTTGAAAGCAAATTAGGTAATTTATTTGCAATAAATTAACACACGAACATTTAACATGTAAACCAAGAATTAGCTTTCTCGGAGCGGACCTCTTGGCGTGCAGTCTAATTGACAGACGGAAGTTAAGTGGCGAGGGGAGGCCCGCTCCAAAAGTTCTGAAATGCGCATAGTACAATGCACAACTGCAAGCAATGCGGCAAATTTTATGAAATATTTAACATACCGCCCGCCTTGGAAAGGGTAACCTTTCGAATAACAACAGTACAAATTTAACATGTAACAACTAGAGTAAGACATGTAACTAAAATCGACATACCTAAAGTGCATAATAATACATAGATCTTAAGGTAATACAAGAAAACCCGAACAATGGAAAGCCAGAAGGCTTTACGAAACACTGCGCAGGACGCTAACGTGCTAGTTCACCACACTAGGTAGCGGGCACAATTTGGCGAACGATCGGTTTACGATCCCTGACACAGTTTTCACTGACGCAACACGATTAACGCCGTCAAAGCCAGGGTGCAGCTCGGTGACCCGGCCTAACCTCCACTTCAGAGGGGGAAGATTGTCATCCTTGATGAGGACCATGGAACCAGGCTGGAGGTCCGAAGTGTGTATGCGCCATTTGGTGCGCTGTTGGAGTTCTGAGATGTACTCCTTACTCCATCTTTTCCACACATTTTGGTGGAGCTGTTGTATCCTTTGGAATCTAGACAGCCGAGACTCGGCTATCTCAGTGACGTTGGGATCAGGCAGTGACACCAAAGGACGACCGATCAGAAAATGAGCAGGAGTCAAAGGCTGAAGGTCGTTTGGATCAGCAGACAAAGGGGACAGGGGTCGGGAGTTTAAGGTCGCTTCCACCTGTGCTAGCAAAGTGCTAAATTCATCGTAATTTAGACTAGCGTTACCTATAACGCGCCGTATGTAGTGTTTGGAGGATTTAATTCCGGCCTCCCACAATCCGCCAAAGTGGGGACTGTGCGCGGGTATAAAATGCCAAGCTACTCCGTCGCTCGCGACTGATTCGGAAATAGAAAGGCCTTGTTCCGCAAGAAAATTGTCTAATTCGAATAATTCAGAATTAGCGCCGACAAAATTAGTGCCATTGTCTGAATAGACATGGAGCGGTTTGCCTCGACGAGCTACAAACCGGCGAAAAGCCATTAAGAAGGTTTCAGTAGAAAGGTCAGCGACCAATTCAAGGTGCACTGCCTTTGTGACAAAACAAACGAATAGACAAAGGTAGGACTTCACTAGTTTAGAACTACGTCCTTTGCGATGCTTTATCATGAACGGTCCACCATAATCGGTACCAGTCGTATGCAATGGGGGCGACGATTAAACACGAGAGGCTGGCAGATCTCCCATTATGGGTTCGGTTAACTTAGGAGAAAATCTAAAACACCGCAAGCATTGATGAACCACTTGCTTGACTATATTTCTGCCAGAGGTAATCCAATATCGTTCTCTGAGATTAGATAACAGCATTTGAGGTCCGGTATGGAGAAGCCGAAGATGCTGATGTGAGACTAGGAGTTTGACGAATGGATGTTTGCCATAAATCACTAGAGGAAACTTCTTGTCAAAAGGTAATTGAGAGTTGTGGAGCCTACCACCAACTCTTAGCAGTCCCTTGGAATCGAGAAAGGGATTCAAGGATATCAAAGCAGAAGATTGTTTCACAGGCTTGTTCTGTGACAACAGCTTCAATTCGTCAGGAAATGACTCGCGTTGTGAAAACCTTGCAAGCCTTACAAGGGATGCTTGCAGTTCATTTGTAGAAAGGGGCCCAGAAAGGCGATAAGCTTTGGGGGTCCGCGCATTGTTATAAAAACGAAAGCAATAAGCTGTAACTCGTTGTAATCGAGCCAAACTTGAATACTGATTGAACGGAAATGGTTCAACAGAAGTTACAGGAAAACTCTGAGCTTCTTTTTTGAATTCTGGAAGATCAGCAAGAACATGTTTGGAAGTAGGCCAAGATGCCTCACCTTCGCTTAGCCAGGTGGGACCATGCCACCAAAGGCTTAATTCTTTTAAAACTAAAGGAGAGATTCTCCTAGTGAGAAGATCAGCAGGATTCGAAACGGTAGGAACATGCCTCCACGTGGCATCAGAAGTGAGTTGCTGAACATCTGCAACTCTGTTGCACACAAAGGTTTTAAGTAGATTTGGACTGGTTTTCAACCATCCTAGCACTATTGTGGAATCTGTTCACAAACCAATTCTAGATATGGGCAAATCAAGTGCCTTTATGACTTGCACGGAAAGTTTACTTAGAAGAACAGCTCCGCAGAGCTCGAGCTTCGGAATTGTCAAGGGCTTTAAAGGGGCTACCTTGGCCTTGGAACAGAGAAGGTGAACTTGTACTTCCCCTTCCTGATTCTTGGAACGTAGGTATATCGACGAACCGTAACCATTGTTGGAGGCGTCACAGAAACCATGGAGTTCTATCTCAACCACGCGCCGACAGAGGACGTGACGAGGAATTGCCAAGTCATTGAGCATGAGAAGATTATTGCGATATGTAAACCATTTTTCTTGGATGGCGTTGGGAACGGGTTCATCCCAATTCAACTTTTCCATCCAAAGTTGCTGCAAAAGAACCTTGGCACCCATGGTGCATGGACTTAGCAGACCCAGCGGGTCAAATATCTGCGATATTTCAGACAAGATGCTACGCTTGGTAGCCTTACTACCTGTAGAATTTGAAATATTGAACATCAGATGATCGCTTTTGAAGGACCAAATCAAACCAAGGGTGCTTGTGTGCTCATGTGCACTGAAATCAAGAACACCCGGATGCAAATCGGAATCTGGGATTCCATCGAGAACTTCTGGAGAATTAGAAATCCACTTTCTAAGTTTGAAGCACCCTGAATCAAGAATCTGATTCACGTTTGAACAGAGAATACGCGCTTTCTCAGGAGTGTCGGCGCCTGTCAGAAGGTCGTCGACGTATAAGTCCTCCTTTATAATTCGAGAGACTTCGGGATTTGAAGCTGCACATTCGATGCCCAATTGGGTTAAACATCGAATGGCTAGAAAAGATGCTGAAGCGGTGCCATACGTAACTGTATTCAGGTCGTATGACAGCAGAGGCTCAGTTGGAGAGGATCGCCACAAGATTCTCTGAAGGGGCCTATGGTTAGGATTCACCAGAACCTGACGATACATCTTCTCGATGTCGGGTGATATAACGAACAAATGCTTGCGAAAGCGAACAAGAATGGAAAATAAGTCTTGTTGCATGGTTGGGCCAACCATCTGAATACTGTTCAGAGATTGCCCGGAAGTAGTTGCTTGGGAACCATTGAATACGACTCGGAGTTTAGTTGTCAAGCTTTCCTCTTTTAAGACTCCGTGGTGGGGTAGATAATAGGATATCTCGTTTAAATTAGGGTTTGAAACCGACATATGACCTAATTCAGAATATTCATTCATGAAATTCGAATAGCGATTGGACAAGTCAGGGTTTGCTTGTAACCGCTTCTCTAATGTTAAGGATCTTTTCTGAGCGATTTGCAATGAATCACCCAATACCTCTACAGGTTTCTTGAGAGGGATAGAGACAACGAATCGACCATTCGCTTCTCGTTGAGTATTTTGCACGAAATGTGCCTCACAGGCGTTCTCTTCATTTGTGCGGACCTTTTCCTCTGGGTAATGTTCGAGTTGCCAAAACCTAACAATGGGGTCAGAAGCATCCTCGATCGTGCTAAGATTTGTTACGGTCTTAAACTGACTTTACGACACCGCACCGGCTCATACAATAACAAAACGGCCGGCGCGGGCCGTAACTGACGAAATCGGGACGAAATATCTCCTAGGCCGCCACCCACGCCGCAACAAGTTAGGCCGAGCTAGACTTTCAGTGGAGATGGACGGGTCCTTTAACGAGATTAAATGAGGGTAACGGCCAGAGGGTCGGTAACTAACGGTAAAATAATGAGGGCGCCACCAAGCCTGTCTTAACCCGACTAACCGGACCTGGGCGGTTAGACGGGGCGAAGCATTCAAGATACTCCGTCGATAGGGTTACTCATGAGTTGCAAGTTCAAATGACAATTTCGGGATTGCCTTATGCAAAGATTGTAATTAGGTGCCAATTCGGCCGCGACTACGCAGCTGTCTCACCCACCTGTACGCTCAAGGCTCCCTCGTCCCGTCGCACAATAATCATTACACTGAAGGGGCGCTTATCTGTAACAGAACATGCACAAGTCGAAACAAAACAATAGTTCCCTTAATTAACAAGTCATATATTGAATCACGGGTTACAAAGGGGCAGCGGAGTGCGTCGCCCTATATATATACATTATATCTAAGAAAACACCAGCTGGCGCACGTTCTAAACCTAGCGACAGATGTACAGAATAAACAAGATAGCACTAGGCGCAAGCCCGTGCAAAGATACAGTCTAAAATTCGAAATGAATGCGCAGCATGTGGGCGCGAAGCCTTATGCAACATACAGTAACGCAAGCCCTTGTAAAATAGACAGTCTGTAATTTGGAAATGCGGGCAAATATGACGACAGTGCCTGTAGGCACAAGAGACGTGACGGGATCGCTCGCGGAGTTCTAAAACAACTCGCACACGGGACTTAATGCTCCCCGCGGGACAGGAACACTCGCGTTCACAACGGTAATCAGTTCAAAGACACATACCTTAATACGTAGGCGGTCGGGAAGCCTGGTACAGTTGAGTTGCGACAGGCTGCAGTCTTAGGTGGCAGGTACATTCGATATTCGACGGTTATAGTGATGAGTGGGTATCCGCCATAATGGCGACGTGCGACGCGTCAGGACACGTACAACTTGACGACGAAAATGGGCCACTTACGTTCTGCGGGACAGATCCTCGAATGTCGAGATGAAGGGGACGACCCCTTACTTACGAGAGCAGAAACTGGACTCAAGATGCACCCACGCTACGCCGAAACAATTCGGAGCTCACACAACCACAACACCTCTCGAAGGTGAAACAATTCTCGCAGCGCTCGCTGCAACACCTCGAAACGGGTAACACCAAAGGGGGCCTCCACGGACGCCGCCTGGATAACACAACCACCAAACGAACGCTTTCTCCAACGGGCTGCGATCAACTGCCAAGAGGGAAACGCTGCAACATGACACATCGGTAGCGTCCCCACGTGACTATATCTCGGCAGCCAATGGCGAAGCGCCCAATAAAACAAATAAGTGCCGGTGACAGACAGCCAATGCCGAGGCGCCTAATAAAACAAATAAGTGCCGATAACGAAGACAGCGCGAGGCCTCGCAGTCACACCAACAGCGTAAATTCTAGAAGGTTTGGAAATCCTGCGAGCGTTAACACCCGATTGTCAAAGTACCAACCAAGGGGTGCCCCGGATGACGAGAAATACTGCGCTTGAGGCCAAATATGTGCTAAATCATTATTATGGAATTAGGCGATGAAGGCAAATAAGTAACTAAAAGGGTTTAGCATACGGGCACGCTGCCCTAAAGCCTAGGTGGCTAATTAAAATACAAAATGACCTGACAGATTGCACTGTACAGGGTACGCAGAAGGGGGACCTGTAGGGCCAGAAACAATCCAGCCAAAACGAGTTTTTTTGAGGATGGGAAGATTTGGGCCTAGACCAATTTGCCCAATACAAAGGAGCTGCCAGAAAATGGGCGAACCAATCAGAATGTCGATGGTGCCCGGTTGGTCGTAGGACAGATCCGATAACTTGATGTTATCAGGAACCTTGAAACTGTTTCGCTGGACGCGAAAACTTGGGGCTGTATCTGTAATCTCATCGAGAACAAGACAGGATAGGCCAATACTGTATGAGGTGTGAGGGGCTTGCAGCTTGATATCACACCTAGCTTTAATTTGAGAAGTAACTTTACTTAAGCCAGAAACAGTAACGTTGACTTCGCGAATTGGAAGCTTCAACCTTTTACACAAATCTGAACGTATGAAGTTCGATTGGAAACCGGAATCCAGCAGGATTCGCACAACATGAGGCGTACCATCATCAGCGATGAGTTTAGCGGTAGCCGTAGGTAAGAGTACCTGCAAAGGATTCGAACAGAATGCAGAAATCGATTGATTTACTTCAACAGGGGTTTCTGCTGACACCGCAGATCCTGGTTGAGTAGAAAAAGCATTTTGAGATTTGTCCTCATGAAGAAGGGTGTTGTGCCTTGATTTGCACTTTCTACACGTATATTTGGAGCTACAACGGCTCGAAA
The DNA here is from genome assembly GCA_940337035.1 of Agriotes lineatus. Lineage (NCBI taxonomy): Eukaryota > Metazoa > Arthropoda > Insecta > Coleoptera > Elateridae > Agriotes > Agriotes lineatus. The sequence continues at coordinate 104,477 of CALNHX010000128.1, forward strand.
GGTGACCCTGAGTTAGGCAATTAAAGCACACACGGAGCTCTTTTGCCTTTGAATTTCTGTCAAGAGAAGACAGCTTGACAAACTTATCGCATTTGTACAAGGGATGAGATCCTGTACAAAATGGACACGAAGGGGTACCTGACACAAATTATTTCGACTGTACCTTGGAAGACTTTTCGGGTACAAGCTTAATATTTTTTACCTCTAGAGTTTCTAGAAGATTTGCTGTGTTTTGCAGAAATTCCTTGAACTCGCCAAGATTAGGCAGGTCAGAACTAGACCGGTTTCTAAGGACCTCTCATTCACGGAATGTAGTGGGGTCCAGTTTTTTATAAACGACATAAATGATAACAACATCAAGAAGCTCGCTTTCGGTAGCTAATGATTTGATTGCTGCAAAATGTTTGAATAACATATCGCTAATCGTACGTAATTTAGTTGCAGATTCCTTACTGCACGATTCAAGGTCGAAAATAGCCTTGAGATAGTTATGAATCAGAATTTTTGGATCATTGTAACTATTACACAATGCATTCCAAGCTAGAATATAATTACTCGCAGTAAACTCTAAACTTTTTATAATTTGGCTTGCATCACCCTGTAAACTAGTCTTTAAGTAATGCAGCTTTTGAATATTAGTTAGCGTTTGATTCTCATGAATTAAACTAATAAAAATCTCACGAAATTCCAACCAATATTACACGTTTCCTGAGTATTTAGGGATTGAGATGGTAGGAAGGCGTACAGCTCGAGTATTGCAATGCGAGCTGCAACTTGAATGCGATGATCTCACGCTACCGTTAGGAGATCCAGAACGATCTGGTGCAACATCAGACTGTTTGTTGTATTCATTAATCAAATATTCAGCTTGTGAGATTGCAAAATAATAAGAGTCTTCAAATTCGACTTGATGCTGCATTTCAGGTTCTGCATCATTACTGTTTTCTAAAATTTGTTCATGAACCGCATAATATTCTGATAACAAGGTGGCTGTATCATTCAATCTTTTTTGCAATTGAATAATCTGAGCGCTAGATGAGAATTGATCTTCATCATGAATTGTTTGCAAAGATTGCACGTAATTTGCGAAACGCGTAACCTTGCCTTTGATAGAGCCTCGTGCTCTTACAAGCGGATCCATAAATGTTGCAATTAAAACAATTCAACAGATTTACAACGCGAAGACGGCCCTGGTACAACGCGAAAATAACTTGGCGCTACGACGCAAAGACGGCCCTGGTACAACGCGAAATTAACTGTGAATAATTCGACTGCAATTTGAAAAATGCAGGGAATATTGTAATCACGAACAAACAAAACAACTTGGCATTTTACGCAATTAAAATGTTTATATGACTCATAAACCATTTGTTTATGCAATAATACGCTGATCAAGTTATGCACATGCCGACACAGATGATAGAAAACCAAATTCATGCATAGGAAATCGCAAAAAAAGGAAATTAGACTTACATTGATATTGGTGTGTGCCGCCTTTCTCGTTACTGTGGTTTGAACTGCCGTCGGGCTTCCGTGCCGGCTGCCGCAATGCACACCTGCAAGACTCGGCGGTTGGCTTTCTCGCTTCCACGTTGATAGCACCGCATATGCTCTCTTTCTTGCACTCGTTAGGGTTGAATGCAACACGATTGAAACTGCTTTTGTACTTGCCTTGTTGACCAATTTGGGCTCGTAGTAATCCGGTTCCATGTACCATGTTTAGGAAACTAATCCGGCTCGAAGGACCAATGTGGGGGAGCTTCCCAGTTTTACGCTATGTTGGAAATTTCTGGTTGCGAGCTCGTATTGAACTGTAGTGGACTGTATGGATTTATTCTTCACTAAATTATACACTCGTTGAAAGCAAAGTAGGTAATTTATTTGCAATAAATTAACACACGAACATTTAACATGTAAACAAAGAATTAGCTTTCTCGGAGCGGACCTCTTCGCGTGCAGTCTAGTTAACAGACGGAAGTTAAGTGGCGAGGGGAGGCCCGCTCCAAAAGTTCTGAAATGCGCATAGTACAATGCACAACTGCAAGCAAAGCGGCAAATTTTATGAAATACTTAACAAATAGGGTAACTGCGTAATTTTCCTGTCCCAGTTTTCTATGACTTCGATGTTACGTATAATCATAATACAAAAACACAAAAATTAATAAATTATAACAAATGTTCAAACAAAGTACCATTAACTACTAAACAATGACCCAACCTGTCGTAAAATTGCCGTCTAACATTTGCTAACTGATATTGTGGTATTTTATCGCATTGGGCTTGAATACAATTTTTTAGCTCTTTAATAGTTTGAAAGGTTCTTGCAGAGTGAATTTGCGATTTTAAATGTCCCCATGAAAAAAAATGTTGGGCGAAAGACCGGGGGACCTAGCAGACGAGTTAATTAGATAATTTGAACCAATCACCTTATTGGAAAAATTGTAGTTTACAAAGTCGCTCGGGGCATCCATCCATCTGAAGCCAAATCTCTTCATCGTCTCTAGCAACTTCGGTTACCGCCGGAGCTATATCCTCTTCTAACAACTGCAAAAAGCGCTTTCCTGTGAGGTTTTCACTTAAGAAAAATGGTCCTATAATGTGATGACCTACTATTCTCGCCCAAATATTAACTTTTTGGGAATATTGGGTCCTGGTTTCTCAAATGTTGCGTGGATCTTCAGTAGCCCACACTCTGCAATTTTGCACATTTGGTTCATTAGGCAGTGTGAATGTGCATTCATCCGTAAACAAAACGTTATTCAAAAGCTCCCTGTCATCGTTACATTTTTCCATAATTTGGAAGCAAAATGCACTTCTCTTCTCCATATCACGTTCAAGCAACTCTTGATGCACTGATATTATTTTGTATATATTTCGGATAACTATTTCTTTATCTAGGCAAACTACAATAAATAAAAAAAAATGCAATTTTTATCAAAAAGTGAGTGTACAGTGTAGTACGTCATAATTGGCAGAAGGAGCAATAAGATAGTCATATCTTGACTAGCAGTATTAGTAGTATTAGGCTACGTAAACCACTGCTTTATAGATATTAACGATACAGGTTTGATTATGAGCATCGTAACGAAACGAGTTTGATTGCCAAAACGAGGCGGTGAGCGGAGGTTTGCGGCAAAAAAGCGAGTCTCGTTAAGTGCCATAAGCAAACGTGTATTATTCAATATTTTATCTTCATCAATAAATTCTGGTTCAATGTATTTTTTTATATAAAAAGTGTGCGGTATATTACAAAAACACAAAAATTAATAAATTATAACAAATGTTCAAACAAAGTACCATTAACTACTAAACAATGACCCAACCTGTCGTAAAATTGCCGTCTAACATTTGCTAACTGATATTGTGGTATTTTATCGCATTGGGCTTGAATACAATTTTTTAGCTCTTTAATAGTTTGAAAGGTTCTTGCAGAGTGAATTTGCGATTTTAAATGTCCCCAACGAAAAAAAAATGTTGGGCGAAAGACCGGGGGACCTAGCAGACGAGTTAATTAGATAATTTGAACCAATCACCTTATTGGAAAAATTGTAGTTTACAAAGTCGCTCGGGGCATCCATCCATCTGAAGCCAAATCTCTTCATCGTCTCTAGCAACTTCGGTTACCGCCGGAGCTATATCCTCTTCTAACAACTGCAAAAAGCGCTTTCCTGTGAGGTTTTCACTTAAGAAAAATGGTCCTATAATGTGATGACCTACTATTCTCGCCCAAATATTAACTTTTTGGGAATATTGGGTCCTGGTTTCTCAAATGTTGCGTGGATCTTCAGTAGCCCACACTCTGCAATTTTGCACATTTGGTTCATTAGGCAGTGTGAATGTGCATTCATCCGTAAACAAAACGTTATTCAAAAGCTCCCTGTCATCGTTACATTTTTCCATAATTTGGAAGCAAAATGCACTTCTCTTCTCCATATCACGTTCAAGCAACTCTTGATGCACTGATATTATTTTGTATATATTTCGGATAACTATTTCTTTATCTAGGCAAACTACAATAAATAAAAAAAATGCAATTTTTATCAAAAAGTGAGTGTACAGTGTAGTACGTCATAATTGGCAGAAGGAGCAATAAGATAGTCATATCTTGACTAGCAGTATTAGTAGTATTAGGCTACGTAAACCACTGCTTTATAGATATTAACGATACAGGTTTGATTATGAGCATCGTAACGAAACGAGTTTGATTGCCAAAACGAGGCGGTGAGCGGAGGTTTGCGGCAAAAAAGCGAGTCTCGTTAAGTGCCATAAGCAAACGTGTATTGTTCAATATTTTATCTTCATCAATAAATTCTGGTTCAATGTATATTTTTATATAAAAAGTGTGCGGTATATTACCGCACTTAGTGCGGTAGTATCTATCCATTACCGCATTGAGTGTGGTAACATCCATTACCGCACTCGGTGCTCTCAACTATACTAACATTAATTTGATTAATAGTCTATAGCAACGCTGATGAAGAGAAAAACGTTAAGCTGATATAATAGTCAAGATATGCGTTGCTTATTCTTTGTGCCGATTATAAGGTGCTAACCTAACTTTCGTATGTAACCATGGCTTATATTTTACAAATTAATTACAACTTTTAAATTTAGTGTAATTTGCCTTGATAAAGGAATAAAGGTTTCCGAAATATTGGTTTAGAAAAAAAGAGTTTTCTTTTGAATTGCTGCACGAATCCCAATTATTGACTATCTCGATAACTGTATAGATATAAATAAACACCAAAAAGGTTATTTCAAAATACACTATAAAAATGCAACATCTTTTGTAAAGGTAACTTGGTGGCATATCTTTAATAAGCATTTGTAATATTTATGCATTGCTTTTTAGGTACTCTGCATGAATGTATGCGTTTAAATGTATAAGTGGAACTGGAAAAATAATACATAATTTGAACAATAAATAGTTTATATATTTACAGAACGTACAACAACAGCACAGTCATTATTAGCACTCTCATGAATATCCGAAATCGAATCATGTCTAAATGCTAACCTTCCAATAGGTGTTTATTTGAATTTGTGGTCTAGTTAACTTTGCAATTGTTTTGAAGTCATGTCGCGTAACATACGCTTCGGCACATAACCTCATATTTCATTGGACATTTGCTTCAAATTCCACCCATATTATTGGTAATAAAACGTTATTATCAGCGTACATACATCAAACAAGTAGAGGCACTCATTCCAAATGTTGCAACCTGTCTAGAGTGCCTGGGACAGCAACACGGGGGGTATTTCTAAGCTTTACTATCAGATGGCAGCACAAAATTCTACCAATGATAGCCAGTTACTACAGTGCCTTTATATCAACAGTGGCGACAATACAACTAAGCCACTCCCCCGCCGCCATATTTAGCCAAATTTCTAACGGGTGTTCATTTAAATCCGTGATCAGAGTCCACAGTGATAAGTGTTTTACGTTTGGCAGTACTGAAAACATTCGATATTTGCAGGTTAAGATTTGCGTCAGTTTGTGTCAAACTACTAACCTCGAATTTGACATAGACTGACAATACACTTCAGTACTGCCAAAAGTATAACACCAATCACGGGTGATTTAGCCTAAACATGGCTGCTAAAACCACTTGATCTAGGGAGCCAGTCAAGAATAGGACACCCCATTGTCGCCACTGTCTATACTGATGGGGCCACAATTATATATAACAGCAATGAGATAACATGAACAACAAAATAAAATGCTTGAGTAAGAAAGAGATGCCCATACAACAAAATTATTTTAGTAGGCACAATTAGTTGACATATGTCATAATTAAAGTAAGCGTCAAGCCTACTCGTATATTTGCTACTACGTTTATCTCTTTCCTACTCAAGCAATATGTGTTATCTTCTTATTCATGTTATCTCATTGCTGTTATATATAATTGTGATCCCATCGGTATAAAGGCACTGTACCAGTTACTAGCTCTGCTACCAATCATACGTGATAAAATAGTGGCGCCATCTGAAGGTACTATCGGAAAGTACCCCCCAGGAGCCGTTAAAGGTCATCCAAATCGGTATTTTGAAATAAAAGGAACCGACAATGGGTGTCTCTACTTGTTTGATTTATGTACCCTGTTATTATTCTTATTATAACAACAAGTAACTTAACCTCAAAAATTTGTTGGTTGCTATTGCTGGTAAAACAAGTTACAACAACCAGTTATGTGTCAGAACAGTGTTATTTCAGTTTAAAATGTGCATGTAGAATACTCTACGACACACATAAACAATGATTACTGATAGCTAGATCACAAATTCAAATTAACTCCCTACATGTATAGGAGAATTTGAGATTTTAAACAACCACAGCATATAAGCTTCTCACATATTCTACAACCTGCTGATTTCATCGGAGACGGACCTCCTCCTGTTCAATTTCTTCTGAATTTCCGAAAATGTTTTGCCCTTAGTTTCGGGCATCAGCAAGAAAGCCAAGATGGATCCAAGGAAGCAAACTCCAGAGAATATCCAGAACATAGTGTACATTCCCCACGCTACCGAAATCGGGGCGAAGAATTTTATGGAGCAAAACGCCAACAGGCCGCTATAGAACGAAGAAACCGATGAGGCAACGCCTTTCACGTTGGTCGCGAAGATTTCTCCCAGCAGGATGTACGGCACCGACATTATGCCTATGGGCGTCATAACGGTGTACAGAGTTAAACCCAGAGTCGGCAGCCAGGAAATGCTGCTGACGTCTTGCTTAGCGACGTCCTGGAGGTAGAAATACACTCCTTCTGCTATTAGAGGTATGCCGCACCCGATGGCTGATACGATGAGAAGGGCTTTTCTTCCCGTTTTATCTACTATAGCTGCAGCGACGAGTGCTGAAAATGTTCGTAGTCAGTTGATGACTAGTGTAATTTATGGGGCTTTTACCTGCAGGGAGCTGTATAACGCCGAAGATCACGCTCGAGATTTCTGGGGAAATGCTGCTGGTGCTGGATTCTATTATGGTTTGCAAGTAGGAGTCGATAGCGTTTACTCCACTTAACTGCTGAAGCGTTCTTACACCTACAAAAATTTGCAAATTGGTACACCTCAATAAAAACTATTTCGAAGAACTTAAAAAGAAGCAAAGAGTGATATAATCAAATTACACAAAAATCTACGTTAAAGCAATTGCAATTTATAATTTTATTGAACTTATTAGTCCACATTAATTCTACTTTATATTTATAGAAAACTGTAATTAGTATGCTAACTGTATGCTAGATGACGTAAGTGACTGCAACTAATCTCAGAGTGTTCCAGATATACAGATAGACAGACGCATGTTTATATTATTAGCTAGAATTAATCGATGAGTACCATGTAACATTCTATCTTAATTTATAATTCTGTAACTGACAATTTCTTTAATGAAAGCTATCATTAGTTAGAGAAAACTGTAATTAGTTTGCTAGTCCCACGCTAGATGGCATGGATAATTGCAACTAACTTCAGAGCGTTCCGGATATATAAACAGATCTGCGTGTTTACATGATAATGGCTTTATTTTAACGAAATATATATTCTCTGTACTCTTTGATTCTTGCTTAAAATTAATAGTGCCGTAAAATTAGAAGAATTTCTTGAGATAAATCAACTTATTTCATCTTTCATAAATCAGTAAATTGGGTTCCTGTTTCTTCTGCTGAAAATCGTAAATAATAAATTAGATAACTTTTATAATCTATTTTGAGACTCCTTAAAAAAAACACAAAACTATAAATCTAAATAACGCCCCTCAGAGATGGATTACAAAGGACATAAGAAATTCTGTAAAACTAAACATGAACTCTGGTTGTATAAATTGCAAAGCACAGACGAACATTTCATTAAGTGTAAGATTTTAGTAAAAACTTATGAAATGGTGACAAAATAGTAGTTTATAATAACAAAATAAAGAGGTCATGGTAAATTGTGCAATCTGAAGAAAATTCTATAGATAACAAATATGCAAGTTTTTCAATAAAATGCCAAAATGTTGTAAGAAAGATCCTAAAAATGTGGTAGAAATGTTCAAAAATGATTTTAATATACGTATCACCTAACATATTAACACAAATATTATTGACAAAGGCAATCCTGTTCTTTACATGATTAATATTCGCCTAAATCTAAATAGTTCTTTATTTTTATTATTACCCCTACGACAGATATCGAAATTAACAACATTATTCGACTAATGGGAAACCAAAATTCTTCTAAGTTTACTGAAATCCCTATTACAGTAATAAAAAACAACCCAGCTGTTTGAAGACGTCCTTTAGAACATATATTTTAAAAAACAACTACGAGTATTAAACCCTTATACTCGCACAAGCACTATTGTTTGTGTTTTCTAAAATTTCTGAGAAAATAATGTTTCTCCGACTAAATTGTTTTCTCATATATAAAAGTATATGTGAATTGTAGTTTGGCTTTTGTCTAAAAAAAAACCGATCTTGTAAACTCTTCTGTAAAAATTCACAAAACAAAAAGTGTAGTTTTGGTTTCTTTGCAACTTATCAAAGGCATTTGACTGCATTCAGCACGATATATTATTTTAAAAACGAGAATTTTATGATATTAGAGGAGTATTCAACCGGTACCGTCTCCTCTGACGTCACTGGCCTGTGACGTCAACTGAATGAAACTAGTTATGACTACCGCCGTAAAATTTGTGAAAATATTGTAATACTTGTGTAGTGAAATTACTAATTATAATTTTGTTCAATAGACAATCTACTTAGTCCCTTTCTCCCAAAAAAACCTGTTAGAAGCTATAATGGTGCTAAAACTGCTATAGGTAAATATACATCATTGTAAGAAAGCATCAGCGGTCTTACAGGCTTATGCCATCAAAAATAATATGGATATTATATTAATTCAAGAACCTTGGATTAAGGGTAATAAAATAATGGGACTAGGGATGACCAAGTGCTGGACTCGGCACAGCTCCGATGAAGTATTTTTAGTATAGACTTAAGTGTACATAGTATTGGTATTAGTTATTTAGTAAATATAAGCCATCCCTGTCACATACAAGGGTGGATGCATATATTCGTAGCCCGACTAGCAAGCACTTGCTGCACCGGTTTGAAATTCTAGCAATGCATCAATCTAACCGTGCTAGAAAGGATAGGCAAATTTATTTGACATTTGTAAACAAAATTGTCGCACATGAGATACGGTTGTTATACAATGTGTTCAAATAGTATATTATATCATGAGGGACTAAAGTGCACCATTTAATCCCGCGAGTGGAGTTTGTTGCCTCGAGGGCGAAGCCCGAGGACAACAACCACTCAAGGGATTTAGGCACTTTAGCCCCGAGGTATATATGCTATTTTTCGCACTTTTGGGAACATTATCATCACACATTTCCAAAATTTGGAATCTGTCAATTTGGAAACTGACTATTACAATTTTTTTAAAACTGAATTGCAATATGCCCTGGGTAGCCTGGAATCAGTTGGCAGTACTGAAATGTATTGTCAGTATATGTCAAATTCGAGATTTGCAGGTTAAGTTTTGTGTCAGTGTGTGTTAAATGACAAACAAAACCTAACCTACTAACCTCGTGTGTACATAAATTTACCATAGTTACGGTATCATTTTTACTTGAGTCCCTAGAGATTAAATGAGCTACTTTAGTCCCTGTTTACGGGGACTAAAAGTATCAACTTTAGTCCCGGAAGTGCAAAATAGTATATTATACATCAAGGTAGCGAAGCGCAGTATTATAACCTGAGCGCAAGTATCTAAAGCGCGAAGGTTATAAGACGAATCGCCACCGCGGTGTATATGCTGTTTTTTGCACTACCAAACGGCTTAATATCTAAATTCCCAACAAATTTCGAAAATATTTTAACTGTCAACCTGACAATACAGCTCTTTAAAACGTCAAAACTAAAATAGTCATATTTGGTAACTTAGGAATTTATTAGTTACCACGGTGAAAATTGTTTATTTTACTTTCTCTTCCGTGGTGGAGAAAATCAACTTCACAACCTAAAGATAGGCCAATAACGGTACGTTCTGAGACTAGTAGTGCAAAAAAGAAATTATATAAGGGTTTGCCATGAAAAATAAAACTAATGTCAACAACAAGCTTTAGAGGCAGCAAACTTACGATAACAACCATAGTGATGACAGTTAATGAATTCTAAAGCTTGCTGTTGACATTACTTTTATTTTCCATGGCCGACCTTTATGTAATTCCATTTTGAATACACCGTAGATAAATTGCAAAAATGGATAAATTTGAAGTTCAGTTCAGTGATTTAATATTTACAGTACAGGTTTAACATCACAGAATTTTTTTATCAATATACAGAGTTCCCTAAATCATTCTGCATACTGATAAAAATGTTATATGGTGTTAAACATAGTTTGTAAATATTTAATTACTCCACCAACTTCAAATTTATCCATTTTCCCAATTTATTCTTAACAGTCTCTCATGTGCAACAAATTTGTCATTCATGAATCGTTTCTAGAAAGAATGCATTACCAGAATTTCAAAGGTGTGCAACCACTGCTTGTTTGTGAACTAGTTAATCTGACTGGTCAGATTAACTGGACCATAAACGTAAATCAAAAACTAAATCTGTAACTTCTATATTTTAGGTTTTTAGCTCTTTTAAGAACATATTACTGACTATTTCCAATTTTCAAATATTGACCAATTATGTTAAGCATTAAAACAAGAAAAGTCTCTTGGGATTATTTAACTATCAATACGAATACATTTCCATAGTTACTATTCGAAAAAATACAATAATTATTTGACATATGTTGTTTGAAGCTTTCGCGGTTAATCGAATTTCGGCTTAGACCGCGTAGACTTTGTAGATGAACGCCCAGAATTCACTGGCTTAATGTGCCTTGCACCTTGTGAACTCAAGCAAGGATCCACCTACTGGCTATGCTCTTTAGTGGCTCGTGTTGTTTGAATACAATGAGACAAAGGATACTTAGGCAGATTTGGCCTATTTGTGCACCCATATTGACTAACGTTTCACCAGACATTGCAGCTTTCATCATCAGAGTGAAAGTCAGAGTCCCACACCGAACTACAGTTTTTAGTACGACTTTCACTGTGATAATGCAAGCTGCAAGGTCTTGCAAAACGTTAGTTAATATGGTTACACAGACAGCAACAAGGCCAAATCTGTCTACGTATCCCTCAAGGTGCTCAAACAACACAAACCACCAAAGAACATGGATCGCGTGGATTCTTGCTCGAGTTCACAAAGTGCAAGGCGCATTAAGCCAGAGAATGCTGGGCGTTCATCTACAAAGCCTACGCGGTCTAAGCCGAAATCCATTTTAAACAATTGTTTGACAGTTTAAGCTTTTTGAAATTTCATCAAAACGAGTCGCATTACTTTCCACGTCATTTTATTTGAGAAATTTCTCTGATTGAATATACCTCGGTCTCATTTGCTTATATGTAACCTTTCTCCTCAAATGTAATGACAAAATGCATCGCTATAGCTCGAGATTTTGATCATGTAATTTGCCTCAGAAGTTTACAACTACATAAGTTTAGTACACCATGAAATTCGGAATTGATTCTAGATTAACGTTTTATTAGGATTGTGAAAAAGTGGACCATTTAATTCCGCTCTCTCCTATACAGACATACCCTTGGAAGTAGTACACGAAACATAGAAAGCTACTAAGCACGAAATAAAAAGGTCGTTTTATGTGAATACGGACAGGCATAGACAAATGTGTAACTTTTACCTAAAATAATCAGCAGCGATTTTCTATAATCCCTGTTGGACAGCAGCTCCCAAAGGGTGGATTTGTTCCTCATGTCATGCTCGACGGTCTTTTGGATCTCTTCCAGTCGAGCATCGAGGACCTTCTCCTCAGTATTGGCGGAGCAGAGTCTCTTCAAGTTGCTTCTGGCTAAGTCTTTCTTCCCAACTTTGACTAGGAAATACGGAGATTCTGGCATGAAGTAGAAGAGCACCGCGAACACCACAGGAAATACACTGCAGCTCCACGTCAGGACTTCGTACGACACAAAAGGGCCCAAACTAAGCACGAAAATGCTTCCAGAGATGTTCAGCATGTTGAACGTGGTTCCCAGCTTCCCCCTGATGTCCTTTTCGGCTATTTCGCCTATGTACAAGGGCACAATCTGGAATAAACGAGTGTGACTTTTGTTTGGAAAGTTACATTGAAATTTATTTCGAACAAACAAATTCTAATACTTCATACCCCCAACACAGCGGCTCCTCCAAATCCTACTAAAAATCTCACGATAATCAGAACTAGAGCAGATCTAGCGTATATCGTTACAATCCAAGGCACAAAAAGTGGAATCGCAGAGAACAGCAGGGTAGTTTTTCGTCCATATTTGTCGGCCATCCATCCTGCTAAAATGCTGCCTGGCGATACCCCCAGCAAAACGATGGCCGCCACCCATGACGCTTCTTCCTACATTATATATTAAATTGCTGTTAAAACTATATCCTGAAAATAAATAATTATAAAACCTACTCACCTCTGTTAGCTTTACACCGATAGGAGAATTTTCAGACGTTAGCTGTGGCAAAACGGGGGAAGCCCATAGCACATGTTGCGTGAAGCTGAACACTGTTATCGCTGCTGAAATTTAATAAGGAATTGCAGTGTAACAATAAAATTTATTGTTGATAAAACTCACCTGTGACAGCGGATACATATTGCATGTAGCGCGAATCTCTCAGCGATGTAACCAAATGCATTGCTCTCTGTTATAGTTGCAAACAATCTACACATCATAGAAGCAAGGTAACAGTTTCGATACTAACATTGCAATTATTTAACTCATCAACGCCGAAATTAACTTTCAAATAGGCATACTTTAGATAATTGGTCTTAATTGTCGAAAAGACAATTAGGTGAGCGATAAACTTCGATCATTGTTCTCTTTTCAGTAGAAACTAAAAAGCATGTTTTAAGCAACTAAAAGTGTCCAATCAATGATTGATCTATCTTTTATTTGCATTAAAAGCTAACAGTTGTTGTAACGAATAAGTGTCCTTGTGAAGGCCAAGAACATTGTTATCAAGTTATCTTTTTTATCGAAGAAGTAAATATAAGATACATAGCAAAAACGATACTTTAGACGATATCTTAGATCAAGGAGCTGTGTCAAAAGTTTGTTTGTTTTAGAATCACATCAGAATTTTCACGCTCCATTAGTTTTGTTGCGTTTCAGTTGGCCTTCAGCGAATGTACTCTGTGAACCCGCACAGTTCACTTCAAGTTAGCAATTTTGCATGCGTCACTTTTGACTCATTAAACTTTCCTAATCAGTAGCTTCGTTTCGTGCAGGTATTAACTATTTAGAAACATTTAATATAATTTAACAATTACATAAATACATTTTTGGTATCCTTAGAACTATTTACAATTTATTTTTGACTTCAATTACATGTGAAGGGCGTATTTACATCTACGTTTGTGTAGATCGACTGTGTACGATACAAAAGAAACTTAACACGAAAATATAATCAATTACCTATTTCTTTGGTAAGTAGTTGTTAACTTCGAGAGTGCACCTACAATGAAAGTATCTCTTGGTATAAGTATTTATTAACTCCCTTTTATAAGATGTTTCTCTTTAAAAATTTTATTACCTTTTCACTTTTCCTTGTAGGGCCAGGCTACTCAATGTTAATTATTATATTTGTAGTTGCTACATTAGTCCTACCAATTAAACATCCGTTTTTATTCTGTGCGATAGGCCCATATGTATGGAAACCCAGCATTTTCTGGCTTAATGTGCCTTGCACCTTGTGAAGTCGAGCAAAAACCCGCGCGATGGCCATGCTCTTTGGTGGCTCGTGTTGTTTGAGTATCTTGAGAACGAGGATACTTGCTGTTTGTGCATCCATATTCACTAACGTTTCGCAAGACCTTGCAGCTTGCATCATCAGAGTGAAAGTCGCACTAAGCCAGAAAATGCTGGCTGTTCATATACAAATACTACGCGGTCTAAGCCGAAATTCTATGCTAAGGAGAATAATTCGAGTAACCGCGAAAGCCTCAAACAGTACATAACACGCCTCTCTTTTAATCAACTGATTTAAGTGACTTTTCTACAATATTATATTTTACTAGATCTTTCAAATGTAAGTCACTCGCCCAATAGTAGGTACAGTCGCAATAGAACTAAAAGTGGCTTAATAGAGAACAAAATAAGGGCGAATGACTTATACGAACAGAAAGGTCGACAACTAAATTATCTAACTTATCAATCGAGTTACTAACACAGAGGCCTGTTCTTTCCCCTTTTAGGAGGGTAGAAATGGAGCAAAATAAACGTATGTCTAATATCGTGGAAAATGTAAGCGTAATTGAAAATATATGTTTTAAGACTATTAAATGTTCTTTAAAATGGTTCCCCTTTTGTCTTTTCACGATGACAGGTAAAAAAGTTATGGCGGTTTAAAGTTTTTTCGCACTGCCAGTTAAGACATTTTTGTAAGTTTGAAGCATTCTTATAAGAAAAATTCTTTTGAGCGAAAGTTGTAGTTAATTAAATTGTCTACAGTTTCTAGGATAAGAATTAGTCTAGCTATAGCCATTAACGTCTTCAATATTTGCATTGGCCAAAATTATAAACATAAATGGCTTGATAGTTTTATGTCACATTTATTGTGTCATGATTGAAAAAAATAATGATGTTCATTTAATTATCTATTTTTATCAAACATGGTATTTTATTAATGGAATGCCTTTCATGCCGAATCTGTTTCATTAAAAAACTTAACTACTTTTAAAGCTCATATTGATTACAATAATTAATTTTGTTCTTGTACACTGTGCCTATTAACGAGTTTACATACAGGGTGTCCTACAATAGGACGCCCACTGTGCATGGTTTAAGTAGGTGTTTTTGGCGTTTTTTTTAAGTAGAAAAGTTCCAATATACATGTGACCCAAGATCAATCGTTATAAAGTCATGTGCGTATGAAACAATCATGGAAATGCTCTAAAATTGTGTTTGCATCTGTATCCTCTTGTTAGTAGGGAAAACCGTTTAACTCATTTGTACACGCGCATGACGTCAGTAAAAATATCTGCCAGACAAATTTCACTTGCCAATTTCTAACTCGAATTTTTAACTTCTATTAGATAGACACATTCTCGCTCTTTGTGAAATCAAAGCCCCTGTCTAATGCGTCTTTTATTTATGATTTTTAAATGTACATGGGTAAATTGAAATAGAAATAGTTTTCTTATATTGACGATTTTAGGCCACATTCTTATTAACATTTTCCTACTTAAAAGAACTCATCAACACACAACTAAGCTATGCAGATCCTATTATAGGAGATCCTGTATAGAATATTATAAATTGTATCCCTACTCTTGTATTGAATTTAATAATAATAATTTAATTTTGCGCATAACATTTAACTATTAACTATTTATTACAAATAAAAAAAGTTAAAATGTGGTTGAGTGATGCATTAAAAAATATGCAAAGTGGTGCGTCATGTAATATCAAGTAGAAGGTATAATTTTTAGTTTATTTACGTATTGTCATGTAATGCATACAAGAATTTAAAAAATGAATAATGGAAGCTAAAGTTTTTATAAAAAACTATAGTATGCAGGTCCTTATTTATATTTTTATTATTGTAAAAATACAAATAATAGGTTTTGAATGCAAATTTTTCCATCTTTCAGGTGGTGTTAATTTCATTAAAAAATATACGATTGATTATTTATTTTGATCAATTAATTTTGTCGTTTTTTTACTGTACAAAAGTACAGTTCTATAATACATTCTAAAGGCTTTGTATACGGAAAAATATTGTAAGTACAAAAAAGTAGGGATTTTTATTAGCTTTTATTTACGGGTAGATTAAACAATTTTTAATAGGTTAATAGTTTTTAAGATATGAAATGAAAGCTTAGGAAAGCATGTTTTTTTACTTCCCTCGTCTAAAAGCCGAAGGAAGTATTGAAATCACGAAAAATCACCTTCCGATATTTCATCAGATCTTCACGTTTCGGGGTTCTTCGATGACGAAAAATACGTTTCTTCAATTCCGTCCGTCTGTCTGTCTGTTGGAGGTATAACTCAAAAACTATTTATTGGAAGAAAGCGATATTTTATGTGCATATTATATATCTACCTGGAATAAAACCGAGAAAATTTCAGAGAAATATATACGGGGAGAGCACCTTAAAAAATAAAAAATAAATATATTGCTTTACCTGACAAATGGATACAAGTAATAATTTGTACATAGCTAAGGTATTATCATCGGCGAAGACTTAACAGATACAGAGTAAACATCAACAATTGGACAAAATATTATGGTCCTTTATAACGCAGGAGAAACTCGTCCGCTTCGAGTACGCCCGTGGCGCAGTTATTTTACCGGCGGAGCAAAGATTGCAAATCCCAGCCGACTACATCTTTACTTCTCTCTTCTAAAAGGCGAAGGAATTTTTTATTTGCAAAAGATAATAGTTATTAAGGTACCGATGGCATTATGAGTAAAATAAGAGCCCAAGATTGTTAGTGTACTAACCGAGGGCTTTGGCCCGAGGTGTGTACAACAATCGCGGGCTCTTAGCTCATAATGCCCGTGGTGCCTTCAAGGTTTTATGTTCTACCAATTTTCTAACCTAATTCATATTCATATTCAATTCATATAATTACTATGATATAGTATTTAAGATTGATCTAGTTAGCTGATCTAAGTTAGATTTGTGACATTAGCTGAGCTGTCATTAATTTTCCTTGTGACAGTGGTGCATAATAAAGTTGTATTCATGGAAACAAATACTGTTAATTTTTCATAATATCCCTAGTGTTCTTATGAAGAAAATAATTGCCCTGGAGCATTATTTTGTATTTAAGATACCTTAAAATAGAGTCATTAATTTCAATTAATGTACTGGTAGGACATAAAAGTAATAATTTGCATATAGCTCAGACTTTATCATTGGCGAAAATGAAATCTAACAGATACAATGTAAACATCAAAAATGGGAGAGAATTGTACGGTGTTTTATAAAGCAGCAGAAGCTCGTCCTATTCAACCACGCACGTGGCTCAGTTATTCCAGCGTCGAACAAGACTCTAGCTTCAAATGGTCGCCTCGGAGCGCAGAGTTCGAATCCCAGGGGATTTTTTTTGAAAATTTATTAAATTCGCGCAAGGGAAGTTCCGTGTAAATCCCTTTATAGATTACCGTATTCTAAAAAGAGAAATATTTTATTTTTATGATTTTTATGTCAATCATACACGACAAGTGACTCAGAATTTGTAATTACATAGTTGATGCACTACTATTTAAAAATAGTCGTGGTTATATAAGAAAAGAAAATGCCCTTGTTTTTCAGCAATTGTATAGACCATGTTGAAAGTACTGCGACGGCACACAATCGAGTGCGAAGCAATGTTGGGAAAAACCACTACTTCCTTGTGAATGGCGTTAGATATATTTTGGTGTTTTATCTCAATATCCTTTGATGGCTCTGTCCATGAAAGTGTATCCTTTGTCAGAATTCTATATAGCAATATACTTATTGACTGCACTGCAATATGAGTTATATATTGATATAGTTATTATTATGGCTTTACATTGCGCGCCAATATTTATATAATAGCTACTGTACTGCTATGCTATTCTTGTTTATTTAGGTCCAATAGTTCAAATGAAACATATTCCCTTATTCAAGTTTATTTTAATCTGAGTTTTTACTAACTCCGGTAATAGAAAAATTACTCTAAAATCAGGTAGGGTCATGCGCTACCAAGGCAATCATAATATATGAAAAAATCTTTATGTTAACTAAAAATTTACTTCAAAATTATATGACAGATCTCAATTGTCAAAGTGAGATTATTCATATGAAAGACAAGCTGAATTCATATTCGCACAATACATATTATTTTAAAAATGCTAATAACCGTAAGTATTTAATTACACAACTTATTCATTCACTGTTGAAATTGATTACTGTTTTTTACATATACCGAATTATCTTTACTTAATGGAGTTGATCCAATACTCCTCTCCAATTATGCAAATGCAACCAGCTTATTTAGGCACTTCCGTTTGTAACCCCAACAAAGATCCTTTCTTCAATTGGAAACCTAAACTGTCACAATGGGTAAAACATTGATGAAAACTCACACAGCGATAAAAAGCTCTCCTAGATGGTAAATCCTTTGCTGCTCACGCAACACTAATTCCAAGATGTATCCACCTTGACAGCAACTCGAACGGAATCCAACCAATTAACGCAGGTCCAAATGTAGTTACCTTGATAATAACTTTATCACAGCATACCCAATTCGAACCAGTTACAGATGTATCCACCTTGACAGCAACTCCGTCATTCTGAATTCTTCTTCAAGTAATTAAATGGTACTCCTCTTCATGGTAAAGTTTTTTTTTTAATTTTTACATATTCCTTTTATTTTTATTTAATTTTGTCCTTTACACCCTTGTACACTATTCCATAAATAAATTATTATAAAAGGGTTTTATTATTCAATTTTCTTAATACAAATTGGTTAGATGTACATTTTTTAAACGAAAAATCAGTTGTTATTTTACTCAATTACCATTCACTATAGTAACGATTATTTAAACAAAATGTTTAAAACTATCACTGGATTATAATTAAATACAGAATATTTTTAATCTGACAATTTTATAAGTAACTTATTCAAATATTAATTCAGTTCAGAACTTTCATATTACTTCAGACTATCTTATAGTCTGTACTAATTATTATTTAACTTTTAATTATGAATTGCTCCCTCTTAACACCAAACAACGATTCATATAACTCCAAAGATCAGAAGTTTAATTGATATTTTAGAACCTTATTTCTGAATATTAAATGCATTCCCTGATTTAAATCTTATATATAATTTCTTAATAAAATTTTGAATAGTTAGTCTGTTCTTTTCTGCTTAAATTCACCCTTGTACATTTTTATAATTAGTTAGTTTTTCTTTCCATAAATCCTTTTCTATCTGTAAATTATCTTTTACCAATAAATCAGTAGTCTTGATCTGCAACTATCTCAATAGACTATTAACACTCTCCGTGTGTAGTAATAGATAGAGCTTGTATCGAGGTGTGCTTTGTGTTACTTCGGCTTGTTTATGTACTATACAAGACAAAAAAACTGGGACAGTAAGTATGATCTGTTGTGAATGTGACTGCCTTAATATGTACAGTTGCTAGGTATTTCTAACTTAACCGTCAAATTGTTTAGACGTTGCTATGCATATAATAAATGTAATTGTTCAAAGCCTCGTTTTAGGTAATCAAGTTATGCTAAAAGCTCTATCAAGAGTTGTCCCAGCTTTTTTGTCTTGCATATAGTACATCCCCTTTTTCAGTGCTTTTATATCTTGGTCGTGGAGAAAGCATCAATTTTGCTGTGACTAAATAATGGTCGGACCCACAATTTGCATCTCTCTTAACTATCACGTCACATATCATTCCTGTAAAATTTTGTTTAATTATAAAGTAGTCTAAAATTGATTTTTGGTTCAGTGAAGGTTTTTCCCACGTATATTTGTGGACGTCTTTATGTTTAAGAAGGTATTACTTATTTTCATGTGGTACTGTTTGCAAAAGTTAATGAGTCTTTCTCCGCTATCATTAACTGTAATTTCTCCATATCGAATGACTAGTAGGTCATCATTTCTTTTGCCCAATTTGGCATTAAAGTCTCCATATAACCTCTTGAGTCTATTTTGTTTTTTTCTAATTCATTGTTAATTGTCTCATAGAATTCTTCTTCTACATTTATTCGAGAACCACCCGTTAGGGCGTACACAGTGAGTATAATAATTTTTTTGCCATAGATTTTAATTAGTATTCGTAGACATCTCTCCGAGATATACTCTACATCTTTTATCAGTTTGATAAGTTTCTTAGTCACCATTATTGCTACTCCAGATTTTGCTCTTTGCGACTTATCTACATCAGACCAGTAGTAGACATCTCCTACTGTAGTACTACCGACTCCTTTTCTGTTTGTTTCGATTAGACCTATTATGTCCATTTTAAGTTCATTTACTTCGGCAGCCATCTCATTAATCTGATTTGATAATCCTCTTTGTATATTCCAAGTTGCAATTTTCATAGTCCTTTTTTGTAACTTTTTTCGCCTTCTATTGTGTCCGTCTATATTTTGAGGCATGTACATAGTGTTGTTAGCGATTATGGTTTCTTACGAGTACTGAAGGACTGGTACAACGCCTCAACCCCTAACTCGGGGGACCAGGATATCTCTCTTCGTCTGGTTCCTCATCTAGGACCTTTCCAACCAAGGAGACCCTACCAGTAGCTAAACTACCCCTGGTAAAAGATGCCTACGACAAGGTGGAGTTACCATCGGGAGCCTTAATAATAATAATAATAATAATAATTCGCTATAAAAATGTGTTGAGACCTTGTTTTGAAATTACAACTCAACCTTCCTTATAATTCTACAATTATTTCATTCGATGTAACCAATTTCTTTCCTAATATTACCTCTTCTGAATGATTTAATTTTATTAAAACTATGCTTGTCGACAGTAATCACTGGATAATCAAATTCATTGCCTCCTATCTCCCCTGGGCATGTGTCTTAAACAAAGTATAGTTCACATTTAATGTTGTTTTTTAACAACAGATCACTGGCCTGCCTATGGGTTCCATTTTCCTTTGCCAGCCGAAATTTTCATGAATTAACATGAAACTGAATGTATTTCTCGCAACAGCATTTTTCATAATATTATTTTTTGAAGTAGGTATGTAGACGTTGTGCTTATTATTTTCAACAACTCTGCAGAAGCTCATAATTTTTTAGATTCTCTTAAATCTCTTCATCAGAACATTAGGTTTACTATTGAAATTCCGTTTCTTGACTTTATAATACATCACATAAAATCGCGTTCAGCATTACCGAAAATCCTCTTGTACAGATTCAGTAATCACCTTTTTTCTCATAAATTTGCTTCATTTAAATTTCCTTTTCGTCGCTTGCTTCTTCTTGTGTTTTCACCTATTTTTTCAATATAGAGTTCAATATTATGAAACAAATTGCAGTCAATAACGATTACCCACTTAAGCTCGTTATTTCAAAAACTTTTCAGAGAAAAATAATCAAATATGTAGCTATTTACGTAATGCAATACCATTATTTCATTTTCTTCTACTAAAAACCTTAACTATGTAATTGTTAATAATAAAGACAAAAGCCCTATACTTAACCCTAGAACGCATACATCTTAAAAAGTTACATTAACGCATATGTGGTGTCGTATACGACACCACACCTTTTTTTGTTTAATGAGGCAGTTTAAATTTACTATAGCCTACGCCGTTTTTAATATCTGGGAAATAATTTTGACTGCATAGATGCATATTTAAGTGCATAACGAAAGTTAAAGTTGTTAAAATATTTATTTATGAGTATGAATAAATTAATTGTAAAATCTAAGGAACTGATGAGGTACTAATATCTACGTTAAACAGTTTTGACAAATAACTACAGTATGCTTTTTTAAAAACTTAATTGCAGCACGCCCTGGATGGCCTGAATCAGTTGGCAGTACTGAAGTGTATTGTTGGTGACACTCTATGTGTCAAAACTCATGCAAAACCTAACCTGCTCACCTCGAATTTGACATAAACTTACACTGTCACCAACAATACATTTCAGTATTGCCAACTGATTCAGGCTATCCAGGTCATGCTGCAATTGAGTTTTTAAAAAATCACTCGGTAGTTTCTGTTCAGCACATACATTACACTGCAGGCATTAAGTTAGGTTTTGCGTCAGTTTTGACACAGACTGACGCAAAACCTAACCTGATAATCTCGAATTTGACATAGACTTACAGTGCCACCAACATATTGTTCATACGATTGAATTTCCACAGCCCGCAGAGAATCAATTTTTTTGGATCTCTAGCTATTTGCATCATAACCTCAAAATGTTATTTAATGTCAATTGAAATTAATTCTAATTATAAGGGTCGCCATCTCTGTTCATTTTAGTAATTAGTTAAAATATTATCGAGTTACCTTTGCAATATGTTATTTTGATTGCCTGCTCCACTCTATCTGTTCGGCGGCTGAAGTATAATAGCTAACTGGCAATCCTATAAAGACAGTAGTGATAGCTATTTTAACAAATTCCACTTCGCATTACGTTGCTATGAAAATTATGTACGTAAATTGACAGATGGCAAGTGGTTACCGACCAACACCTACCGAGAAAACTTGTTACATGATTGCATAGATGGCGTCATATGCGACACCAAGTAACTAAAAAACTAATTATAAAGCTTGTAACAATTTTTGGAAATTAAAAATGAAAGGGATATATCAACAATAATCTTCTGGAGAGGTACTGAACATATGAATATGATAACATAACAGCAAATCACTAAAAACTAAATAGTTAAATAAGTGGTGTCTCATATGACGCCACCTATGCGTTCTAGGGTTAATCTTTCAGGTATTTATGTTTTAAATTGCTCCTTTTGCTTTGCTTTTCATATAGGCTAAATGAGGAGATCTTTCATTGAAAGATTCAATGAACATACAATTCTAATTCTCAACAACAACGTCACCTTTTCAGAAAATTATTTTAATAAAGCCTTCTTTGCTCATCATATTCTTACTTATAACCGTAATTTTGACATTACTAATTTTGAAATTCTTGACATCAAAGATACAGATTATTAATTTTTTAGAAATGCCTGAAGTACAAAAAGAAATAGTATCATAGCGAATGGTGTGTCAATGAAATCACCGGTGTTGACAAAAAAATCTTATTTTCTTAAAATCCATATAATCAAGTTTGTCATTTTTAAAATCATATTTATAATAATTTTGTCTAACTTTAACAAATTTAAATTTCGCACGGCGATTCTAGTTACTTTAGGACTTGCATCATCATTTTCTAGTTCTGTCATTTACCACGTGTATGCTAACCACGCCAGTTGATTGGGGTTATCTTTCTTAATTAAGTTAATTTACGCCTTGTATAGTCTTTTGGACCTCCTTGTGATACCTTAAGAGGTCAATCATTTGTTACCTAATACCATTATTACCCAATACATAATTTAAAAAATTCCCGAGTGTAAGTGATTCTTGTCCGTGTGATAATTTATTCTAACATTAATTTCGACTTTTAGAATTAACATATCTTATAAGCTTGAGGATAAGTTAAGGTTTGACTCGAAACATGTAGCTGCTTTTCATTAAATTGTTATTTATGGGTAGATAGCGGTTTTCTCAATATTGTTAATTGTATTGCCAGCGCATTTGTTTTGTACATTTTTGATCACATTCAGCGCATTTGTTTTGTACATTTTTGATCACATTCAAAATGCAATTTTAACGGGTTATTATTATTATAAATCAATGCAACAGCCCTCATTTTAAATGTGGTTAATCAAATTTCAAAATGCATGTAAAATTTTATATTCATTATATTGTTTAAACAATAAAATTTACAAATACAGTAAAAAAGCTACATTATGTAATGTTAATATAGGGTCCAGCAACTGGTATGACCTATTTTTAGTAGGCTGTTACGAAAACATTATTTTGTTATTGGCATTTCTATTGTCAGATTTGTGTGCGTTAATTTATGCAGTTTAATAGATCATGGATAATTTTCCAATTAACCAACGCGTATACGTGGTTAAAAGCTTTATACGAAGTCAATCAGTTGTGAACACAGTGGATTTTGAGGTTTGGTAACATAACATGGCGGTCCAATTTCCTCGATTTGACGGCTCCTGATTTCTTTTTGTGGGAATATCTGAAGCAAAAGGTCTACGAGAAGCGTGCTCAAACAATACAAGACCTTAAAATGAGTATTTCAGAAGAAAGAGAGAGTATTGGACCAGAATTATTGAGAAGAGTGATGCAAAACGTTAGAGTGTTAGACAAAGATTGCAGTACTGCATGGAGGCTCAGGGAGGCCATTTAAATGAAGTAATTCTTAGGAACTAAAATTGCACATAATAAATTTGTTTCAATCCATTATTTTTTATCCTTAGGACAGGTCTTGGAAAATAGGTCATACCAATTGCTGGACCCTATAATTATATTCAAATAGCAAAAATATAGATTTTGGAGGAATTTTATAATATGTAAGATATACATCATATGTAATATCTACATAATTTTATTAAAGCTTGATTTCGGAGGCTTTCACGGCCATTGTCATACTCGTAGAAGAGCCTGCATTCTTGAAGTAATTCTGGGGATTTAATCGATTCAAATCTAAAATTGGGTATAAAGACGAAATGTATGGTTTGAAACAGACTTTAAAGTAATCAAAATGTTCAAAGTTTATGAAAATGTGGGAAGAGGATAGGTTGAAAATATTAACCAAGTACTTTAACCGGGTTGAAGAAATTCAAAAGAAAAATTGCTGTTCGGCATAGCCAGCAGAAGATGATAAGATACGCTGAGGTTGTCAATATCTGTTTTTGAGTTTAGGGTGTTATTATTACCAAAAATGTGACACATTCCAATGAAAGAACGATAATTTATACTGGATTCTGTTGTGGTGATTTTGCTATTGTCAAAATCTCTCCGATGTTCAGTACTATTAACATGGCTAGCCAAAGCGCAAGCTTTAGATTTAATACGAGAGTCTCTCTTATGTTGAGTAGTTTTAGCTTTCAACCTTCGTGATGTTTGCCCAATGTAGGTGGAGTTACAGCCATTACAATTAATCTGGTAAACGACGTTAGGGGTTAGTAAAGGTGGAGTCTTGTTCTTCAACTTAGAAAAGCAGTCAATTATGTGGGATAGCCCCTTGATATAGATAAGCCTTTTAATATTTGGAGAAATAGATTGGAATTTAATGAGAAAATTAGATAATGGTTTAATTTAAGAATGTCGATTAATTGATTAAGATTGGCCGTGTGAAAGTCTGGTTGTGAGATCGTGAGGATTCTGTGTTTAAGGCCTCTCACGACATTTAGTTTCTGTCGAATATTACGTAAAGAATGAAAATACATGGAACGACCAGAACTGGTGGGTTTCACGTAACAATCTAGTTTGATCACATTAGAGCCCATTCTGATGACCAAAGTATCCAAGAATGGGACCGACCTTTGCTTCTTTTGTTCTGCTGTGAATTGAATATGTTGGTTGAAGCTATTGAAGACACTTAGCACAGACTGCGTAGAGTATATCGTCAATGTACTGGTACAGGAATAGAAATTGAAAAACCAGCTTCGGCGCATATTCCTTTGTGATGGTGTTAACAATGATCTCAACCAGAATGTGGGAGAGAGTTGAACCCATTGGAGATACAAAAATATATTTATGGAATTTGCTATTGAATGAAAAATGTGTAGAATCAAAAATTAATTTGAGTAAATCAATGCATTGTGGTTTCGGTATGCTAGTAAAAGTGGAGCTATTAGATTCCAATTAACTTCGACAACTTGTATAACTAAATCCTAAGGGATATTAGTAAAGAGTGACACCACATCTAGTGAGATAACTTCAAAGTTGGAAGGCAACTGAAGGTTATTAATTTTTCGCTGAAAGCGAAACTATCTTTGTTTTGATAATTACTATATTCAATAAAGGTTTTTCTAGAATCTCTGGCAGATATTTGGAAATGTTCTTATCTGGAGATTGTGTTGACGACACTACTGGTAGACAAGGTGTGTCTGGTTTGTGTACCTTGAGTAAACCATATAATTTGGAAGAGAGTGAGGTGTGACAAATCAAACCTCTGTATGTGATTATTGTATAGTTCTTTTATTAATTTATTATGTTTTGTCTCCATCGACGTCGTGTTGTCCTATTGTAGTAGTTTGTAAACCTGGGCGTCTTGTATGAGAACATGTATTTTACTGATATAGTCATTAGGTTTCAAAGCTACAGTGACGTTACTCTGAAGATAAAATCAATGCATTAAGAAGATATCCTCGATATTCTTTCGAAGGATGATAAGGGGTTATTAGTGATCAATAGTACCAAAACCGCTGGGTGATATGTGATCTTAGAGAGTCCTGGAAGGCCTTCTGTCTCGACTTTGAAGGACTACCAAAAGCAGCTAGACTGCATAAGACGCTCTCAAGAAATCCAAGAGCCAAGTTGGAGTGCTTAAGGCTCCTTTCTGGTGACCATACGGCCACTGATGAGGAGACCCTAAGGCATCTCCTGGAGGTGCACTTCCCAGGCTCTGTGGCTGAGACTGGTGATATCCCACTAGAAAGGGCTCCCCGCATTGGCATTAGCCCAATAGACTGGGAGATAGCCATGAAAGTTGTAACACACGAAAAGATCAGGTGGGCAATAAGCAGATTTGATCCGTACAAAGGTCCAGGGCCAGATGGAATTTTTCCGGCACTTCTACAGGAAGGGCTGGATGTGCTCATCAGGCCACTCTATAACATATTCAGGACTTGCCTTGCTTTCGGGTACACACCAGTAGCGTGGAGATCCGTTAAGGTGGTCTTTATACCAACGGCAGGTCGAACTTTGTTTGACCTGGCCAAATCATTTAGACCTATCAGCTTAACCTCATTTCTACTTAAAACGTTGGAAAGAATGGTAGATAGGTACACAAGAGACGGCGCACTAAGGATACTGCCGTTACATCCAAACCAACATGCGTACCAAATAGGCAAGTCAGTGGAATCGGCCCTTCATACTATCTTTTTTAGGAGAGAGAAGACGCTGCAACACAAAGAACTGGCTGTAGGTACTTTTTTGATATAGAGGGCGCGTTTGATAACTCTGCCTTCGAGTCCATATGCAATGCGGCAACGAACCATGGAATAGAGCACACCATTGTTCGGTGGATGAAATCCATGCTAGAAAACCGCAGGGTAACCGCCACTCTGAATGAGGATACCGTAAAGGTGACCGTCAGGCGTGGGCGCCCGCTAGGGGCGTACTCTCGCCCTTGATCCTAGCGAAGCCGGTATATATACGCAAGACTATGCAGATGACCTTGATACCTCGTAAGAGAAACATTTCCACATGCCATCTGTGAGGTTACTCAAAATGCCTCCACAATCGTGGAAAGATGGTGCCTAGGGCACCGATTGTCGGTAAACCCCGACAAAACCGAACTTGTCCTATTCACAAGGAAAGGGAAGATAGAGGGCTTTCTTGACCCTGTACCCTTCGGTACTCCTCTGAGGGCCGCCGGGAAAGTCAAATATCTGGGAGTAATCCTGGACGCCAAACTGACCTGGAAGGAGCACTCGGAACTACAAATACAAAGGGCAACTGCCTCCTTTTGGATGTGTAGACGTACCTTTGGAAACACGTGGGGTCTTAAACCGAATGTCATTATGTGGATGTACACACGGGGATAAGACCCCTCATCACTTACGCTGCACTTGTATGGTGGTCGCGGGTCACCGT
Organism: Agriotes lineatus; assembly: GCA_940337035.1. Classification (NCBI taxonomy): domain Eukaryota; kingdom Metazoa; phylum Arthropoda; class Insecta; order Coleoptera; family Elateridae; genus Agriotes; species Agriotes lineatus. The sequence goes on from CALNHX010000128.1 coordinate 131,881, forward strand.
AGCTAGCGCAAAGAAATGCTTCGGCCAACTCCAACGGCTAGCTTGTGGAGTGACAGGAGCAATGCGAACAGTGCTGCGGGTTCAACCCCGCACCGCAAAGGAAGGAAGGAAGGATCGATATTTATTCCTCTCTTTATTATCTAATGTCCTCGATATGAAAACAATATTTATAAAGGGTGGATTCAATCAAACAGGCAATCCAAATTTCTGTAAAGTCAACCTTAAAAAAATTGTAGCAGTTGTTTGCTCTTCTCCTTATAGATCTGTAATTTTTTTTGTAAATATCTAAAGGCGTCGTTAATGTCATTAATTTCTATTTTTAATAAATAAAAGTAACCTTTTCTTTATTGTTGTCTACTTTTCGAAGTATTCTGGTTTCTGCAGACGAGTTTTTCTGGCGCTCTGGTGTAGCTTCTTAGGCGAATAAGTGTAACTTTAGGTTGAAGGAATGTTTGAGGAAAATCCCTCTGTTCTTTGCAGATGCTAGCTGCTTGTCCATATTCTGCCACATTTTTAGGTACAGGAATGCTTCGTGCCTGTGCTCCCTGCCGATCGTCTCGTAGAAATGCATCGTTATTCTATAAAAAGAGTCCTTTTCACAGATCGCGTGGATACTACACAAAATAATGTTTTGGCTGGGAAAGGGGTTATAGAAACTCCGATCTCGGTTCTTTGGCAAAAGTTTGATAAGAACCGGTAAACAGATCGTGTTAACAAAGAAAATTTACGTCGCCAAATAGACGGCGGCGAAACAAAGAACACACACATCTGTTTACCAAACCGTCCGATCCTATAAAAAATTTCAAAAACCCTGCAAAAATACCATAATAAAAATTACAACCAGCAAGAGAGTATGAAAGGACAGTGAAGCAGCCCTCCAATAAAACTTCATAAATAGCACGAGACCGCCACGCCGGCCCCGGGAAACAGCTAAAATTCGCTGAAAATGAAACCTATGAGTGAATTTAGAAAAACGCTCCTAATAACTGGTGCGCTCCAATAAAACCTCACATGTGAGGTGTCTATCAAAAGGGAAATTTAACCGCCATGCAATAAAAGCAATCGCAAGTCGATAACAAACCCAGAAGCCGAGCGCGGTGTCTTTTTCCTTCATACGGAGCGGCCACTGAATAAAGCTATACGGACAAAATTCGCCCAGAGTGCGGCAAAGGATCAAAAAAAGACGCTCTAACAAAGGCGCGTTGTCCAACGGAAAACGGGAAGAAAGACCGGTACATCGGACTAATGTAGCAACGTTACAATTTAATTAAATTAACGAAAGGAAAGATCAAGTATAAGGTTATTTGGTGTCAAAAGAGAGAGAAAATTAAAGCGCATGTAATGAAATCAGTGACCACCCTGAGTGACACACGGATATGAAGCGCCAGTTAAAAAAACAGCTATGTTATTACACACGCAGCCCGGGCAAACCCGGCAAATGTGGTATCAATGGAATCAGCACTTCTGCGGCCAGCCATTGCAACAACAATCAAGGCGCTAATTAATCGCGCTGAGGAATTAACCACGGAATTACTAAATACATCGAAAAACAAGCAGTCATCCCTCCTCCTCGGACCAATGAGCGTCGAGAAAGCACAAAACAATGAACGGGGCTCCTTTAAATAGGCAGACGTTTACAATAGGAAATTACTCAACCAAGGAGAGTCCACCAGCAGCATCCAGCCTACCAGGACAACTCAACATCGGCGAGACCATCCAGTAGCCATCTCTACTAGCAGCTCGCTTCAGGACCTTTAGCCGGATCCTCTTCACAACTCTGCCGTTTGGGCAACTTCCGCTTCCAGACTCAACCCAGAAGAGTCCACCAGCAGCATCCAGCCTTCCACGACCACTCAACATCGCCGAGATCATCCAAAAACCATCTCTAATAGCAGCCTCCAGCCGGCTCCTCTTCAGGACTCTGCCGTTTGGGCAACTTCCGCTTCCAGACGTAACCCGGCCGAGTCGCAATTAGCCAGAATCCAGCTCCAAGTTTGCCAACAGCCCCAGGAAATTGCCAGGATCCGCCCTAGTTCACGCAGCCTCCAGGACGAGTCCACAGCCGGTCCGCTCCAAACCAACCATTGCCAGCTCGCCATGGACACCCCCAGGTCTGCTGCGTAAGCCCAGCCCCGAGCCATTTTAGGTTTAGCCCTGCACCCGCCGCCTTACAGCGAGCCTAGTGTTCCAGAAACCGCCGCCTTCCGGAGTTGTTCGGCTCGTCCCCTAAGACGCCCCCGGCCTCCCCTCTGGTTCAGGTCGCCCGCGCCCTTTACCAGGAGCTGCCTCGGCCCCATCCTTACTGGAACGGACGTGTGCCCACAAAAACGGCCCGCACTCCCACGAGGCCACCAACCCCGGATCTCGACTGCTTCACCGACAACAGCAAACCAGAGTTTGGCACCCCCCGGAGGAGCCCCTTGATCCAGCATATTCGGAACGCGCCCTTTGCTCTTCTACGCCGCCGGCCGAACAACCAGGCTTTCCGTCCGCGGATCCTGACTTGGAATCTGGAGGTGCGCCTGACGAACGCCGAGGAGGCCGAGCTAGAAGCCCTACGGCTGGCTACTTGTGCCGACAGCCGCCCCCGCCGCGGCCCACGCTGGCGAAGAACGGCCATTCCCCGGACCCCTTTGTTGAAGCACGGGCCAGCGCACAGACGACGTCCCAATCCACCCGCCGCGCCGCCTCCGAGAGGCCGACCCGCGCCCCAGACGCCCTAGGTGGACCCCCAGCCCCGCTCGACGCTCCACCGATAACGCCCCCGGCGCACGGCACGAGCCTTGCCCCGGAAGGCCAGGATTACGGCGAGACGGCGGTCCCCACCTCCTGCCGCTAGGAAAGACCTCCCTATCACCAGGCCCGGCACCGGCGCCCGAGCCTAAACTACTAGTTTTTGTGCTCTCTCTTTTGTGTATATCCCCTTCTTAGTTTTATAAATAATATTAGCTGACCCGGCAAACGTTGTTTTGGATTATGATATGATGGAGAAGCCCTTCAAACCATTAAGCACAAAATCATAAAAGTATGACTGCAAATAGAAAGTCGTGCAGTCTATAGAAAGACACACTTTAGATATTTTCAAATTTTCTGCCTTTGGTTTGGATTTATCCGAATTGTCTTTTTTGATAAACCACCTCTGGAGTAAGATAAACAAAACAAAAAAAAAGCATTCAAATCGGTCAAGTCGTTCTCGATTTTTGGCGTTACTAACACACAGCGATTGATTTATATATATATAGATTATACTCCAATAAACATATTAAAAATTCACTCCAGTCAATCAGCAACATAAACAAGGGTAACGCCTACACCCCTCCTTGGACCGACGCCAATGTAGCATCTACCATTAAGCTTAGACCAAGGTGTGTTAAGTTTATGAGCTTTAATGGTTAGATGAAATAAAACCACTTTATGTTTAATGGCGTCTTCGCGCATAAAATATTCGATTATTAAAATTGATACTAGTTATTGAAATTGTCCCTTAACAACAAAGTCCTAGTGTACAATGTAGTGTTAAATACCAGTGTGGATATACGGTATACAATTATGGGGGTGCGCGAAAACATCCAACATTAAAATTATACAAAGATTTTAAAGCAAGACCCTACGCAGTTTAGCAAATGCGGAATGGTACGTCAGCCAAAAAACGCTGCATGAAGACCTCAAGATCCCATTGGTAAAAAACGAAATCAGAAGATATGTCACCAACTATGCAAACAGACTACAGGGTCATCCTAATGTGCTAGTGACAAATCTTCTCGAAGGCGGAAACAACACTCGCCGCCTAAATAGGAAAAAACGTTAGACCTTACTAATTAGTGAGTAGGGCGACATCTTCCCTTATGTTATTTAGAAGCATATACCATCACATTTGCTTATTAGTCATAGGACTAGTAGTACATATAGCACTCAGTAAAAAAAAATTGAAATTACTAAATAACAGATACCCTTTATCCCTTACAATTTATTTTGATACCTGCCTTAGGCATTAATAAATAATTTATTATGGGCACACAGAGCGAAGTTTCCACATACACGCAACTTTATGAGCCTCTTATCCAGGGTTCAAAAAAATATAACACATAACATCAGTTCAGTTTTGGAAGCACATTATTTAAATTAAATGATTGTCGAATATGGAAAGTTTTGTTTTAATTATTAACCTTTCCAATTCCCATTCTTGCTGGTTTTATATGATTGTAGCGCTTTAAACAATTACAATAAAACATTTCGCGAGCTGAAATGGCGCATAACACAATAAACACAACATTTTCCACTCTCCGTCACTGGATTGGTGAACCGCTGAAAACTGGAACCGTGCGACGCTGGTTGATGTATCCGTTGCACAATGTCCCCTGTTGAAACTCGTTTCAGGACCCAAAGCTTGTGAAAAGCTGCTTAAATTTTTCCCAAACAGATCACACCTCCCATCAAACTTGGATATTCAACTCCACAAACAATTAACAACGGTTTATTTTCAATTAAGTGACAGAGTGACAAAGCAAAATTACAAATACGTCAGAAAACAAACAAGTTAACCTAAAATTTGGGCTCGCCACGGATAAAGGTTTCACGTTGAAATAAATTGGAGAAGTCTCGAAAAAATCCGTGCGGGTTCTATTATTAACCTCGAAAAACACAATTTACGTAAGTAATTTGTAGCCTGTCTGGTTATTTTAAATTATTTTTGTCTAAATAAAATGTTTGCTACAAGATGCCGGGGTGAAACCGGTTTCTAGATAGCTCACAAAAAGTCAAAGTACAGTTATTAATCTCAAGCTTATTACCCAGGAAAGGAAAAGAGAGTAACTTTTCTAAGCATATAATAAGTTTTAACTATATACAAGTAAAATTAAAATGTATTCAAAATCAGAAAATAAATTATAATAATGTTTATAACTCGAATCGTTCCTTTTCGGTAGTGAGTCTCGCTCGCTCGGATTTGGGCCCTGACAGCTATTTACGGACCAGATTATGTAGCGAGTAGGTCCCTTGACTTGTAGGCGAATCGACTATCTTGAAAACTGCCACGTCAGATGATTAGTTGAACCGCCATTGACAGCGGCATGTAAATACGAATCTCGAATCTGAACTTTTAAACGTGCGAAAGTGCGGCAAAATAATATTAGATAACGTGCATATCTCGTATTTATCGGCGTTATCGCGGTCTGCAGATGTGTGAAATATGGTGACCTCGTGGGCAGCCGGGTCGAGGAAACCAGTTTTTCTCCTCCGCGATCTTGAAACCCCAGGTAAGCTGTATTGCAATTAAAGTTAGACTCGGGCCTCATGGTCGGCGTTTTTTCGGAAAAATGTGAATTTTGGGCCCCGGCTTGGCGTTGAAAAGCGACGTGAAAAGGCCCCGAAGATAGGATTGGTGAAATTAATAATGTAGCCTCGCCTGGATGCCGTACTTTCGTTGCGGCCACCTACAGGGTGGACTTTCTTAGGGGAACCTCGGGCCGTTTTCGTGTTACGTCCCCCAGGTCGTAATTAGTAAATTAGTACGGCGTTTGAGCTAGAGCGGATTAGTTTCTCGGTTCTAAAGTGCTCGCGGAGCCTGGGGAAATACTCGAGGTAGTTTGATCGATAAGATCTGTGGGAGTTTCATCGGGATCTCCTTGCCGGATAGCGCACGATTTGGAACCCTCCTGGCAAGGCGGAACGAAGGGGGGTAGTTTATAGGTTAGACGGGCTTCTTGCTGGATAGCGCAGAATTCGGAACCCTCCTAACAAGACGGAACACAGGGGGTGGTTTACAGGTTAGACAGGCTTCTTGCTGGATAGCGCACAATTCAGAACCCTCCTAGCAAGACTAGGTGAAGGAGAAGGAACAGGAAAAACTTTGTCTTGAAATGGTTTCAGTTTCTCTTTATATAGCACTGGCCGGCGTACTCGACGGAGGGAATTCTGGCTTCGGATGCGCGGAGGAATCCCTACGTCTGCCCGTGATGACGTCGCTTATCGTCTTCCAAGCGGACTAAAGATGTAGCGCTTCGATTTATAACGTGAATTACGCCAGAGAGAACGCGGAAATAAATATTTAATTACAAAATCGCGTTCGCGCTGGGCGAAACGTTACCAATTTAACAATTGTTCACCGATACGTAAATGTTAATAAACAAAAACCTGTAGCAATTTTGAAAATATGCATCAGTTAATTACATAAAATCCATAAATCTAATCGTAAAACTAAATGTACCACTGTTCTTAGCATATTTCAAACTACAAAAATACAAAATTTCACAACTGTTCACACTCGCGTTAGGGCAACCGTTTCAAGCACGACCAGGCACCACCCACGCTAAAACTCAGATCTACTGTCGGAAAAGTGTTCCCACATCCTAGCTGCACCTATGTGAGTGCTATCTACAAGGAAGTAATTTTTCTCACGAAGTTTGTACACACGGCCCAATGTGATCTTGCGACCTGCACCTTCAGTGTGTCGTTGGCCTGCAGCTTGTGCGGACCCGTTCATGTAGTATATAATAATAATAATAATAATAATAAATTGTTTATTTCTGTACTATTATTACAAACAAGTAGTATATATATATATGGTAGTAAATACATTGTACAAGAACCACAAGGTATTTGTACAGGCGCTGCACTACAGTGCCTGGTCTTCCACATATACCTTGATAAAAAAATAAATAAATTTCTAATTTAAAAAAATGCCTAAATTTCTAATAAAATTATATATAAACTCCGGTATTTTAGTTGCCGTTCAGTCATACCAAACCCAAAATGAACAAAAGCGCACCATTTTAAGAGAGCTTGCAACAATAATTTATTATAAATATATTAGTAAAGATATTTGGATGCACCCCTGTTCATCTAAGCCCGGCTCAACCAAGCCCGAACCACAACCGAAACACCGGCGCTAAAAAACATAAAAAGGAAAATGAAACAGAAAAAAGTATAGATAAAATAATTAAAATAAATAAAATGTTGCAACTGTCTTTATATGGAGGGCAAACGTATTTAAGAATAAAGAAAAAAGAGAATAATAAAAAAAATAGAACAAAAGAGAATGCACAGCACAAATCTAATACGTATATATACATATATAAAAGTATTATTATATAGTAATACAAATTTAGAATGTATTATTGCCTGTTTAACAAAACGTGGCGGAACCTGCGCTTAAATGAACCTAACGGTAAATTTTTCAATGAATTCGGGACAGAACTATAGACTTTATAAATATTAAAAGAAAAAGCTCCATCGTACGTAGAGGTGCGGTGTATTGGAGGAGTGATCCCGCCTTTGTATCGTAAATTTAAATTATGTACGTCTGTTCTAAAGGAGATTTTCTTATATAAATAAAGTGGACTTTTTTCTAAGATTAACTTGTGATACAAGCAGGCAGCACTCAGCAATCTCCTGTTTTGCATATTGAGCCATGACAAATCTTTCAGCTTATGAGAAATTCGTTCAAATTTACGGATTCCGAAAATTAATCTTAGGCAAGAATTTTGAATTCTTTGGATTCGTTGTGCAGTATCAGCTGTTATACACGGACCATAAACTTGGGAACAGTAGCTAAATTGGCTTAAAACCAAAGTTTCACATAAGGTAACCTTGACAGAATTAGAAAGAAGATGCCTGTGAGGATAAATTAACTTCAAACCAATGTAGGCCTTTTTAATATTATTTAAAACTTGTGTTTTGTACCTAAAACTACTGTCTAGCGTTAAACCAAGATTTTTTGTCTCTTCTTTGACTGGAATTGCCACATTGTTTATAGTTAAATTAACCTCATCCTTAATGACGCAAACATCCTGGGTCCTACCAAACAGCACAACAACTGATTTTAATGGATTTAATAAAAGAGCATGTTTTGTTGAAGCATCAGCTATGGCATTTAGATCTGATTGAATATCTTTAAGTGACTGTTGAATGTTTTCATGTTTAAAAGAATAGTATAATTGAGTGTCATCTGCATACATATGGATGTTACAGAATGACGTTATAGCACTAAAAGAACGTGTATAGATAGTAAACAGTAATGGACTTAAAATAGAGCCTTGTGGGACACCCCTGGTTACTGGTTTGAAAGAAGATTGTCCATTAGGCAATCTTACACACTGCTCGCGACCGGTTAAATAGCTGCGGCACATAGAAACGGCGTTATGATCGAGACCAACACTTTTTAAAATAACTAATAAAATTTCGTGATTTATAGTATCGAATGCCTTACTAAAATCTAACAACACGAGTACAGAAACTTTATTTTGATCGGTGGCAACCATAAGATCATCTGTGATACTCAAAAGTGCAGTCGCGCAGCTGTATCCAGCCCTAAATCCCGACTGAGTATCAGGAATAAGATGTTTTTCATTTAAATAATTTCTAAGTTGTTGATTTAGAGTTTTTTCTAAAACTTTAGATAAAACTGGCAGTAAACTTATTGGCCGTAGGTCTTTGTACTCTGCGGGACTATTAGTTTTAGGTACAGGCACAATAACTGCTTTTTTCCAAGCGGATGGAAAGGTATTACAGATCAAACAACAGTTTATTATATGCTTAAAATAGGGCAAGAGGATAGGACAGCAAAGTTTAATTATAAATATATTTAGATTATCCCAACCCGACGAATTACTTTTTATTTCATGTATAAATTTATTAATAGTGGCGACATCCACAGTTTGACATTGAAACGCGTTGGTAGCAATATGGTTAATTTCATTTTTATAGTAATTAAGAGTTTCATTTAGATTGCAATTGGATTGAGGAATAGAATCTAGAAAGTAGTTATTAATTTCCTCCGTTTTTGTAAGTGTTGGGGCAAATCATTTTTAGTTTTAGGTCGAATATCAAGATTTTTTAGTTCGTTCCACATTTGTTTTGGGTTAGCTGTATTAAATTTATATTCGAAATAAGCTTTTTTTTCATTTTTAACTGTGCTTGTGGTAAGATTGCGTAACATCTTATAATATTCCCAATGCGCAGGACGTTTGGTTTTTTTATATTTATTAAGCGCTTTATCTCGAAGTTTCATTAGTAATCTGGTATTTTCAGTTAACCAAGGGGTCCACTTTTTATTAAGTTTGATTTTTTTAATAGGAGCATGCTTATTGATAACACTCAGAATATTTGAATCCATAAAGGCAATCTTATCGTCAAGATTATCCATGTAAAAGACATTCTGCCAAGCAACTTGTTGAATGTCACTAGTAAACGAAGTAAAATCAAAATTATTGAAACATCTAAAAGTTTTAAAACAATTTTCTTCGTTACGACGCTTTATCGTCAAACTACAACAAATAGTTTCATGATCAGCAAATTTGTGACCGCCAATTGTGCATTCTGAAATTAAAGTTTTATCCGAAGTTAGGATGTGGTCCAAAAGTGCATTTATACGAGTAGGTTCAGTGACAATTTGTTCTAGTTCTAAAGATTCAAGTAAAGATTTATAATAAACGACATCAATTTCATTAGGTTCCAATAGGTTAATATTAAAATCTCCCAAGCATAAAAGTTTATCAGACACACAAGATAGCTGCGCACATGCCTGTTCAAATTCATCACAAAACACTTTGTAGTTCTGTTTTGGTGGTTTATATACTGCTCCAAATGCAAGAGATATTTTGCCAATTTTTATTAATAACCAAATTTTCTCTGTATTTGCATTGTAGATATCAATTTTAGAGTAATTAAATGAGTTCTTAATATAGACACACACACCTCCTCCTCTTTCACAGCGATCAAATCGTTCTATACTGTACCCATTAATAAGAATAGAATTATTACTTACGCAATCGTTCAGCCAGGTTTCGCTAACGGCCACAATGTCGTATTTGTTTTCAACAATAAAAGTTTTAAATTCATGGAATTTGTGCACTAGCGATCTAATATTAATATGAGTAATACGTATGCGGTTCATTTAGACAGTTAAAAAAAAACAAGAAAAATGAAAATAAACTTTTCAGAAAACTCGCAGCGACGTTGTCGCGAAACGCGCGAACTGAAAAAAGTTCCATATGCTGCGCGCACTGCACGAAACATATTAGATAAGAAGATTGGTTAAATCGTTGTGGGAATTTATTTTATGCACTTCACCTTTGACTTTAACATAAATCATGCTATCATTTGGCCACACTGCCTGGAATCCCAGTTTTTTTTCAGCAGCTTTATAAAGTTCGGCTCTCTTCCAAGTGAGATCTTCGCGTATTATAATTTTTGTTCCCTTTAACTATATGCACTGTCCGATCTGGCTTATCGCAGTGCTAACTTCCCCGGTATGTAAACCCATAGCTTTCATGTGTGGCATACTCAATTCTCTATGTGTGTAGGTTCCCAATTAAGGACATACAGCTTGCTGCTGAGTTATTGGCTCTTACTTCCACAGTTGTGGCCCCAAACTTTGAGTTGTCGACGATCGACCTCCAGCGAAACTCGAATCAGCTATGATTTCAGCCTCTAACGGATAGTTCCATGTGCTTTGCAGTGCTCTAAGGGTATCTTTTCGGGTGTTCTGGTCCAGTTTTATGCATTTTTTAAAACGTAATTATATCTTAAGTTACGTTTTTATAAAATACTTTAATGTGACTCCGTTGTACACTGTCTCTCACAAAACTTTGTCTGAATGGGTTATTCTGTGCTCTCTAGAACAAACATATGTCTCTACTTGTTTTGCTGGCTCTTTGTGTCGCAAAAATTGGGTTCCTGAGCATATTATAGCTTGGTATTACTAAAGATAATATTAAATTCTTCCGGAAGCCATGAAAACACAATTGAACGTTACGTGAGAAGCAATGGGCATGTTTTTATCCTAATTACGATGAATTAATTGCTGATTAAGAAGAATCTAGTAAAATTTACTTTTAAACTAACTTATGCCCTAAATTTGATTCGATACATACTACGGCAAGGAAATATGTTTAAACTGATTAAAATATGCTGTCTTGTATTTTTATTTACTTGATCTAAAATAAATGCTAGTATGCCCTTTAAGTATTTTATTTATCTGCAATTTACTATCAAAACGCTAGCTCAGTAGAACAATTAACTCTATTCCCAAGGGTGAATTTCTAATAGAATGTAATTTTTACTTGATTTGGTGCGCCACTGTACACCTGAATTGGTTCCAATACACAGTAGTTATTGTATGCAATATGTAAAAACCTACAAAATGGTTCGTATCGCGCAGTCAGCGTTGTTGACTTTAAAATAATCAAAATTGTGAACATTCGCAGAGGTATTTATTCAAATCGTAGAGCTTTGGCGGTTATTATTATCATTTGTTTCAGGCATTAATTTGTTACATGACGTCAGAAGGGACGCCGACTAAATTTTGCAATTGTTTTTACCTTCGCCTAACCTCAAATTTGGGTAAATGCTTATAATTTGAATTGTGCCTTTGCTGGATGCTAGGATATGCTTGAATCTTGATAAGCAAGGTCTGGTCTCGTATGCACACAAATTTCGCGATCCTAACACTGATACTTTTAGGTTAAAACAGTACCTTAAAATTTGGTGTGTTCTTCGCAATGTTTGGCAACGGGTTCCAGCTGGCATCTTCCTCTGGAACGATTTTCTCCGGTGTTTTTGCTGTTAGTCGGTCTCGTGCACTCCTGCCTGATGCGTCGCAGTAGAAATACCTGGCTTTGGACCCTATTTTTGGCCGGAATTCAATATCGGAATCTTGATGCGATCGGCTCGCAATGATCGTCGGAGGTGCTCTCGGTGAAAATTTAATTTTATGTTGCGGAAAATCCCACAAACGTTCCCACATAAACTTCAACACTTGGTCAACACAATGATATACTATTTAGCTCGAAATATTTTAATTTAGTATATAAAAACTTTAGTTGAAGTGAAGCACAAACCATGTCAAGCTTAATTTAATATTTTCATTTGTTCTCTCTTATTTCCGTCATTAAAAACAAAATCTAATCTATTACAATGGTTACCAAGGCACCGGAAATTGGTTTTGATCAAATTAAATGCATTATGGAAATGGATTTGATTACAAATTATATTTAGAAATTTCTTATAACTAAAATATTATCCATTTCTTAATTTTAAAAGGTCTTTTTGCGCCACTAACACGTGTATTATTTACTCTGCTCTATTTCACTCGCGTTAATTGCACTGATTATTTTATAGTTCACTTCTTAGTAATTGTTTTTCCATCTCCTTTTGTCTGCTTTTCACTTGCTTTTTCATGTTCTTCTGTCAGCTTTTCACTTGTTTTTTTATGTCTTGCTGCCTGACGTCTTATTTGCTCTTTGCAACGTATTATTATTTTCTTCTGGCTTCCTATTCTTTTTTAGATTGCTCACAATTTCCCTGCTTAGCTATATTGAAATCTACGCTTCATTAACATGCACTTCGCAAACCTTTTTGTGACTATTCATTTCTTTCGGCTCGGCCATTCATTCTGCACAAACCTAATATTTAATTAATTTGAACGTCAACTTCAACCCTGTGAAAAACAAGCTTTGCCCTTTGCTTTCTTTACTCAATTCAATTATCAATACTGGCATCTCTTTTCCAATGCATTTACTGATTGAAATTTAAGCTTAGTATTGCAGTTACATAAAACACCCCAACTATGTGCTTATTGACTTGTTTCTTAAGTTGTACTGCAAGCAGAATCGGGTCGTGGGCCTAAGAACATCACAATATTTCGGTTTCAAAACGTCTGTCGACGTTGTCCGACGCCTAGTTTCCATCTTTTTGTGTCTTTCCATTGCCCCTCCTGTAAATTGCGTTCGCTGATCGCTTTTCGCCATCGTCATCCGTTGTACTCGCACATGGCCGTACCATATAATATTTAAATTTTTTTTCATAATTGTATATTGTACACCCATTTGTTGTCGCACCACTTCATTTCTCACTCTATCTCTACGTGAAATTCCTACAGATTATCTCAATGCATCCATCTCTGTTGCTTCTATCTTTTTCTTGTTATTTTCTGTAATTCACCACGTTTCGGCCCCGTATAACAAACTCATCTTTACCATTGTATTGTAAATGTTATATTTTCTGTGTTTTGTTATGTTATTATTCCATAGAGTTCCATTTAGACATGATATTGCTTTTCTTGCTTGTATTATCCTCGATTGAATTTCTTTATCGTCTATCTCACTTTTGTCAAATACTGTTCCTAGATATGTGTATTTGCTAGCGCATCTATCTCGACTGATCCTTCAAGCATTACATTACTGTGATTTATACTCACACACAAATATTTTGTCTTTTGTAGATTTATGTCGGGGCTCCACTCTTTATATGTTTCTTTTAACTTTCTGGGAAAATACTCCTGGTTTTCTTTATCTCCAGGTGGTGACTTATGTTAAGCAGCATAGGGATTTCAATGGTAAATTTTTAATGTTTGATTATTGGCTCCCCTATTTTTTTTTTTAAATTAAAGTGTAAAGTGGTTTTTTGTAGAGAAAAAGATACTGTTGTTTACAATTTTCCATTTTCCGAAACGGTAGAAATCAAGGAAATAAAAATGCATTTTTATAAAAAATCACTGATGCCTTGGAATTATGTAAACAAAAAACATGTACATTTACTTTTGTCTTTGCTGTTTAACGTTTATAACTGATTATTAAATTCGGTTCTCGTTAAAATGTATTCGTTTTTTCTAGAGAAAATGCTGTAGGTATCTGTACATACCATCGTTTATAATTTTCCGGAACCGGAAAAATCAAACAAATTAGTATCTATAGAAAGCAGGATTTAATTAAATACCATAACAAAAACATATTGATGTACCATCCAAGTTAGAGAAAACTAGGACAGGAAAAATACGCAGATACCCTTGTTTTCCAAAAGTGGCATATTGACTGAACATTGTTAAAGGTGGGCTGTCTCATTTAAAACATTCAGTTCAGTCAAAATGTTACATCTAAACTACACTTTTCGAAAAATAGGGTAACTGCGTAATTCTCCTGTCCCAGTTTTCTATGACTTCGATGGTACGTATAATCATAATACAAAAACACAAAAATTAATAAATTATAACAAATGTTCAAACAAAGTACCATTAACTACTAAACAATGACCCAACCTGTCGTAAAATTGCCGTCTAACATTTGCTAACTGATATTGTGGTATTTTATCGCATTGGGTTTGAATACAATTTTTTAGCTCTTTAATAGTTTGAAAGGTTCTTCCAGAGTGAATTTGCGATTTTAAATGTCCCCAAAGAAAAAAATCGTTGGGCGAAAGACCGGGGGACCTAGCAGACCAGTTAATTAAATAATTTGAACCAATCACCTTATTGGAAAAATTGTAGTTTACAAAGTCGCGCGGGGCATCCATCCATCTGAAGCCAAATCTCTTCATCGTCTCTAGCAACTTCGGTTACCGCCGGAGCTATATCCTCTTCTAACAACTGCAAAAAGCGCTTTCCTGTGAGGTTTTCACTTAAGAAAAATGGTCCTATAATTTGATGACCTACTATTCTCGCCCAAATATTAACTTTTTGGGAATATTGGGTCCTGGTTTCTAAAATGTTGCGTGGATCTTCAGTAGCCCACACTCTGCAATTTTGCACATTTGGTTCATTAGGCAGTGTGCATGTGCATTCATCCGTAAACAAAACGTTATTCAAAAACTCCCTGTCATCGTTACATTTTTCCATAATTTGGAAGCAAAATGCACTTCTCTCTTCCATATCACGTTCAAGCAACTCTTGATGACACTGATATTATGTTGTAAGAGCGAAACTTGTGTTTTTTTCAAAATTTGCAGGACTCGGCTGTGATGCAAGCCAATATATTGCGCTATTTGCCTTACACTTACGCTGGAATTTGCAGCTACTGCTGCCAAAACATCCTTGGTCTTGTCATTTTCATCATGCTGCTACACACTTTGAGCGTAATTGTTGCATTTACAATTATTTAATACTGTGCCTGTAGTTTCAAATTTAAGCATTAATGTATCAATCGTTGAACTACTTGGAATTTGCCGATTCGGATATTTTACGCTAAACAAGGCACTTACTTGAGGAGCACTATTTCCAGCATAAAACCATTTAATCATTTCTACATGTTCTTCAGTTAAATACATTTTAACGGAAAGAATATTTAATGATCTGTTATAAACGTGAAACAGCAATGACAAGAGTAAATGTGCATGTTGTTTGTTTACATATTTCCAAGGCACCACTAATTTTTTCAAAAATAGCATTTTTTATTTCTTTAATTTATAGGGTTCCGAAAATTGAAAAATTATAAACAATAGTATCTTCAGATGCAGTACAAAATACTTATTTACACTTTAATTACAAAAAAAAATTGGGGGCAATAATCAAACATTACAAATTTACCATTGAAATCCATATGCTGCGTCCGCAACTCACCACCCTGTATATATCTTGAAAAGAGTGACAGATATGGAACAGCCTTGTCGTAGTTCTTTATTAACAGTGAATGTTTTAGATATTTATTTGGTTTCTCATTTTTAAACTAGATATTGTGTTCTCGTACAAATTTTGAACAACTTTAATTAACGTATGGTTAATATTTGATTGTAGCAAACCATCCCATAGAATGCTGGTAGGAATCGAATCAAATGCTTTTGTTAAGTTCACAAATAACAAGTGTGTATCCTGGTTTATAGCGACTCTTTTCTCTATTATTTGCTTCATAGTAAATACGTTACCCGAACAAGATCTACCAGTTCTAAATCCACTATGTTCTTGTTTGTCATGGTATTAATTTTCTATTAAATCTCTTACAATTCGGCCATATAGTCGGCTCATCACGCTAGTTACTGATATCCCTCTATAATGGCCACAATTCTGTTGTTTACTTTTTTGTGTATACGGTATATGCCTCTCCGCCTCGTAGACAGTCTAATCTTGATGAAATCCAAAAATAACGGGGCTACTCCAACGCTTTCCCTGTGAAATTACCTTGAAAAGAACTGCTTCGTAGGCTGGATACGTTCTCTGGCGACGCTTTGTCGATGGTAATTCTCGTAGTTACTTCCTGCTCGGAAACTCTGGATACAGGCACTCAGGAGGAACGACTCTACACGTTGGACATAAAATTCTTGCTGGTCGATACTGCTTACTTATGGAAATGGGCCCCTGAAGTTACTCGCACTCGAACGAATCTTACTGCTGGCTAAACTGCTACACTTGGCACTCTTAACACATGGAAAACTATACACAAAGATGCCCTGCACACTGGTGAATAACTTTGCACACAACTGGTATTACAAAAAACTGTCTCGTAACTTAGCAACTGGATTTTCCATTTTTTATAAAAGAAATTAGGATTGATAGCATTTTTGACCTTATGAACTAGAGTTTTGATGTTATGTCTTTGTCTAACTACTAAAGTTGTCTTTTTCTTGGAATAAATGTCACTACACTTTGCTCTGCTTTTAAATCACTTTGGTTTATAATGCACTGATACACTTGGAGCTCCTATTGCGTCTCACTAATTGTATTTCGATCGGTTGCCTTCCATTTTTCCATTGCTCTTTGCAATAATTATTTTGGTCGCACTGTTTCGTTTACCTTTCAACTAATTTGCCGTTTGCTGGCTTATACACTTTTAATACATAACGCTCATATACTTTCTGTACTTAACAAATCATTGTGTATCATTTTATTCACATTATGTTGATAAGCTCAAATCCGCCAGTTACAAATTAAATTGCATTAGCGCTTCCGAACATTTATTTTATCTGAAACTCTGAAACCTGACTTATTTCATGCTAACTTTTATCCCTCAAATTATTAGCTACTGCTGCTCACATCAAGTGCACTTATTAATGTAAAGTACTGATTATCTTGCAATAAATAAAATATTTAATTCTGTGCTCATGTTGACCTTATTCATTTCGTTAATTACGCAATCAGAATTGCTGTGGGCAGTAAACCATTACAATATATGCCACTTTCTACGTTTCTGGTACCTTCTGTCCGTTTAAACGTTCTACAAGTATGTGTGTTAGGTTCTAAATAGTTTTCTCGTACTATTTTTAGTAACTCGGCATAAATTCCCTTGGAACCGCAATATCTTCCATTTTCTAATCTCATTATTGCTCGTAGCACAGTGTCCTCTCCAATTTCTATTCTTTCGCTTTGAATGTTGACTGTAATTATTATATCATTGTCGTTTAAGAATTACGGTCTTGTCTCTGTTAATTTCTGCTACATTTACCTAACTGAAAATATTATTAAGTTCTTAAACGACACTACTTAAGTAAGAATGAAGCTGCTGTAAGACTAATGTAATTATAAAGCACTGAAGTTCCAAAATAAAAAATATAGAGACAATTTCTTTTAACGTGATTACAATATCATCACCGTTGTTGAGTCATGTTAACAAACTCAAAATGTCTCCATACATAGCTTGAAACAAAAATTCTTGTTCTAAATTCTCAAAAAAAGTTAGATTGCCATTTGAAAATTAAAGTTTTTGTCATAGCAACGAAATTAGAGATGGTTGAAAACGTTGCAGGTGTGTTAAGTGAGTGTATCTTGGACATATGTAACACACTGGCTAATCACACGATTCATATATTGTTCTCCAAAGTACCCAAAGGGTGTGAAAGCGTTCAATTGCAGTTAAGTTGCTCAGTTCTGACATTATATTATGTTACGTTATATTCTGGTGTTAATAAAGTGGATAATACAACTGCGAGACAGTAACGAACAACTGGTTGATAAACCAGATAGTCAATAGATAGTCAATAATTGATATTCGTGCGTCAGGGCAGCAATTCAAAAGGAAACTCTTTTTTCTAATCCAATATTTCGGATAACTATTTCTTTATCGAGGCAAATTACAATAAATTTAAAAAAATGTAATTTTTATCAAATATAAGGCACGGTTACTGACAAAAAGTGAGTTTAGTACGTCATAATGATGGCAGAAGGAGCAATATGAAAGTCATATCTTGACTAGCAGTATTAGTAGTATTAGGCTACGTAAACCACTGCTTTATAGATATTAACGATACAGGTTTGATTATGAGCATCGTAACGAAACGAGTTTGCGGCAAAAAAACGAGTCTCGTAAAGTGCCCATAAGCAAACGTGTATCTGTTCAATATTTTATCTTCATCAATAAATTCTGGTTCAATGTATTGTTTTTATATAAAAAGTGTGCGCACTGAATGTGGTAATATCCATTACCGCACTCAGTGCTCTCAACGATACTAACATTAATTTGATTAATAGTCTGATAACAACGCTGATGAAGAGAAAAACGTTAAGCTGATGTAATAGTCAAGATATGCCTTGCTTGTTCTTTGTGCCGGATTATAAGGTTGCAACCTAACTTTCGTATGTAACCATGGCTTATATTTTACAAATTAATTGCAACTTTTAAATTTAGTGTAGTTTGCCTTGATAAAGGAATAAAGGTTTCCGAAATATTGGTTTAAAAAGAAAGTTTTTTTTAATTGCTGCCCTGAAGCACGAATCCCAATTATTGACTATCTCGATAACTATATAGATATAAATAAACACCAAAAAGGTTATTTCAAATACACTATAAAGATGCAACATCTTTTGTAAAGGTAACTCGGGGGCATATTTTAATAAGCATTTGTAATATTTATGCATTGCTTTTTAGGTACTCTGCATGAATGTATGCGTTTAAATGTATAAGTGGAACTGGAAAAATAATACATAATTTGAACAATAAATAGTTTATATATTTACAGAACGTACAACAACAGCACAGTCATTACTAGCACTCTCATGAATATCCGAAATCGAATCATGTCTAAATGCTAACCTTCCAATGGGTGTTCATTTGCATTTGTGG
This sequence comes from Agriotes lineatus, assembly GCA_940337035.1. Lineage (NCBI taxonomy): Eukaryota > Metazoa > Arthropoda > Insecta > Coleoptera > Elateridae > Agriotes > Agriotes lineatus. The sequence goes on from CALNHX010000128.1 coordinate 150,639, forward strand.
TCTAGTTAACTTAGGGGTTGCCATATTTCTAAACCCCAAACCGGGACTCCTAGTAACTGTCCCCCCTTCTTCCATAAAACTTTCAATTGTTATAATTTTATAATAGGAAATAAGCGAATCATTTAACTAAATGTTTTTTATTTTTCATAGGTACACTAGGAGTTAAGTAAATAGTTAGAAAAATAAAAAAACTTTTTTTTTATAAGTAACTAAATAAGGAACACAAAATAAAATATATAACTCTCAACTTAATATAAAATTATAGAAGATAATAAAAGTATAAAAACAATAATTGTGAGAACTGTCAAAATACACAGGTTAGTAATATTTTCGTAACTTTGTGTTAACCAGAACGTACTTATAAAATGCATAACAATTCATTTAAAAATTTACCATTGTGTTGAAGAATAGCCTCCATCGTTGATAATTGTAGACGATTTCATTTATCTGTCCATTGGATAACCATTAGCGAAAATATTCGCTCAACGTTGGCATTATGGGAAGGCATAGAGAATAGAGAAGGAATTTAGGATTGATTCTGTGTAATAGACAGTACATATTCACACATATCTAAAAGTACCAGCAGTTCTATCCGTGGTAGGCGTAGGAGTATTGTTAACCATGGACGGCTGCGTTGCCACTTTAAGACTTTAAATAGTGTGTTGTAGTAAATTTCTAATTCACAGCTATAAGGGTAAGATGATTTCGGAGGTTTTGATGGCCATTGTCATTAATTAACAAGCCCTTACGAAAGTGGGCAAAGGTTTGAGTTTTTCCACTTCAATAATGACACGGTCCAATCTCGGAAGTCGTTTGTTAGCTATTAAGTTATATTACAAGTTATCGTTGTAAATTAAATTATCAATTTGTGGATAAAAGTTGAGTAAAATTGATATTTGGTAAGTAAAGTTTAGAAAGCGGGAAAACTGCGTCCCGGTGCGCTTTTTTTCGGGACATTGGGAAAAACCACCAAAAAACGGGACAATCCTGGGAAACCGGGACGTATGGCAACTCTAAGTTAACTTTGGAATTGTTGGGAAGTCATGTCGCGTAACATACGCTTCGGCACATAACCTCATATTTAATTCGACATTTGCTTGAAATTCCACCCATATTATTGGTAATAAAACGTTATTATCAGCGTACATACATCAAACAAGTAGAGTCACTCATTCCAAATCTTGCAACCTGTCTAGAGTGCCTGGACAGTAACACGGGGGGTATTTCTAAGCTTGACTATCAGATGGCAGCACAAAATTGCTACCAATCTAGACCAGTTACTAACACTGCTACCAATCATACGTGATAAAATAGTGGCGCCATCTGAAAGTACTATTGGAAAGTACCCCCCAGAAGCCGTTAAAGGTCATCCAAATCGGTATTTTGAGATAAAAGCAACCGACAGTGGGTGTCTCTACTTGTTTGATTTATGTACCCTGTTATTATTCTTATTATAACAACAAGTAACTTAACCTCAAAAATTTTTTGGTTGCTATTGCTGGTAAAACAGGTTACAAGAAGCAGTTATGTGTCATAACAGTGCTATTTCAGTTTAAAATGTGCATGTAGAATACTCTACGACACACATAAGCAACGATCACTGCTAGCTAGATCACAAATTCAAATGAACTCCCTATATGTATAGGAGAATTTGAGCTTTTAAACAACCACAGCATATAAGCTTCTCACATATTCTACAACCTGCTGATTTCATCGGAGATGGACCTCCTCCTGTTCAATTTCTTCTGAATTTCCGCAAATGTTTTGCCCTTAGTTTCGGGCATCAGCAAGAAAGCCAAGATGGATCCAAGGAAGCAAACTCCAGAGAATATCCAGAACATAGTGTACATTCCCCACGCTACCGAAATAGGGGCGAAGAATTTTATGGAGCAAAACGCCAACAGGCCGCTATAGAACGAAGAAACCGATGAGGCGACGCCTTTCACGTTGGTGGCGAAGATTTCTCCCAGCAGGATGTACGGCACCGACATTATGCCTATGGGCGTCATAACGGTGTACAGAGTTAAACCCAGAGTCGGCAGCCAGGAAATGCTGCTGACGTCTTGCTTGGCGACGTCCTGGAGGTAGAAATACACTCCTTCTGCTACTAGAGGTATGCCGCACCCGATGGCTGATACGATGAGAAGGGCTTTTCTTCCCGATTTATCTACTATAGCTGCAGCGACGAGTGCTGAAATTTTCGTGGTCAGTTGATGACTAGTGTAATTTATGGGGCTTTTACCTGCAGGGAGCTGTATAACGCCAAAGATCACGCTCGAGATTTCTGGGGAAATGCTGCTGGTGCTGGATTCTATTATGGTTTGCATGTAGGAGTCGATAGCGTTTACTCCACTTAACTGCTGAAGCGTTCTTACACCTACAAAAATTTGCAAATTGGTACACCTCAATAAAAACTATTTCGAAGAACTTAAAAAGAAGCAAAGAGTGCTATAATCAAATTACACAAAAATCTACGTTAAAGCAATTGCAATTTATAATTTCATTGAACTTATTAATCCCCATTAATTCTACTTTATATTTATAGAAAACTGTAATTAGTATGCTAGCTGTATGCTAGATGACGTAAGTGACTGCAACTAATCTCAGAGTGTTCCAGATATACAGATAGACAGACGCGTGTTTATATTATTAGCTAGAATTAATCCATGCGTACCATGTAACATTCTATCTTAATTTCTAATTCTGTAACTGACAATTTTTTTATTGAAAGCTATCATTAGTTAGAGAAAACTGTAATTAGTTTGCTAGCCCCAAGCTAGATGGCATGGATAATTGCCACTAACTTCAGAGCGTTCCGGATAGATCAACAGATCTGCGTGTTTACATGATTAATGGCTTTATTTTAACGAAAAATAAATTCTCTGTACTCTTTGATTCTTGCTTAAAATTAATAGTGCCGTAAAATTGGAAGAATTTCTTGAGATAAATCAGATAAACTTATTTCATCTTTAATAAATCAGTAAATTGGGTTCCCGCTTCTTCTGCTGAAAATCGTAAATAATAAATTCGATAACTTTTATAATCTATTTTGAGACTTCCTTAAAAAACACAAAACTATAAATCTAAATAACGTCCCTCAGAGATGGCGCACAAAGGAAATAAGAAATTCTGTAAAACAAAACATGAACTCCGGTTGTACAGATGAACATTACATTAAGTGTAAGATTTTAGTAAAAACTTATGAAATGGTAACAAAATAGTAGTTTATAATAACAAAATAAAGAGGTCATGGTAAATTGTACAATCTGAAGAAAATTCTATAAATAACAAATATGCACGTTTTTCAATAATATGCCAACATTTTGTAAGGAAGATCCTAAAACTGTGGTAGAAATGTTCAAAAACGATTTTATTATATCACCTACCATATTAACACAAATATTACGACAAAGGCAATCCAGTTCTTTACATGATTAATATTCGCCTAAATCTCAATAGTTCTTTATTTTTATTATTACCCCTACGACAGATATCGAAATTAAAGACATTATTCTACTAATGGAAAACCAAAATTCTTCTGAGTTTACTGAAATCCCTATTACAGTAATAAAAAACAACCCAGCTGTTTGAAGACGTCCTTTAGAACATATATTTAAAAATACAACTATTAAACCCTTATACTCGCACAAGCACTATTGTTTGTGTTTTCTAAAATTTTAGAGAAAATAATGTTTCTCCGACTAAATTGTTTTCTCATATATAAAAGTATATGTGAATTGCAGTTTGACTTTTGTCTAAAAAAACAGATCTTGTAAACTCTACTGTAAAAATTCACAAAACAAAAAGTGTAGTTTTGGTTTTTTTCAACTTATCAAAGGCATTTGACTGCGTTCAGCACGATATATTATTTTAAAAACTAGAATTTTATGATATTAGAGGAGTATTCAACCGGTACCGTCCCCTCTGACGTCACTGGCCTGTGAAGTCAACTGAATGAGACTAGTTATGACTATCGCCGTAAAATTGTGAAAATATTGTAATGCTTGTTTAGTGAAATTACCAATTATAATTTTGTTTAATAGACAATCTACTTAGTCTCTTTCTCCCCAAAAAACCTGTGCAGAAGCTATAATGGCGCTAAAATTGCTACAGGTAAATATACACCATTGTAAGAACGCATCGGCGGTCTTACAGGCGTATGCCATCAAAAATAATATAGATATTATATTAATTCAAGAACCTTGGATTAAGGGTAATAAAATAATGGGACTAGGGATGACCAAAGGCTGGACTATGCACAACTCCGATGAAGTATTTTTAGTATAGACTTAAGTGTACATAGTATTGGTATTAGTTATTTAGTAAATATAAGCCATCCCTGTCACATACGAGGGTGGATGCATATATTCGTAGCCCGACTAACAAGCACTTGTTGCACCGGTTTGAAATTCTAGCAATGCATCAATCTAACCGTGCCAGAAAAGATAGGCAAATTTATTTGACATTTGTAAACAAAATTGTCGCACATGAGATACGGTTGTTATACAATGTGTTCAAATAGTATATTATATCATGAGGGACTAAAGTGCACCATTTAATCCCGCGAGGGCGCAGCCCGAGAGCAACAACCACTCAAGGGATTTAGGCACTTTAGTCCCGAGGTATATACGCTATTTTTGCACTTTTGGGAACATTATCATCAAACATTTCCAAAATTTGGAATCTGTCAATTTGGAAACTGACAATTACAATTTTTTAAAAACTGAATTGCAGCAGGCCCTGGGTAGTCTGAATCAGTTGGCAGTACTAAAATGTATTGTCAGTATATGTCAAATTCGAGATTTGCAGGTTAAGTTTTGCGTCAGTGTGTGTTAAATGACAAACAAAACCTAACCTACTAACCTCGTGTGTACATAAATTTACCATAGTTACGGTATCATTTTTACTTTCTCGCATACGGTAGTATAGAGAAAGTATTGTAATCGTCAAAAAAATCGACTTCGAGATTTTGACGAATCTTGACGTTTTAGACCTCCTAGAGTCCGAAAAAACCATTTTTCGAATTATGTCTGTGTGTGTGTATGTGTGTGTGTGTGTGTGAACACGATAACTTAAAAACGAAATAAGCTAGACCCTTGAAATTACGTACATATTCATTATCCAAAATTTGTAGATTCCTATCAAATTTTGAGCGAAATCGGTTAACCGGAAGTGGCACTTTACCTAAACAGGTAGCGGTACCTATTCAAGTAAAGTACCAGTTTTCTTCTAGATATTTGAACAAAATTTTGTACATACATTTCTTATGTAGAAAAACTACCAGATATTACATTTCAGCATGATCGGTTAACCGGAAGTGGCATTTTACCTAAACAGGTAGCGGTATCCATTCAAGTAAAGTACCAGTTTGCTTCAAGGTATTTGCACGAAATTTTGCATATACATTTATTATTGAGAAAAACTCCCAGATATAAAATTTCAGTATGATAGGTTAACCTAAAGCGGCACTTTACCTAAACAGGTAGTGGTTACCTAAAAATGTAATTTTATCGCTGTATATATATACTTTGCAATAAACTTTTCAAATTTGCTAGAAAACAAGGCGAATGCGAGAAAGTCTAGGGGAGCACACTCCCGATTTTTTACTTTAGACCCTAGAGATTAAATGAGCTACTTTGGTCCCTGTTTACCCTGAACTAAAAGTATCAACTTTAGTCCCGGAAGTGCAAAATAGTATATTATACATGAAGGTAGCGAAGCGCAGTATTATAACCTGAGCGCATATTAGATACTGAGCGCGCAGCGCGAAGTGTCAAAAACGCGAAGGTTATAAGACGATTCGCTACCGTGGTGTATATACTATTTTTTGCACTACCAAACGGCTTAATACTTAAATTCCCAACAAATTTCGAAAATATTTTAACTGTCAACCTGACAATACAGCTCTTTAAAACGTCAAAATTAAAATAGTCATATTTGGTAACTACCAATTTATTAGTTACCACGGTGAAAATTGTTTATTTTACTTTCTCTCCCGTGGTGGAGAAAATCAACTTCACAACCTAAAGATAGGCCAATAACGGTACGTTCTGAGACTAGTAGTGCAAAAAAGAAATTACATAAGGGTTTGCCATGAAAAATAAAACTAATGTCAGCAACAAGCTTTAGAGGCAGCAAACTTACAATAACAACCACAGTGATGACAGTTAATGAATTCTAAAGCTTGCTGTTGACATTACTTTTATTTTCCATGGCCAACCTGTATGTCATTCCATTTTGGTACACCGTAGATAAATTGCAAAAATGAATAAATTTGAAGTTCAGTTCAGTGATTTAATATTTACAGTACAGGTTTAACATCACAGAATTTTTTTATCGATATACAGAGTTCCCTAAATCATTCTGCATACTGATAAAAATTTTATGTGGTGTTAAACATATTTTGTAAATATTTAATTACTCCACCAACTTCAAATTTATCCATTTTTCCAGTTTATTCTTAACAGTCTCTCATGTGCAACAAATTTGTCATTCATGAATCGTTTCTAGAAAGAATGCATTACCAGAATTTCAAAGGTGTGCAACCACTGCTTGTTTGTGGACTAGTTAATCTGACAGGTCAGATTAACTGGACCATAAACGTAAATCAAAAACTAAATCTGTAACTTCTATATTTTAGGTTTTTAACTCTTTTAAGAACATATTACTGACTATTTCCAATGTTCAAATATTGATCAATTATGTTAAGCATTAAAACAAGAAAACGTCTCTTGCGAATATTTAACTAACAATACGAATACATTTCCATAGTTACTATTCGAAAAAAATATAATAATTATTTGACATATGTTGTTTGAAGCTCTCGCGGTTACTCGAATTTCGGCTTAGACCGCGTAGACTTTGTAGATGAACGCCCAGCATTCACTGGCTTAATGTGCCTTGCACCTTGTGAACTCAAGCAAGGATACACCCACTGGCTATGCTTTTTAGCGGCTCGTGTTGTATGAATACATTGAGACAAAGGATACTTAGGCAGATTTGGCCTTCAGTTCTTAGTACGACTTTCACTGTGATAATGCAAGCTGCAAGGTCTTGCGAAACGTTAGTTAATGTGGTTACACAAACAGCAACAAGGCCAAATCTGTCTACGTATCCCCCAAGGTGCTCAAACAACACAAACCACCAAAGAACATGGATCGCGTGGATTCTTGCTCGAGTTCACAAAGTGGAAGGCGCATTAAGCCAGAAAATGCTGGGCGTTCATCTACAAAGCCTACGCGGTCTAAGCCGAAATCCTTTTTAAGCAATTGTTTGACAGTTTACACTTTTTGAAATTTCATCAAAACGAGTCGCATTACTTTCCACGTCATTTTATTTTAGAAATCTCGTGGATTGAATATACCTCGGTCTCATTTGCTTATATGTAACTTTTCTACTCAAATGTAATGACAAAATGCATTGCTATCGCTCGAGATTTTGATCATGTAATTTGCCTCAGAAGTTTACAACTACATAAGTTAAGTACACCATGAAATTCGGAATTGATTCTAGATTAACGTTTTTATTAAGATTGTGAAAAAGTGGACCATTTAATTCCGCTCTCTCCTATACAGACATACCCTTGGAAGTAGTACACGAAACATAGAAAGCTACTAAGCACGAAATAAAAAGGTCGTTTTATGTGAATACGGACAGGAATAGACAAATGTGTAACTTTTACCTAAAATAATCAGCAGCGATTTTCTATAATCCCTGTTGGACAGCAGCTCCCAAAGGGTGGATTTGTTCCTCATGTCATGCTCGACGGTCTTTTGGATCTCTTCCAGTCGAGCATCGAGGACCTTCTCCTCAGTATTGGCGGAGCAGAGTCTCTTCAAGTTGCTTCTGGCTAAGTCTTTCTTTCCAACTTTGACTAGGAAATAAGGAGATTCTGGCATGAAGTAGAAGAGCACCGCGAACAGCACAGGAAATACACTGCAGCTCCACGTCAGGACTTCGTACGACACAAAAGGGCCCAAACTAAGCACGAAAATGCTTCCACAGATGTTCAGCATGTTGAACGTGATGCCCAGCTTCCCCCTGATGTCCTTTTCGGCTATTTCGCCTATGTACAAGGGCACAATCTGGAATAAACGAGTGTGACTTGTGTTTGGAAAGTGAAATTGAAATTTATTTCTAACAAACAAATTCTAATACTTCATACCCCCATCACAGCGGCTCCTCCAAATCCCACTAAAAATCTCACGATAATCAGAACTAGAGCAGATCTACCGTATATCGTTACAATCCAAGGCACAAAAAGTGGAATCGCAGAGAACAGCAGGGTAGTTTTTCGTCCATATTTGTCGGCCATCCATCCTGCTAAAATGCTGCCTGGCGCTACCCCCAGCAAAACGATGGCCGCCACCCATGACGCTTCTTCCTACATTATATATTAAATTGCTGTTAAAACTATATCCAGAAAATAAATAATTATAAAACCTACTCACCTCTGTTAGCTTTACACCGATAGGAGAATTTTCAGACGTTAGCTGTGGCAAAACTGGGGAAGCCCATAGCACATGTTGCGTGAAGCTGAACACTGTTATCGTTGCTGAAATTTAATAAGGAATTGCAGTGTAACAATAAAATTTATTGTTGATAAAACTCACCTGTGACAGCGGATACATATTGCATGTAGCGCGAATCCCTCAGCGATGTAATCAAATGCATTGCTCTCTGTTATAGTTGCAAACAATCTACACATCATAGAAGCAAGGTAACAGTTTTGATACTAACATTGCAATTATTTAACTTTCAAATAGGCATACTTTAGTAGATAATTGGTCTTAGTTGTCGAAAAGACAATTAGGTGAGCGATAAACTTCGATCATTGTTCTCTTTTCAGTAGAAACTGGATTTACAGCACTAAGTTCTTTCAAACTTAAAAGCATGTTTTAAGCAACTAAAAGTGTCCAATCAATGATTGATCTATCTTTTATTTGCAGTAAAAGCTAACGTTGTTGTAAGGAATAAGTGTCCTTGTGAAGACCAAGAACATTGTTATCAAGTTATTTTTTTTATCGAAGATGTAAATATAAGATACATAGCAAAAACGATACTTTAGACGATATCTTAGATCAATGAGCTGTGTCAAAAGCTTGTTTGTTTTAGAATCACATCAGAATTTTCACGCTCCATTAGTTTTGTTGCGTTTCAGTTGGCCTTCAGCGAATGTACTCTGTGAACCCGCACAGTTCACTTCAAGTTAGCAATTTTGCATGCGTCACTTTTGACTCATTAACCTTTCCTAATCAGTAGCTTCGTTTCGTGCAGGTACATATTAACTATTTAGAAACATTTAATATAATTTAACAATTACATAAATACATTTTTGGTGTCCTTAGAACCATTTACAATTTATTTTTGTCTTCAATTACATGTGAAGAACGTATTTACATCTACGTTTGTGTAGATTGATTGTGGATACGATACAAGAGAAACTTAACATGAAAATATAATCAATTACCTATTTCTTTGGTAAGTAGTTGTTAACTTCGAGAGTGCACTTACAATGAAAGTATTTCTTGATATAAGTATTTATTAACTTCCTTTAATAAGATTATCTAACATATCAATCGAATTACTAACACAGAGGCCTGTTCTTTCCCCTTTTAGGAGGGTAGAAATGGAGCAAAATAAACGTATGTCTAATATCGCGGGAAATGTAAACGTAATCGAAAGTATATGTTTTAAGACTATTAAATTTCCTTTAAAATGGTTCCCCTTTTGTCTTTCCACGATGACAGGTAGGAAAGTTATGACGGTTTAAAGTTCTTGTTATTTTTCGCACTGTCAGTGAAGACATTTTTGTTAGTTTGAAGTATTCTTATAAGAAAAATTCTTTTGAGCGAAAGTTGTAGTTAATTAAATTGTGTACAGTTTCTAAGATAAGAATTAGTCTAGCTATAGCTATTAACGTCTTCAATATTTGCATTGGCCAAAATTATAAACATAAATGGCTTCATAGTTTATGTCACATTTATTGTGTCATGATTAAAAAAAATAATGATGTTCGTTTAATTATCTATTTTTATCAAACATGATATTTAATTAATGGAATGCCTTTCTTGCCGAATCTGTTTCATTAAAGATCTTAACTACTTTTAAAGGGCATATTGATTACCATAATTAATTTTGTTTTTGTACACTGTGCATATTAACGAGTTTACATACAGAGTGTCCTACAATAGGACGCCCACTGTGCGTGGCTTAAGTAGATGTTCTTGGCGTTCTTTTTAAGTAGAAAAGTTCCAATAAACATGTGACCTAAGATCAATCGTTATAAAGTCATATGCGTATGAAACAATCATGGAAATGCTCTAAAATTGTGTTTGCATCTGTATCTTCTTGTTAGCAGGGAAAACTCGAATTTTTAACTTCTATTAGATAGACACATTCTCGCTCTTTCTGAAATCAAAGCCATCTGTCTAATACGATTTTTATTTATGATGTTTAAATGTACATGGGTAAATTGAAATAGAAATCATTTTCTTATATTGACGATTTTAGGCCACATTCTTATTAACATTTTCCTACTTAAAAGAACGCCAAAAATACACAATTAAGCTATGCACATCCTATTATAGGAAATCCTGTATAGAATATTATAGATTGTATCTCTACTCTTGTATTGAATTTAATAATAATAATTGAATTGTGAGTATAACATTAAGACTACATATTTAGTACAAATAAAAAAAGTTAAAATGTGGTTGAGTGATGAATTAAAAAATATTGCGTCATGTAATATCAAGTAGAAGTTATGATTTTTAGTTTATTTACGACTTTTATTGTCATGTAATGCATACAAAAATTTAGAAAATTAATAATGGAAGCTAAAGTTTTTATAAAAAACTATAGTATGCAGGTCATTATTCATATTTTTATTACTCTAAAAATACAAATAATAGGTTTTGAACGCAAATTTTTCCATCTTTCAGGTGGTGTTAATTTCATTAAAAAAATACGATTGACTATTCAATTCACCTGTCATCTGTCAAAAAGTGACCAATGAAAATCCAGAATTCTGACGTTTCTTGACCAATCAAAGAAATATCAGTGGATATATCTTCCTAGAAGGTATTCAAGTGACTATTTTAAACAAATGTGATTTTTATTAGAAAAAGTCAATATTAATGTTCGTTACTATAGAAATTGCGTAGTTTGTTGCTAGATTTACTGAAAACTAATTTGAAAAAGTAGTTTGGTTCATTAAATAGTCCCTCGAATACCATTCTTAGACAAAGTTAAGTAGATTATTTTTGCGGTGGTATCACCACTCATGTCCATTGCGCTTGGGTTTAGGACTCGTGCTATCGCACTCGTCCTAATCTTACCAAAGCGCAATGGACATTCGTGACACCACCGCAAAAATAGTCGACATAACTTTGACTACTCATGGTATTATAAGTGACTATTTATTTTGATCAATTAATTTTGTCGTTTTTTTACTGTACAAAAGTACAGTTCTATAATACATTCTAAAGGCTTTGTATACGGAAAAATATTGTAAATACAAAAAAGTAGGGATTTTTATTAGCTTTAATTTATGGGTAGATTAAACAATTTTTAATAGGTTAACAGTTTTTAAGATATGAAATGAAAGTTTAGGAAAATATGTTTGTTTACTTCCCTCGTCTAAAAGACGAAGGAAGTATTGAAATCACGAAAAATCACCTTCCGATATTTCATCAGATCTTCACGTTTCAGGGTCCTTCTATGACGAAAAATAGGTTTCTTCAATTCCGTCTGTCTGTCTGTCTGTTGGAGGTATAACTCAAAAACTATTTATTGGAAGAAAGCGATATTTTATGTGCATATTATATATCTACCTGGCATAAAACCGAGAAAATTTCAGAGAAATATACACAGGGCGAGCACCTTAAAAAATTTAAAAAATATATATTTGCTTTACCTGACAAATGGATACAAGTAATAATTTGTACATAGTTAATGTTTTATCATCGGCGAAGACTTAACAGATACAGAGTAAACATCAAAAATTGGACAAAATATTATGGTGCTTTATAACGCAGCAGAAACTCGTCCGCTTCGAGTACGCCCGTGGCGCAGTTATTTTCGCGGCGGAGCAAAGATTGCGAATCCCAGCCGACTACATCTTTACTTCCCTCGTCTAAAAGGCGAAGGAATTTTTATTTGCAAAAGATAAAAGTAATTATTTGCATATAGCTCAGACTTAATCATTGGCGAAAATGAGATCTAACAGATACAATGTAAACATCAAAAATGGGAGAGAATTGTACGATGTTTTATAAAGCAGCAGAAGCTCGTCCTATTCAACCACGCACGCTGCTCAGTTATTCCAGCGTCGAACAAGACTCTGGCTTCAAATGTTAGCCTCGGAGCGCAGAGTTGGAATCCCAGCGGATTTTTTTTTGAAAATTTATCAAATTCGCACTAGGAAAGTTCCGTGTAAAGCCCTTTACAGATTACCGTATTCTAAAAAAGAGAAATATTCTACTTTTATGATTTTTATTTCAATCATACACGACACGTGACTCAGAATTTGTAATTACATAGTTGATGTACTACTATTTAAAAAATAGTCGTAGTTTGGTTTGGTGGTTTGTTTTTCAGCAATTGTATAGACCACGTTGAAAGTACTGCGCCGGCACACAATCCTTGTGAATGGCGTTAGATATATGTTGGTGTTTTATCTCAATATCCTTTGATGGTTCTGTCCATGAAAGTGTATCCTTTATCAGCATTCTATATAGTAATATACTTATTGACTGCACTGCAATATGAGTTATATATCGATATAGTTATTATTATGGCTTTACATTGCGCGCCAATATTTACATAATAGCTACTGTAGGTACTGCTATGCTATTCTTGTTTATTTAAGTCCAAATAGTTCAAATAAAACATATTCCCTTATTCAAGTTTATTTTAATCTGGGTTTTTACTAACTCCGGTAATAGAAAAATTACTCCAAAATCAGGTAGGGTTATGCGCTACCAAGACAATCATAATATATGAAAAAATCTTTATGTTAAATGAAAGTTTACCTCAAAATTATATGACAGATCTCAATTGTCAAAGTGAGACTATTCATATGAAAGACAAGCTGAATTCATATTCACACAATACATATTATTTTAAAAATGCTAATAACCGTAAGTATTTATTTACATAACTTATTCATTCACTGTTGAAATTGATTACTGTTTTTTACATATACCGAATTATCTTTACTTAATGGAGTTGATCCAATACTTCTGTCCAATTATGCAAATGCAACCAGCTTATTTAGGCACTTCCGTTTGTAACCCCAACAAAGATCCCTTCTTCAATTGGAAACCCAAACTGTCACAATGGGTAAAACATTGATGAAAACTAACACAGCGATAAAAAGCTTTCCTAGATGGTAAATCCTTTGCGGCTCACGCAACACTAATTCCAAGATGTATCCACCTTGACAGCAACTCGAACGGAATCCAACCAATTAACGCAGGTCCAAATGTAGTTACCTTGATAATAACTTTATCACAGCATACCCAATTTGAACCAGTTACAGATGTATCCACCTTGACAGCAACTTCGTCATTCTTAATTCTTCTTCAAGTAATTAAATTGTACTCCTCTTCATGTTAAAGTTTTTATTTAAATTTTTATATATTCCTTTTATTTTTATTTAATTTTGTCCTTTACACCCTTGTACACTATTCCATAAATAAATGATTATAAAAGGGTTTTATTATTCAATTTTCTAATATACAAATTGGTTAGATTTACATTTTTTAAACGAAAATTCAGTTGTTATTTTACTCAATTACCATTCACTATAGTACTGATTATTTAAACAAAATGTTTAAAACTAACACTTGGATTATATTTAAATACAGAATATTTTTAATCTGACAATTTTATAAGTAACTTATTCAAATATTAATTCAGCTCAGAACTTTCATATTACTTCGAACTATCTTATAGTTTATACTAATTATTATTTAACTTTTAATTATGAATTGCTCTCTGTTAACACCAAACAACGATTCATATAACTCCAAAGATCAGAAGTTTAATTGATATTTTAGAACCTTATTTCTGAATATTAAATGCATTACCTGATTTAAATCTTATATATAATTTCTTAATAAAATTTTGAATAGATACTCTGTTCTTTTCTGCTTAAATTCACCCTTGTACATTTTTATAATTAGTTAGTTTTTCTTTCCATAAATCCTTTTCTATCTATATATTAACTTTTACCAACAAATCAGTAGTCTTGATCTGCAACTATCTCAATAGATTATTGTATCGAGGTGTGCTTTGTATTACTTCGGCTTGTTTATGTACTATACAAGACAAAAAAAAACTGGGACAGTAAGTATGATCTGTTGTGAATGTGGCTGCCTTAATATGTACAGTTGCTAGGTATTTCTAACTTAACCGTCAAAGTGTTTAGACGTTGCTATGAATATAATGAATGTAATTGTTCAAAGCCTCGTTTTAGGTAATCAAGTTATGCTAAAAGCTCTATCAAGAGTTGTCCCAGCTTTTTTGTCTTGCATATAGTACATCCCCATTTTCAGTGCTTTTATATCTTGGTCGTGGAGAAAGCATCAATTTTGCTGTGACTAAATAATGGTCGGACCCACAATTTGCATCTCTCCTAACTATCACGTCATAAATCATTCCTGTAAAATTGTGTCTAATTATAACGTAGTCTAAAATTTATTTTTGTTTCAGTGAAGGTTTTTCCCACGTATATTTGTGGACGTCTTTATGTTTAAGCAGGTATTACTTATTTTCATGTGGTACAGTTTGCATAAGTTAATGAGTCTTTCTCCGCTATCATTAACTGTAATTTCTCCATATAGAATGATTAGTAGGTCATCATTTCTTTTGCCCAATTTGGCATTAAAGTCTCCATATAACCTCTTGAGTCTATTTTGTTTTTTTCTAATTCATTGTTAATTGTCTCATAGAATTCGTCTTCTACATTTATTCGAGAACCACCGGTTAGGGCGTACACAGTGAGTATAATTATTTTTTTGCCATAGCTTTTAATTAGTATTCGTAGACATCTCTCCGAGATATACTCTACATCTTTTATCAGTTTGATAAGTTTCTTAGTCACCATTATTGCTACTCCAGATTTTGCTCTTTGCGACTTATCTACATCAGACCAGTAGTAGACATCTCCTACTGTAGTATTACCCACTCCTTTTCTTTTTGTTTCGATCAGACCTATTATGTCCATTTTAAGTTCATTTACTTC
The DNA here is from genome assembly GCA_940337035.1 of Agriotes lineatus. Lineage (NCBI taxonomy): Eukaryota > Metazoa > Arthropoda > Insecta > Coleoptera > Elateridae > Agriotes > Agriotes lineatus. The sequence goes on from CALNHX010000128.1 coordinate 165,889, forward strand.
GGCAGCCATCTCATTAATCTTATTTGATAATCCCCTTTGTATATTCCAAGTTGCAATTTTCATAGTCCTTTTTTGTAACTTTTTTCGCCTTCTATTGTGTCCGTCTATATTTTGAGGCATGGACATAGTGTTGTTAGCGATTATGGTTTCTTACGAGTACTGGAGGACTGGTACAACGTCTCAATCCCTAACTCGGGGGACCAGGATATCTCTCTTCGTCTGGTTCCTCATCTAGGACCTTTCCAACCAAGGAGACCCTACCAGTAGCTAAACTACCCCTAGTATAGTTCCAAGAGTAATTGAAACAGGCAAGCCTCACCACCCGGCAAAAGATGCCTACGACAAGGTGGAGTTACCATCGGGAGCCTTAATAATAATAATAATAATTCGCTATAAAAATGTGTTTAGACCTTGTTTCGAAATTACTACTCAACCTTCCTTATAATTCTACAATTATTTCATTCGATGTAACCAATTTCTTTCCTAATATTACCTCTTCTGAATGATTTAATGTTATTAAAACTATGCTTGTCGACACTAATCACTGGATAATCAAATTCATTGCCTCTTATCTCTCCTGGACATGTGTCTTAAACAAAGTATAGTTCACATTTAAAGTTGTTTTTTAACAACAGATCACTGGCCTACCTATGGGCTCCATTTTTCTTCTTTGCTAGCCGCAATTTTCATGAATGAACTTGAAACTGAATGTATTTCTCGCAACAGCATTTTTCTTAATATTATTTTTGAGGTAGGTATGTAGACGTTGTGCTTATTATTTTCAACAACTCTGCAGAAGCTCATAATTGTTTAGATTCTCTTAAATCTCTTCATCAGAACATTAGGTTTACTATTGAAATTCCGTTTCTTGATTTTATAATAAATCACATAAAATCGCGTTCAGCATATACCGAAAATCCTCTTGTACAGATTCAGTAATGACATTTTGTCTCATAAATTTGCTTCATTTAGATTTCCTTTTCGTCGCTTGCTTTTTCTTGTATGTTCACCTAATTTTTTCAATATAGAGTTTGTTACGGTATTAAAACAACTTTACGACATCCACCCAAGGTGAGCATCGCACCACGGAATCAGTCCTGGAAAACTGGCACACTTGCCCTGAGATTTGCTAGAAACAGGCTAAAGGGCCACGGCTGGAACGCTCAGGGAGTCGGGCGTGAGTCACACGATACGTTCTGGGCAAGCGTGTTGAGGCATATATATATGGTACGTCAAAATTATGAGGGCGCCACCAAGCCTGTCTTAACTCGAATAACCGGGCCTGGGCGGTTAAACGGGAGCGAAGTATTCAAGATACTCCGTCGATAAGAATTCTCATGAGCTGCAAGCTCAAATAACAATTTCGTACTGGAATGGTAATATTGGGACTCTTTGGCCGAGACTGCGCAATCACTGGACCTACCTGCACGCTCTGATCTCTCACGTCTCGCCGTACACCAATCTTTACATTGAAAAAGGCGCTATCTGAAACAAAGCATGCACAGGTCCAATAGGAATAATACGTCCCTTAACTAAATATGCGTCTATTGATCGCTAATTACATCTGTGCAACAAATCGTGCCGCCAAGCTTATGTTACTGCTTACGTTAAGCACCAGCTGATGGTCGCGCTATGCTAATGAACATATTAGAGTACAGTTGAGAAATACGCGCTCCGGCAAAAGGGCGCGTTAGTGCGCGATAACAGTCGCCGACCTGCGGTTAACACCTAGGAAGCAAAGCACAAAGCCCTCGCAAACATAAACAAAGAAAAACTCGAACAGCTTAGGGCGCGCCAGGCCCAGCACGGCGAGGCGTTAATTCTATTTAGGTATTAATCGGTACAATATAGCGAATCTCGCGCACCTAACGTTACTGAATCAAAGATTAGCACAAACGTAACACCAAATCATGATCGCAGAGTTCTTTAGTTATTTAGGCGATGAAACGCGAAACTAGCGCACATGAACTTACTGGCAGGCTACCAAAGTAGCGTCTTGCAGCATGGTGGCCTCAAACCGGCATTAAAAGCCGCGACAAGCAAGCAAGGGGCATGCATCCGCCCACATAAAGTTGAGCACAAAGCACCAACGCTCGCACAAGTGACAGTTACTATGTTTAAATGGTTGCAATTACAAATACCTTAGTCCGCAGACGGTCCATGAGAGTGGCGTGCAGTCATTTGGTAGAAGGCGGCAGTCAGTGGCAGCTCAATCGCCAAAACACGGCATTAGGGGTAAACGGGCTGGAATCCGCCAAGATGGCGACGTTAGGACGCTCTCCTGAGAGCACGCTACAGCGACAAAAAGGCCTACTTCGTCCTGCCTAGAAAGATCCTCGAAACAGCGAGTTGCAAGGGGAAAGCCCCCTTTCTCACCAACGCAGAACTGGCCCCAAGAAGCCCTTCACACACCTACGCCTCGTCGTAAAGACGTGCCACTCACACAACCACACGCGACCTCTTAAAGGATGGCATATTCGACAACATTCGCTGAAACAGCACGGGACAGGAAAAACAGGCTGGCGTCCCCGCAAATAGCGGGAACGCCGCGAAACGGCACACTCTGCGACTTCTTCGATCAACGGCCTGAGCTGAACTCCAAAGCCAAAAAGCGTTAGGACGCTTGAAGTGGCGTGAGCCAAACGGCGTTGCCACGTGACTCTCGACAGCCAATGGCGATGCGCTCCACAAAACAAATTAATTCCGGTATCAAAGGCAGCCAATGGCGAAGCGCCCCAACGGTATGACTTCTAGAAGTTTAGGAATTCTTGCGATTGATAACACCCGGCTGCCAAAGTAGCAGCAAAGGGGTGCTCCAACTGACGAGAAATACTGCGTTTGGGGTCAAATATGTGCAAAATCATTATTGTAGAATTAGGCGATGAAGCCAAATAAGTAACTAAAAGGGTTTAGCATACGGGCACGCTGTCCTAAAGCCTAGGTGGCTAATTAAAATACCAAAATGACCTGACTCAAATGTGCGGAAGATGAGATTGTAACAACAAGTTGCCCTAAAGGCGTGCAATGCAATTAAGCATCTACAACAGCAAAATGACTTAACAAGTTCAATATTATGAAACAAATTGCAGTCAATAACGGTTACCCAATTAAGCTGGTTATTTCAAAAACTTTGCAGAGAAAAATAACCAAATTTGTAGCTATTTACGTAATATTTCACATATTTCAAAAAGCTTTAGTAATTCAATACCATTATTTCATTTTCTTCTACTAAAAACCTTAACTATGTAATTGTTCATAATAACGACAAGAGCCCTATACTTAATCTTTCAGGTATTTATGTTTTAAATTGCTCCTTTTGCTTTGCTTTTCATATAGTGTTACCGCTAATTACCGATACTCTGGTGGTAAAGAGGGGGGCGGTAAGCAAGAGCGGCCGGCTTCTCAGCCAGAGGAGGGCGTGGGTTAAAATCGGAGACTCAAAGCTTCAGCTGAAAATAAAATAAATGGGCGCCAGGTAGCAGTAACCCAGCTCTTTGCTAATCGCACATATAGGCACACGATAAGATGCGCTACCAAACACTTCCTGAAAAAAAGAGGTACGGCAAGGGAGCATAAATAAAATTCACTGGCCTAAGTAACGATTCAGTATAATCAACAAATCGTAAATTGGGATCCACAAGTATACACAATAATTACTACGGTATATTCCACAAAATATCTCAATAAGGAGACCATATCACAGTTCAAAAAAAAATACCAAGGGTGGCTTGAGGCTAAAGTCACCACAGTACAGCCAGATTACATACACAAGGGCATCAAGCGAAATCAGCGGGCGGGCCCAGAATTAATAAAATTTCACACAATATGTATAAAGTGCTAATTAACAGTATTAGTAAAAGATTACAAAAATGATATTAAATTTGGCCAAATGCATTACTAAATAAGCACTAAAGAAGAGCTCGGAGACTCGTGGCTCCGGCGTAATGATTAACTTGAAAGGTAAATTTAGTAGATGGGTTGAATTTAACTGAACACCCTGTATGCAAGGTTCCTCTCGTAATTAAATAAAGATTAATTCACATTAGCGTCGCCGCGGTCCGACAAGATCTTGCGGTAATACCACGAAGCGATTTCGCGAACAATGCAATGTACTCTGCATTATAACGACCGAGGTGCGAGCAGTAATAATAATTGCTTGCAAAGCTGGGTAAATAGCATAATTCAACGGTGTAATTAATAACAATTAAAATCTAAAAAGGTAAACCGTCGTGCACTTGGCTTCACAATGTGGACATAATACCGTTACAAATTTTACATATACAATTCCGGTAAAATTTATCCCGAATTCGGTTACAACGCGATTCCGATAAAACTATTCCGAATTAAGATGCACTTTCGCCTAAATGACCTACTTGGATATTTACTGTGCAGAAGAGCTACCGCTAAAACTGATTCTTGTGAAGGCAAACTCAATCATAATCGTGCACAGGTGAGTTCATAGCTTAAAAAAAACACACAATATAACAAACGTACGTCTATCGAGCACCTTGCAGCGTTGCCACGCAAACGGCCTAAGGGGGCACTTGATTCCCGAGAGTTCGAAACGGAAATATTAAACTGACAGACCTTTGGCAGTGGGCTTCTCTTCCGCTGCAGATGTTAAAAACAGGATGAGCCTAAGGACCACGAGGGGGCCAAGCCATCACCAGGTAGCTGAAGGGATGCCAAGTCAGCGAAACTCGTCACCAGGCTGGTGGCTACGTGACCACAATGCGACAGCTGCGATTAGCTCGGTAGTTTCTTGCTCCCAACGAGGAGAATTCGACAGGCATGCTACCGTCGAGTAAAAGGTACCGTCGAGTGAAAGTACCGTCGAGCAAAAGTACCGTCGAGCAAAAGGTACCGTCGAGTAAAAGCTGAAAGGCAAATAACCATGGAAATACACCGAATAAGTCCAAATAATTCACCTTACCCGTTTCAGGTTTTCTACGGCTGTTCAACGCCAAAGTAAAAACATGTGCTTTGCTAGAGCGGAATCCCCAAACAATATTCGGGTTGGAATTCGCCAAAAATGCAACTCACAAAGCCTAATTCTGAACTTCCATGGAGTTCAGGACACAAAAAGGCACAATTCCAGGTTAGGATGCTAACGAAAAATCCTGGTTTAGATACGTCATCAAAACGTAAATTTCGAAGCACCTAGCTCTTGCAGCACAGGATGGCGGAAAAATGTCAAGATGGTTTCCAAAAACTGATAAAGCCCAAAAATCAAATTTCTGGGGAAAGGGAAAATGCATGAGGTGAAGCCTACACTGCAGGGGCATTTGGACCCATAAAATCGACCAAATGGTTTACTTAGTTTGCAATACAGCTATCAAACGATCTGAATGCTCAAAGATAATGCAGGGAAAATCATACCTCAAGAAATACATGGTAAAAAGTTAATTTTAACCGAGATTAGGGCAAATAATTAGGCGAATAGCTAAAAATGAATTTTGACCCGTAACAACTCTCCCCTCACTTAAAAATAGGTAAATTCCCCGAATTTACCGACGCAGAACCTAAGCATGCACAATAATGAAACCTCAAGAACCTTCCAGATGCACAAAAAGAACCAAAGCGGATATCCAGCTCAACCAGGCCAATGTCAACAAATTTAGAAGCGGATACGTAAACCAAAAAAAGTTCGTCACTGTCAGAAGGCGAAAAGAAATAAGGGAAACACACAGGGTCGTAAAAGGATTGAAAGTCGAGAGAAAGATCGAAGGGATAAACGGCTCTCCAAATGAATGTCATGCAGAAAAGGACATCGGAACATCCGTCGCTGCTGGATGACAAAGGCGCGCCGGTGGATGAACCGATCCAGGCCCAAGTCTACACAACACCCACCGAGAGACCGCCTACCAAGAAGAGGAAAAAAAAAAATTAGAGTGGTGAAAAAGGGCATGGGATTAGGAAGTTCCAGAAAAGAAAATAGTGGACGACACAGAAGAGGGATGGGAAGGATTGTCCGTTGTCTCGTCAGTCGGTCATCGTAGGGTGGAATTAAGTAGAATAACAGAAAATTTCAAAATTGGAAAAGGCCGAAAAAGTTTGAAGTCTGCACAGGCAATGGGTACCAGGCGCGGGGCCCCGTAGTGCACACCGCGATCATAGGCAACCATCCCCTGGGCCGACAAAAAAAATAACCCTACACCCTACTAGTCTAGGAAAAGTGGGCAGCCCAGGACCGACTGCACACTGAAACACTATCCTCCGTGACCGGATAGCGGAACACCGGAGATGAGACCTCAAAGGTGGCTCACTCCTGAATGAACGACAAGATGGAATGTCTCAGTCTACCTTACAAGTAAGGAATAGACGGAAAAGTAACCGACCGTTCAAGTCCCCAACCATCCTCCCAAAAAGACCAGAACGAAAACTTCCACGAAGCTTTCTACAACGCAGATTAAGGAACACAAAAAAAACGAACACAAGAAAATAACCTCAAATCATAGCTACATTTGAAGACCAGAGGTTCGACAGAACACACGCAGACTAACAATAGACTACACCTCATTGGGTGGTTGATCGCGAATGTCGTCGTAGTGGGGTTTAAGGTCTTTGGCGTGCCAAGTCCCACGCAGCAGATTACCTTCAGGAGTCTTAAGTTCGTAGACCCATCTTGATAGTCGGCGATGGACAATAAAAGGACCCACATATTTAGAAGCAAGCTTAGCTGAAAAGTGGTTTGCAGCGTCTGAGAGGACATAGTTTTTGCGCCAAACAGACTGATTCACTTGATATTCCACAGGGCGACGTCTAAGGTCATAACGTGTCTTCGATTTCTGATAAGCCTTATCCAGGCGGCGGCGTACGTCAGCATACAAGCGTTGGACTGCTTCAGAACGATGGTTATTATTATTGGTGCGGTCAAATTGTAATTCTGGCTCGGCATTCGTATTCTGGTCGTCAGCTTCTCCAGGTCGTCTAAGAATAATCTCTCGACCAAAGTTGATGAAGTATGGACTTTGTCCAGTTACTTCGTGTTTAGCAGTTCTGATGGCACACGCCACATGAGGTAAATATTTGTCCCATTCACGTTGGTTATCTTGAACGTAGGCTGTCAACATAGTCTTCAAGACACGATTTATGCGTTCGGTAGGGTTTGCTTGTGGATGGTAGTAAGCAGTAAACGACATTTTACAATTGTAGGTGTTCATGAGGGTAGTAAACTCACGACTGCGAAATTGCACACCATTGTCGCAGATTATTCGGCGAGGCGCACCGTACACTAGGAACACATCTTCTTCAAGATGCTGGACTATGTTCGAAGCGGTTGCAGAGCGTAATGGGAAAAATAGAGGAAACTTGCTAAAGCAATCAGCGACGACAAGTATATAGGCGTAACCTTTCTTGGATCGAGGTAAGGGACCAACAATATCAGTGCAGATGACTTCCCATGGTTTTGTTATAATAGAATGTCCACCCATGAAACCAACAGGAGGTCTCTGTTCAGGCTTAGTTCTTCCACAAGTGTTACAGCGGCGTATGTAAGCGGCGACGTCAGCGCGCATCTTCGGCCAGTAAAAATGTTGTGCTAGGCGATTTAATGTTTTAGAGACACCAGTGTGTCCAGCGCTGGGCAGATCGTGATTTTGACGCTCTCCTTGGTGCATGGAGTGGCGCTTTTCTCGGCGCGTGTTTTGTCGTTTGGCTTGGCGCTTTTTTTAGTGCGTGGCTTAGCGCGTGGTTTGTCGCTTGGCTTGGCGCTCTTTATGGTGCATGGGGTGGCGCTCTTTTTGGTGCATGGGGTGGCGCTTTTCTTGGCGCGTGGCTTGGCGCTTGGTTTGGCGTTTCTTTTGGCGCGTGGCTTATCGCTTGGCTTGGCGCATGGCGTGGCGCTTTTTTTGGCGGGTGTCTTGGCGCTTGGCTTAGCGCGTGGCTTGGCGCTTGGCTTAGTGCTTGGCTTGGCGCATGTCGTGGCGCTTTTCTTGGCGCGTGGCTTGGCGCGTAGCTTGTCGCTTGGTTCGGTGTTCTCCTTGGCGCGTAACTTGGCGCTTGGCTTGGCGCGTGGCTTGGCGCTTGGCATGGCGCTTTTGTTGGCGCGTGGCTTGGCGCGTGGCTTGTCGCTTGGCTTGGCGCTTGGCTTGGCGCTTGGCTTGGTGCTTTTCTTGGCGCATGGCTTGGCGCGTGGCTTGTCGCTTGGGTTGGCGCTCTCCTTGGCGCGTGGTTTGGCGCTTAGCTTGGCGCGTGGCTTGGCGCTTTTTTTGGCGCGTGGCTTGGCGCGTGGCTTGTCGCTTGGCTTGGCGTGCTCTCCTAGGTGCATGGCACGGCGTTTTTCCTGGCGCGTGGTTTGGCGCTTGGCTTGGCGCTTTTCTTAACGCGTGGTTTGGCGCGTGGCTTGTCGCTTAGCTTGGCGCTCTTTTTGGTGCATGGGGTGGCGCTCTTCATGGCGCTTGGTTTGGCGCTTTTTTTGGCGCGTAACTTATCGCTTGGCTTAGCGCATGGCGTGGCGCTTTTCCTGGCGCGTGGTTTGGCGCGTGGTTTGGCGCGTGGCTTGGCGCTTGGCTTAGCGCTTGGCTTGACGCTTGGCTTGGCGCTTTTCTTGGCGCGTGGCTTGGCGCTTGGTTTGGCGCTTTTTTTGGCGCGTGGCTTATCGCTTGGCTTGGCGCATGGCGTGACGCTTTTTCTGGCGCGTGGCTTGGCGCGTGGCTTGTCGTTTGGCTTGGCGTGCTCTCCTAGGTGCATGGCACGGCGTTTTTCCTGGTGCGTGGTTTGGCGCGTGGCTTGGCGCTTGGCTTAGCGCTTGGCTTGACGCTTGGCTTGGCGCTTTTCTTGGCGCGTGGTTTGGCGCGTAGTTTGTCGTTTGGTTTGGTGCTCTCCTTAGAGCGTAGCTTGCCGCTTGGCTTGGCGCGTGGCTTGACGCTTGGCTTGGCGCGTGGCTTGACGCTTGGCTTGGCGCGTGTCTTGGCGATTGGCTTGGCGCTTTTGTTGGCGCATGGCTTTGCTCGTGGCTTGTCGCTTGGCTTGGTGCTTTCCTTGGTGCATGGGATGGCGTTTTCCTTGGCGCGGTCCTTAGCGCTTGGTTTGGCGCGTGGCCTGGCGCGTGGCTTGTCGCTTGGCTTGGCGCTCTTTTTTGAGCGTGGCTTGGCGCTTGGACTGGCGCTTTTCTTAACGCGGGGCTTTTCGCTTGGCTTGGCGCTTTTCTTGGCGCGTGGCTTGGCACTTTGCTTAGCGCTTGGCTTGACGCTTAACTTCGCGCATGCCTTGGCGCTTTAGTTGGCGCGTGGCTTGGCGCTTGGCTGGCCGTTTGGCTTGGCGCTTGTCTCGGCGCTTGCCTTGGCGCTTTTCTTAACGCGTGGCTTGGCGCTCTCCTTGGCGCGTGGCTTAGCGCTTGGCTTGGCGCGTGGCTTGGCGCTTAACTTGGCGCTTTTATTGCCGCGTGGCTTGTCGCGTTGCTTGTCGCTTGGCTTGGCGCTCTCCTTACTGCGTGGCTTGTCGTTTGGCTAGGCGCATGGCGTGTCGCTTTTCTTAGCGCGTGGCTTGCCGCTTGGCTTGGCGCTTGACTCGGCGTTTTTCTTGGCGCGTGGTTTGTCGCGTGGCTTGTCGCTTGGCTTGGCCGCCCCTTACCGCGTGGCTTGTCGCTTGGCTTGGCGCATGGCGTGTCGCTTTTCTTAGCGCGTGGCTTGGCGCTTGGCGTGGCGTTTGGCTTGGCGCTTCTCTTAGCGCGTGGCTTGGCACTTCGCTTGGCGCTTAGATTGGTGCGTGGCTTGGCGCTTTGCTTGGCGCTTGACTTGGCGCTTCGCTTGGCGCTTCGCTTGGCGCTTCGCTTGGCGCGTTTTTTGGCGCGTGGCTTGTCGCTTGGCTTGGCGCTTTCCTTGGCGCGTGGCTTGGCAGTTGGCTTGGCGCTTGGCTTGGCAATTGGCTTGGCGGACGGCTTGGCGCCCTCCTTGGCGCGTGGCTTAACGCTTGGCTGGGCACTTGGCTTGGCACTTGGCTTGGCACTTGCCTTGGCGCTTGGCTTGGCGCTTGGCTTGGAGCTTTTCTTGGCGCGTGGCTTGGCACTTGGCATGCCGCTTGGCTTGGCGCGTGGCTTGGCGCTTGGCTGCGCGCTTGGCTTGGCGCTTAACTTGGGGTTTTTCTTGGCGCGTGGCTTGTCGCTTTTCTTTGCGCTTTTCTTGGCGCGTAGCTTGGCGCGTGGCTTGGCGCTTGGCTTGGCGCTTGGCTTGGCGCTTCTCTTGGCGCGTGGTTTGGCACGTGGCTTGTCGCTTGGCTTGGAACTCTCCTTGGTGCATGGGGTGGCGCTTTTTTGGCGCGTGTTTTGTCGCTTGGCTTGGCGCTTTTTTTAGTGCGTGGCTGGGCGATTGGCTTGGCGCTTGGATTGGCGCTTTACTTGGCGCGTGGCTTGGTGCGTGGCTTTTCGCAAGGCTTGGCGTTTGGCTGGGCGTTTGGCTTGGCGCTTTTCCTGGCGCGTGGCTTGGCGCATGGCTTGGCGCTTGGCTTGGTGCTAGGTTTGGCGCTTGACTTGGCGCTTGGCTTGGCGCTGTTCTTGGCGCGTGGCTGGGCGCTTGGCTTGGCGCTTTTCTTGGCGCGTGGCTTGGCACTTGGCTTGCCGCTTGGCTTGGCGCTTGGCTTGGTGCTTGGTTTGGCGCTTGACTTGGCGCTTGGCTTGGCGCTGTTCTTGGCGCGTGGCTGGGCGCTTGGCTTGGCGCTTTTCTTGGCGCGTGGCTTGGCACTTGGCTTGCCGCTTGGCTTGGCGCTTGGCTTGGCGCTTGGCTTGGCGCTTGGCTGGGCGCTTGGCTGGGTGCTCGTCTTGGCGCTTTTCTCGGCTTGTGGCTTGTCGCTTGGCTTGGCGCTGTTCTTGGCGCGTGGCTTGGCGCTTGGCTTGGCATTTGGCTGGGCGCTTGTCTTGGCGCATGGCTTGGCGCTCTCCTGGGCGTTTGGCTTGGCGCTTGGCTGGGCGCTTGGCTTGGCGCTTGGCTTGGCGCTTTTTTTGGCGCGTAGTTTGTCACTTGGCTTGACGCTTAGCATGGCGCTTGGTTTGGCGCATGGCTTGGCGCTCTTTTTGGCGCGAGGTTTAGCGCTTGGCTTGGCACTTTTCTTGGCGCGTGGCTTGTCGCTTCGCTTGGCGCATGGCGTGGCGCTCTTTTTGGCGCGTGGCTTGGCGCTTGGCTGGGCGCTTGGCCTCTCGCTTGGCTTGGCGCTTTTATTAGCGCGTGGCATGTCGCTTGGCTTGGCGCATGGCGTGGCGCTTTTCTTGGCGCGTGGCTTGACGCTTTTGTTGGCGCATGGCTTTGCTCGTGGCTTGTCGCTTGGCTTGGTGCTTTCCTTGGTGCATGGGATGGCGTTTTTCTTGGCCCGGTCCTTAGCGCTTGGTTTGGCGCGTGGCCTGGCGCGTGGCTTGTCGCTTGGCTTGGCGCTCTTTTTTGAGCGTGGCTTGGCGCTTGGACTGGCGCTTTTCTTAACGCGGGGCTTTTCGCTTGGCTTGGCGCTTTTCTTGGCGCGTGGCTTGGCACTTTGCTTAGCGCTTGGCTTGACGCTTAACTTCGCGCATGCCTTGGCGCTTTAGTTGGCGCGTGGTTTGGCGCTTGGCTGGGCGTTTGGCTTGGCGCTTGTCTCGGCGCTTGCCTTGGCGCTTTTCTTAACGCGTGGCTTGGCGCTCTCCTTGGCGCGTGGCTTAGCGCTTGGCTTGGCGCGTGGCTTGGCGCTTAACTTGGCGCTTTTATTGCCGCGTGGCTTGTCGCGTTGCTTGTCGCTTGGCTTGGCGCTCTCCTTACTGCGTGGCTTGTCGTTTGGCTAGGCGCATGGCGTGTCGCTTTTCTTAGCGCGTGGCTTGCCGCTTGGCTTGGCGCTTGACTCGGCGTTTTTCTTGGCGCGTGGTTTGTCGCGTGACTTGTCGCTTGGCTTGGCCGCCCCTTACCGCGTGGCTTGTCGCTTGGCTTGGCGCATGGCGTGTCGCTTTTCTTAGCGCGTGGCTTGGCGCTTGGCGTGGCGTTTGGCTTGGCGCTTCTTTTAGCGCGTGGCTTGCCGCTTGGCTTGGCGCTTGACTCGGCGTTTTTCTTGGCGCGTGGTTTGTCGCGTGACTTGTCGCTTGGCTTGGCCGCCCCTTACCGCGTGGCTTGTCGCTTGGCTTGGCGCATGGCGTGTCGCTTTTCTTAGCGCGTGGCTTGCCGCTTGGCTTGGCGCTTGACTCGGCGTTTTTCTTGGCGCGTGGTTTGTCGCGTGACTTGTCGCTTGGCTTGGCCGCCCCTTACCGCGTGGCTTGTCGCTTGGCTTGGCGCATGGCGTGTCGCTTTTCTTAGCGCATGGCTTGGCGCTTGGCTTGGTGCCAGGTTTGGCGCTTGACTTGGCGCTTGGCTTGGCGCTGTTCTTGGCGCGTGGCTGGGCGCTTGGCTTGGCGCTTTTCTTGGCGCGTGGCTTGGCACTTGGCTTGCCGCTTGGCTTGGCGCTTGGCTTGGTGCTTGGTCTGGCGCTTGACTTGGCGCTTGGCTTGGCGCTGTTCTTGGCGCGTGGCTGGGCGCTTGGCTTGGCGCTTTTCTTGGCGCGTGGCTTGGCACTTGGCTTGCCGCTTGGCTTGGCGCTTGGCTTGGCGCTTGGCTTGGCGCTTGGCTGGGCGCTTGGCTGGGTGCTCGTCTTGGCGCTTTTCTTGGCTTGTGGCTTGTCGCTTGGCTTGGCGCTGTTCTTGGCGCGTGGCTTGGCGCTTGGCTTGGCATTTGGCTGGGCGCTTGTCTTGGCCCATGGCTTGGCGCTCTCCTGGGCGTTTGGCTTGGCGCTTGGCTGGGCGCTTGGCTTGGCGCTCGGCTTGGCGCTTTTCTTGGCGCGTAGTTTGTCACTTGGCTTGACGCTTAGCATGGCGCTTGGTTTGGCGCATGGCTTGGCGCTCTTTTTGGCGCGAGGTTTAGCGCTTGGCTTGGCACTTTTCTTGGCGCGTGGCTTGTCGCTTCGCTTGGCGCATGGCGTGGCGCTCTTTTTGGCGCGTGGCTTGGCGCTTGGCTGGGCGCTTGGCCTCTCGCTTGGCTTGGCGCTTTTATTAGCGCGTGGCATGTCGCTTGGCTTGGCGCATGGCGTGGCGCTTTTCTTGGCGCTTGGCTTGGCGCTTGGCTTTGCGCTTTTCTTGGCGCGTGGCTTGGCGCGTGGCTTGTCGCTTGGCTTGGCGCTCTTTTTGGCGCGTGGCTTTGCGCTTGGCTTGGCGCGTGGCTTGGCAGTTGGCTTGGCACTTTTGTTGGCGCGTGGCTTGTCGCTTGGCTTGGTGCTCTCCTTGGTGCATGGGATGGCGTTTTTCTTGGCGCGTGGCTTGGCGCTTGGTTTGGCGCGTGGCCTGGCGCGTGGCTTGTCGCTTGGCTTGGCGCTCTCCTTGGCGCGTAACTTAGCGCTTGGCTTGGCGCGTGGCTTGGCGCTTGGCATGGCGCTTTTGTTGGCGCGTGGCTTGCCGCGTGGCTTGTCGCTTGGCTTGGCGCTCTTTTTGGTGCTTGGGGTGGCGCTTTTCTTAGCGGGTGGCTTGGCGCTTCGCTTAGCACTTGGCTTGGAGCTTTTCCTGGCGCGTGGCTGGCGCGTGGCTTGTCGCTAGGCTTAGCGATCTCTTTGGAGCGTTGTTTGGCACTTGGATTAGCGCTTGGCTTGGCGCTTTTCTTAACGCATGGCCTGGCGCGTGGCTTGTCGCTTGTCTTGGCGCTTGGCTTGGCGCTTGGCTTGGCGCTCTCTTTGGCGCGTGGTTTGGCGCTTAGCTTGGCGCGTGGCTTGGCGCTTTTCTTGGCGCGTGGCTTGTCGCTTGGCTTGGCGTGCTCTCCTAGGTGCATGGCATGGCGCTTTTCCTGGCGCGTGGTTTGGCGCTTCACTTGGCGATTGGCATGGCGCTTTTCTTAACGCGTGGTTTGGCGCGTGGCATGTCGCTTAGCTTGACGCTCTCCTTGGTATATGGAGTGGCGCTTTTCTTAGCGCGTGTTTTGTCGTTTGGCTTGGCGCTTTTTTTAGTGCGTAACTTAGCGCGTGGCTTGTCGCTTGGCTTGGCGCTCCTTTTGGTGCATGGGGTGGCGCTCTTCTTGGCGCGTGGCTTGGCGCTTTGTCTTGGCGCGTGTCTTGGCGCTTGGCTTAGCGCGTGGCTTGGCGCTTGGTTTAGCCCTTGGCTTGACGCTTGACTTGGCGCTTTTCTTGGCGCGTGGTTTGGCGCGTAGTTTGTCGTTTGGTTTGGTGCACTCCTTGGAGCGTGGCTTGCCGCTTGGCTTGGCGAGTGGCTTGGCGCTTGGCTTGGCGCGTGGCTTGGCGATTGGCTTGGCGCTTTTGTTGGCGCGTGGCTTAGCGCGTGGCTTGTCGCTTGGCTTGGTGCTCTCCTTGGTGCATGGGATGGCGCTTTTCTTGGCGCGTGGCTTAGCGCTCGGTTTGGCGGGTGGCCTGGCGCGTGGCTTGTCGCTTGGCTTGGCGCTTTCCTTTGAGCGTGGCTTGGCGCTTGGACTGGCGCTTTTCTTAGCGCGGGGCTTTTCGCTTGACTTGGCGCTTTTCTTGGCGCGTGGCTTGGCTCTTGGCTTAGCGCTTGGCTTGGCGCTTGGCTTCGCGCATGCCTTGGCGCCCTAGTTAACGCGTGGCTTAGCGCTTGGCTGGGCGTTTGGCTTGGCGCATGTCTCGGCGCTTGCCTTGGCGCTTTTCTTAACGCGTGGCTTGGCGCTCTCCTTGGCGCGTGGCTTGGCGCTTGGCTTGGCGCTTTTTTTGGCGCGTGGCCTGTCGCTTGGCTTGGCGCATGGCGTGGCGCTTTTCTTGGCGTGTGGCTTGTCGCTTGGCTTGGCGCTCTCTTTAGTGCACGCGGTGGCGCTCTTCTTGGCGCGTGGCTTGTCGCTTGGCTTGGCGCTTTTTTTGGCGCGTGGCTTGTCGCTTGGCTTGGCGCATGGCGTGGCGCTTTTCTTATCGCGTGGCTTGGCGCTTGGCTTGGCGCTTGGCTTGGCGCAAGGCTTGTTGCTTGGTTTGGTGCCCTTCTTGGCGCGTGGCTTGGCGCGTGGCTTGGCGCTGGGCTTGGCGCTTTTTTTGGCGCGTAGCTTAGCGCGTAGCTTGTCGCTTGGTTTGGCGCTCTTTTTGGTGCATGGGATGGCGCTCTCCTTGGCGCGTGGCTTGGCGCTTAGCTTGGCGTTTTTTTTTGGCGCGTGACTTGTTGCTTGGCTTGGCGCATGTCGTGGCGCTTTTCTTGGCGCGTAGCTTGGCACTTCGCTTGACGCTTTTGTTGGCGCGTGGCTTAGCGCGTAGCTTGTCATTTGGCTTGGCGCTCTCTTTGGTTCTTGGGGTGGCGCTTTTCTTAGCGAGTGGCTTGGCGCTTGGCTTAGCACTTGGCTTGGTGCCCTTCTTGGCGCGTGGCTTGGCGCGTGGCTTGGCGCTAGGCTTGAAGCTTTTGTTGGCGCGTGGCTTAGCGCGTAGCTTGTCATTTGGCTTGGCGCTCTCTTTGGTTCTTGGGGTGGCGCTTTTCTTAGCGAGTGGCTTGGCGCTTGGCTTAGCACTTGGCTTGGAGCTTTTCTTGGCGCGTGGCCTGGTGCGTGGCTTGTCGCTTGGCTTAGCGATCTCTTTGGAGCGTTGTTTGGCGCTTGGATTAGCGCTTGGCTTGGCGCTTTTCTTAACGCATGGCCTGGCGCGTGGCTTGTCGCTTGGCTTGGCGCTTGGCTTGGCGCTTTTCTTGGCGCATGGCTTGGCGCGTGGCTTGTCGCTTGGCTTCGCGTTTTCCTTGGTGCGTGGTTTGGCGCTTAGCTTGGCGCGTGGCTTTGCGCATGCCTTGGCGCTCTAGTTGGCGCGTGGCTTGGCGCTTGGCTGGGCGTTTGGCTTGGCGCATGTCTCGGCGCTTCCCTTGGCGCTTTTCTTAACGCGTGGCTTGGCGCTCTCCTTGACGCGTGGCTTAGCGCTTGGCTTGGCGCGTGGATTGGCGCTTGGCTTGGCGCTTTTATTGCCGCGTTTCTTGTCGCGTTGCTTGTCGCTTGGCTTGGCGCTCTCCTTACTGCGTGGCTTGTCGTTTGGCTAGGCGCATGGCGTGTCGCTTTTCTTAGCGCGTGGCTTGGCGCTTGGCTTGGCGCTTGACTCGGCGCTTTTCTTGGCGCGTGATTTGTCGCGTGGCTTGTCGTTTGGCTAGGCGCATGGCGTGTCGCTTTTCTTAGCGCGTGGCTTGGCACTTCGCTTGGCGCTTAGATTGGCGCGTGGCTTGGCGCTTGGCTTGGCGCGTGGCTTGGCGCTTGGCTTGGCGCTTTTGTTGGCACGTGGCTTGTCGCTTGGCTTGGCGCTCTCTTTGGTGCACGGGGTGGCGCTCTCCTTGGCGCGTGGCTTGGCGCTTGGCTTGGCCTTCTTTTGGCGCGTGGCCTGTCGCTTGGCTTGGTGCATGGCGTGGCGCTTTTCTTGGCGTGTGGCTTGTCTCTTGGCTTGGCGCTCTCTTTAGTGCACGCGGTGGCGCTCTCCTTGGCGCGTGGCTTGTCGCTTGGCTTGGCGCTTTTTTTGGCGCGTGGCTTGTCGCTTGGCTTGGCGCATGGCGTGGCGCTTTTCTTATCGCGTGGCTTGGCGCTTGGCTTGGCGCTTGGCTTGGCGCTTTTCTTCGCGCGTGGCTTGGCGCGTGGCTTGTCGCTTGGTTTGGTGCCCTTCTTGGCGCGTGGCTTGGCGCTAGGCTTGGCGCGTGGTTTGGCGCTGGGCTTGGCGCTTTTGTTGGCGCGTGGCTTAGCGCGTAGCTTGTCGCTTGGCTTGGCGCTCTTTTTGGTGCATGGGATGGCGCTCTCCTTGGCGCTTGGCTTGGCGCTCAGCTTGGCCCTTTTTTTGGCGCGTGACTTGTTGCTTGGCTTGGCGCATGTCGTGGCGCTTTTCTTGGCGCGTGGATTGGCGCGTGGCTTGGCGCTGGGCTTGAAGCTTTTGTTGGCGCGTGGCTTAGCGCGTAGCTTGTCGCTTGGCTTGTCGCTCTCTTTGGTGCTTGGGGTGGCGCTTTTCTTAGCGCGTGGCGTGGCGCTTGGCTTAGCACTTGGGTTGGTGCTTTTTTTGGTGCGTTGCCTGGCGCGTGGCTTGTCGCTTGGCTTAGCGATCTTTTTGGAGCGTTGTTTGGCGTTTGGATTAGCGCTTGGCTTGGCGCTTTTCTTAACGCATGGGCTGGCGCGTGGCTTGTCGCTTGGCTTGGCGCTTGGCTTGGCGCTTTTCTTGGCGCATGGCTTGGCGCGTGGCTTGTCGTTTGGCTTTGCGCTCTCCTTGGTGCGTGGCTTGGCGCTTTTCTTGGCGCGTGGCCTGGCGCGTGGCTAGTCGCTTGGCTTGGCGCGCTCTTCTAGGTGCATGGCATGGCGCTTTTCCTGGCGCGTGGCTTGGCGCTTGGCTTGGCGCGTGGCTTGTCGCTTTGCCTGGCTCTCTCTTTGGTGCATGGTGTGGCGCTCTTCTTGGCGCGTGGCTTGGCGCTTGGCTTGGCGCTTTCCTTGGCGCGTGGCGTGGCGCATGGCTTGTCGTTTCGCTTAGCGCTCTCCTTGGAGCGTAATCTGGCGCTTGAATTAGCGCTTGGCTTGGCGTTTTTCTTGGCGCGGGGCTTGTCGCTTGGCTTGACGCTTGGCTTGGCACTTGGCTTGGCGTTTTTCTTGGCGCATAGCTTTCTGCGTGGCCTGTCGCTTGGCTTGGCGCTCTCCTTGGCGCGTGGATTGGCGCTTAGCTTGGCGCGTAGCTTGTCGCTTGGCTTGGAGCTTGGCTTTGCGCTTTTCTTGGCGCGTGGCTTGGCGCGTGGCATGTCGCTTGGCTTAGCGCTCTTCTTGGAGCGTAATTTGGCGCTTGGATTAGCGCTTGGCTTGGCGATTTTCTTGGAGCGGGGCTTGTCGCTTGGCTTGACGCTTGGCTTGGCGCTTGGCTTGGCGCTCTCTTTGGTGCATGGGGTGGCGCTTTTCCTGGCGCGTGGCTTGGCGCTTAGCCTGGCGCTTTCCTTGGCGCGTGGCTTGGCGCGTGGCTTGTCGCTTGGCTTGGCGTTTTTCATAGCGCGTGGCTTGAAGCTTGGCTTAGCGCCTGGCTTGGCGCTTGGTTTGGCGCTTTTCTTAGCGCTTTTCTTGGCGCGTGGCTTGGCGCTTGGCTTGGCGCTTGGCTTGGTGCTTGTCTTGGCGCATGGCTTGGCGCTCTCCTTGGCACGTGACTTGGCGCTTGGCTGGGCGCTTGGCTTGTCGCTTTTCTTGGCGCGTGGCTTGGCGCTTGTCTGGGCGCTTGGCTTGGCGCTTGGCTTGGCGCTTGGGTTGGCGCTTTCTTGGTGCGTGGCTTGTTGCTTGGGTTGGCTCTTTTGTTGGCGGGTGGCTTGGCGCGTGGCTTGGCGCTTAGCTGGTTTGGCGCTTGGCTAGGCGCTTGGCTTTTCGCTTTTCTTGGCGCGTAGCTTGGCGCTTGTCTGGGCGCTTGTCTTGGCGCTTGGCTTGGCGCTTGGCTTGGCGCTTGGGTTGGCGCTTTCTTGGCGCGTGGCTTGTCGCTTGGCTTGGCTCTTTTGTTGGCGGGTGGCTTGGCGCGTGACTTGGCGCTTAGCTGGGTTGGCGCTTGGATTGGCGCTTGGTTTGTCGCTTTTCTTGGCGCGTGGCTTGGCGCGTGGCTTGGCGCGTGGCTTGTCGCTTGGCTTGGCGCTCTCCTTGGAGCGTGGCTTCGCGCTTGGCTCGGCGCATGGATTGGCGCTTGGCTCGGCGCGTGGCTTGGCGCTTGGCTTGGTGCTTTTCTTGGCGCGTGACCTGGCGCGTGGCTTGTCGCTTGGATTGGCGCTCTCCTTCGTGCATGGGGTGGCGCTTTTCTTGGCGCGTGGCTTGGCGCGTGGCTTGTCGCTTGGCTTGGCGCTTGGCTTGACGCTTGGCTTGGCACTTGACTTGGAGCTTGGCTTGACGCATGTCTTGGCGCTCATATTGGCGCGTGGCTTGGCGCTTGTCTCGGCGCTTGGCTTCGCGCTTTTCTTGGCGCGTGGCTTGGCGCATAGCTTGGCGTTTGGCTGGGCGCTTGGCTTCTAGCTTGGCTTGGCGGCTGGCTTGGCGCTTGTCTTGGTGCATGGCTTGGCGCTCTCCTTGGCACGTAACTTGGCGCTTGGCTGGGCGCTTGGATTGGCGATTGGCTTGTCGCTTTTCTTGGCGCGTAGCTTGTCGCTTGGCTTGGTGCTTGTCTTGGCGCATGGCTTGGCGCTCTCCTTGGCACGTGACTTGGCGCTTGGCTGGGCGTTTGGATTGGCGATTGGCTTGTCGCTTTTCTTGGCGCGTAGCTTGTCGCTTGGCTTGGTGCTTGTCTTGGCGCATGGCTTGGCGCTCTCCTTGGCACGTGACTTGGCGCTTGGCTGGGCGCTTGGATTGGCGATTGGCTTGCCGCTTTTCTTGGCGCGTAGCTTGTCGCTTGGTTTGGCGCTTTTCTTGGCGCGTGGCTTGGCGCGTAGCTAAGTGCGTGGCTAGGCGCTTGGCTGGCTAAACGCTTGGCTGGCTGAATGCTTGGCTTAGCGCTTGGCTTGACGCTTGGCTTAGCGCTTTTTTGGCGCGTGGCTTGGAGCTTGGCTTGGCGCTTGGCTTGGCGCTTGGTTTGGCGCTTGGCTTGGCGCTTGGCTTGGCGTTTGGCTTGGTGCTTGTCTTAGCGCATGGCTTGGCGCTTTCCTTGCCGCGTGACTTGGCGCTTGATTGGGCGCTTGGCTTGGCGCTTGGCTTGGCGCTTGGCTTGGCGTTTTTCTTGGCGCGTGGCATGGCGCTTGTCTGGGAGCTTGGCTTGGTGTTTTTTTCTGGCGCGTGGCTTGGCGCTTGTCTGGGCGCTTGGCTTGTCGCTTGGCTTGGTGTTTTTTTTTGGCGCGTGGCTTGGCGCTTGTCTGGGCGCTTGGCTTGTCGCTTGGCTTGGTGTTTTTTTTTTGCGCGTGGCATGGCGCATGTCTGGGCGCTTGGCTTGTCGCTTGGCTTAATGTTTTTTTTTTGGCGCGTGACTTGGCGCTTGGCTGGGCGCTTGGATTGGCGATTGGCTTGTCGCTTTTCTTGGCGCGTAGCTTGTCGCTTGGCTTGGTGCTTGTCTTGGCGCATGGCTTGGCGCTCTTTTTGGCACGTGACCTGGCGCTTGGCTGGGCGCTTGGATTGGCGATTGGCTTGTCGCTTTTCTTGGCGCGTAGCTTGTCGCTTGGCTTGGTGCTTTTCTTGGCGCGTGGCTTGGCGCTTGTCTGGGTGCTTGGCTTGGCGCTTTTCTTGGCGCGTAGCTTGTCGCTTGGCTTGGTGCTTTTCTTGGCGCGTAGCTTGTGGCTTGGCTCGGCGCTTTTCTTGGCGGTTGGCTTGTCGCTTGGCTTGGCGCTCTCCTTGGAGCGTGGCTTGGCGCTTGGCTCGGCGCGTGGCTTGGCGCTTGGCCCATCGCGTGGGTTGGCGCTTGGCTTGGCGCTTTTCTTGGCGCGTGGCCTGGCGCGTGGCTTGCCGCTTGGCTTGGCGCTCTCTTTGGTGCATGGGGTGGCGTTTTTCCTGGCGCGTGGCTTGGCGCTTAGCCTGGCGCTTTTCTTGGCGCGTGGCTTGGCGCGTGGCTTGTCGCTTGGCTTGGCGCTTTTTATGGCGCGTGGCTTGGAGCTTGGCTTAGCGCCTGGCTTGGCGCTTGGTTTGGCGCTTTTCTTAGCGCTTTTCTTGGCGCGTGGCTTGGCGCTTGGCTTGGCGCTTGGCTTGGTGCTTGTCTTGGCGCATGGTTTGGCGCTATCCTTTTCACGTGACTTGGCGCTTGGCTGGGCGCTTGGTTTGTCGCTTTTCTTGGCGCGTTGCTTGGCGCTTGTCTGGGCGCTTGGCTCGGCGCTTGGCTTGGCGCTTGGCTTGGCGCTTGGGTTGGCGCTTTCTTGGCGCGTGGCTTGTCGCTTGGCTTGGCTCTTTTGTTGGCGGGTGGCTTGGCGCGTGGCTAGGCGCTTAGCTAGGTTGGCGCTTGGCTGGGCGCTTGGCTTGTCGCTTTTCTTGGCGCGTAGCTTGGCGCTTGTCTGGGCGCTTGGCTTGGCGCTTGGCTTGGCGCTTGGCTTGGCGCTTGGCTTGGCGCTTGGCTTGGCGCTTGGGTTGGCGCTTTCTTGGCGCGTGGCATGTCGCTTGGCTTGGCTCTTTTGTTGGCGGGTGGCTTGGCGCGTGATTTGGCGCTTAGTTGGGTTGGCGCTTGGATTGGAGCTTGGTATATCGCTTTTCTTGGCGCGTGGCTTGGCGCGTGGCTTGGCGCGTGCTTGTTGCTTGGCTTGGCGCTCTCCTTAGAGCGTGGCTTGGCGCTTGGCTCGGCGCATGGCTTGGCGCTTGGCTCGGCGCGTGGCTTGGCGCTTGGTTGGCTTGGTGCTTTTCTTGGCGCGTGGCCTGGCGCGTGGCTTGTCGCTTGGCTTGGCGCTCTCCTTCGTGCATGGGGTGGCGCTTTTCTTGGCGCGTGGCCTGGTGCGTGGCTTGTCGCTTGGCTTGGCGCTTTTTTTGGCGCGTGGCTTGGAGCTTGGCTTGGCGCTTGGCTTGGCGCTTGGTTTGGCGCTTGGCTTGGCGCTTGGCTTGGCGCTTGGCTTGGTGCTTGTCTTAGCGCATGGCTTGGCGCTTTCCTTGCCGCGTGACTTGGCGCTTGATTGGGCGCTTGGCTTGGCGCTTGGCTTGGCGTTTTTCTTGGCGCGTGGCATGGCGCTTGTCTGGGAGCTTGGCTTGGTGTTTTTTTTTGGCGCGTGGCTTGGCGCTTGTCTGGGCGCTTGGCTTGTCGCTTGGCTTGGTGTTTTTTTTTGGCGCGTGGCTTGGCGCTTGTCTGGGCGCTTGGCTTGTCGCTTGGCTTGGTGTTTTTTTTTTGCGCGTGGCATGGCGCATGTCTGGGCGCTTGGCTTGTCGCTTGGCTTAATGTTTTTTTTTTGGCGCGTGACTTGGCGCTTGGCTGGGCGCTTGGATTGGCGATTGGCTTGTCGCTTTTCTTGGCGCGTAGCTTGTCGCTTGGCTTGGTGCTTTTCTTGGCGCGTGGCTTGGCGCTTGTCTGGGTGCTTGGCTTGGCGCTTTTCTTGGCGCGTAGCTTGTCGCTTGGCTTGGTGCTTTTCTTGGCGCGTAGCTTGTGGCTTGGCTCGGCGCTTTTCTTGGCGGTTGGCTTGTCGCTTGGCTTGGCGCTCTCCTTGGAGCGTGGCTTGGCGCTTGGCTCGGCGCGTGGCTTGGCGCTTGGCCCATCGCGTGGGTTGGCGCTTGGCTTGGCGCTTTTCTTGGCGCGTGGCCTGGCGCGTGGCTTGCCGCTTGGCTTGGCGCTCTCTTTGGTGCATGGGTGGCGTTTTTCCTGGCGCGTGGCTTGGCGCTTAGCCTGGCGCTTGGCTTGGCGCTTGGTTTGGCGCTTGGCTTGGCGCTTGGCTTGGCGCTTGGCTTGGCGCTTTTCTTGGCGCGTGGCATGGCGCTTGTCTGGGAGCTTGGCTTGGTGTTTTTTTTTGGCGCGTGGCTTGGCGCTTGTCTGGGCGCTTGGCTTGTCGCTTGGCTTGGTGTTTTTTTTTGGCGCGTGGCTTGGCGCTTGTCTGGGCGCTTGGCTTGTCGCTTGGCTTGGTGTTTTTTTCTTGCGCGTGGCATGGCGCATGTCTGGGCGCTTGGCTTGTCGCTTGGCTTAATGTTTTTTTTTTGGCGCGTGACTTGGCGCTTGGCTGGGCGCTTGGATTGGCGATTGGCTTGTCGCTTTTCTTGGCGCGTAGCTTGTCGCTTGGCTTGGTGCTTGTCTTGGCGCATGGCTTGGCGCTCTTTTTGGCACGTGACCTGGCGCTTGGCTGGGCGCTTGGATTGGCGATTGGCTTGTCGCTTTTCTTGGCGCGTAGCTTGTCGCTTGGCTTGGTGCTTTTCTTGGCGCGTGGCTTGGCGCTTGTCTGGGTGCTTGGCTTGGCGCTTTTCTTGGCGCGTAGCTTGTCGCTTGGCTTGGTGCTTTTCTTGGCGCGTAGCTTGTGGCTTGGCTCGGCGCTTTTCTTGGCGGTTGGCTTGTCGCTTGGCTTGGCGCTCTCCTTGGAGCGTGGCTTGGCGCTTGGCTCGGCGCGTGGCTTGGCGCTTGGCCCATCGCGTGGGTTGGCGCTTGGCTTGGCGCTTTTCTTGGCGCGTGGCCTGGCACGTGGCTTGCCGCTTGGCTTGGCGCTCTCTTTGGTGCATGGGGTGGCGTTTTTCCTGGCGCGTGGCTTGGCGCTTAGCCTGGCGCTTTTCTTGGCGCGTGGCTTGGCGCGTGGCTTGTCGCTTGGCTTGGCGCTTTTTATGGCGCGTGGCTTGGAGCTTGGCTTAGCGCCTGGCTTGGCGCTTGGTTTGGCGCTTTTCTTAGCGCTTTTCTTGGCGCGTGGCTTGGCGCTTGGCTTGGCGCTTGGCTTGGTGCTTGTCTTGGCGCATGGTTTGGCGCTATCCTTTTCACGTGACTTGGCGCTTGGCTGGGCGCTTGGTTTGTCGCTTTTCTTGGCGCGTTGCTTGGCGCTTGTCTGGGCGCTTGGCTCGGCGCTTGGCTTGGCGCTTGGCTTGGCGCTTGGGTTAGCGCTTTCTTGGCGCGTGGCTTGTCGCTTGGCTTGGCTCTTTTGTTGGCGGGTGGCTTGGCGCGTGGCTTGGCGCTTAGCTGGGTTGGCGCTTTCCTGGGCGCTTGGCTTGTCGCTTTTCTTGGCGCGTAGCTTGGCGCTTGTCTGGGCGCTTGGCTTGGCGCTTGGCTTGGCGCTTGGCTAGGCGCTTGGCTTGGCGCTTGGCTTGGCGCTTGGCTTGGCGCTTGGGTTGGCGCTTTCTTGGCGCGTGGCATGTCGCTTGGCTTGGCTCTTTTGTTGGCGGGTGGCGTGGCGCGTGATTTGGCGCTTAGTTGGGTTGGCGCTTGGATTGGCGCTTGGTATATCGCTTTTCTTGGCGCGTGGCTTGGCGCTTGTCTGGGCGCTTGGCTTGTCGCTTGACTTGGTGTTTTTTTTTTTGCGCGTGGCATGGCGCATGTCTGGGCGCTTGGCTTGTCGCTTGGCTTAATGTTTTTTTTTTGGCGCGTGACTTGGCGCTTGGCTGGGCGCTTGGATTGGCGATTGACTTGTCGCTTTTCTTGGCGCGTAGCTTGTCGCTTGGCTTGGTGCTTTTCTTGGCGCGTGGCTTGGCGGTTGTTTGGGTGCTTGGCTTGGCGCTTTTCTTGGCGCGTAGCTTGTCGCTTGGCTTGGTGCTTTTCTTGGCGCGTAGCTTGTGGCTTGGCTCGGCGCTTTTCTTGGCGGTTGGCTTGTCGCTTGGCTTGGCGCTCTCCTTGGAGCGTGGCTTGGCGCTTGGCTCGGCGCGTGGCTTGGCGCTTGGCCCATCGCGTGGGTTGGCGCTTGGCTTGGCGCTTTTCTTGGCGCGTGGCCTGGCGCGTGGCTAGCCGCTTGGCTTGGCGCTCTCTTTGGTGCATGGGTGGCGTTTTTCCTGGCGCCTGGCTTGGCGCTTAGCCTGGCGCTTTTCTTGGCGCGTGGCTTGGCGCGTGGCTTGTCGCTTGGCTTGGCGTTTTTTATGGCGCGTGGCTTGGAGCTTGGCTTAGCGCCTGGCTTGGCGCTTGGTTTGGCGCTTTTCTTAGCGCTTTTCTTGGCGCGTGGCTTGGCGCTTGGCTTGGCGCTTGGCTTGGTGCTTGTCTTGGCGCATGGTTTGGCGCTATCATTTTCACGTGACTTGGCGCTTGGCTGGGCGCTTGGCTTGTCGCTTTTCTTGGCGCGTAGCTTGGCGCTTGTCTGGGCGCTTGGCTCGGCGCTTGGCTTGGCGCTTGGCTTGGCTCTGTTGTTGGCGGGTGGCTTGGCGCGTGGCTTGGCGCTTAGCTGGGTTGGCGCTTGGCTGGGCGCTTGGCTTGTCGCTTTTCTAGGCACGTAGCTTGGCGCTTGTCTGGGCGCTTGGCTTGGCGCTTGGCTTGGCGCTTGGCTTGGCGCTTGGGTTGGCGCTTTCTTGGCGCGTGGCATGTCGCTTGGCTTGGCTCTTTTGTTGGCGGGTGGCTTGGCGCGTGATTTGGCGCTTAGTTGGGTTGGCGCTTGGATTGGCGCTTGGTATGTCGCTTTTCTTGGCGCGTGGCTTGGCGCGTGGCTTGGCGCGTGCTTGTCGCTTGGCTTGGCGCTCTCCTTAGAGCGTGGCTTGGCGCTTGGCTCGGCGCATGGCTTGGCGCTTGGCTCGGCGCGTGGCTTGGAGCTTGGTTGGCTTGGTGCTTTTCTTGGCGCGTGGCCTGGCGCGTGGCTTGTCGCTTGGCTTGGCGCTCTCCTTCGTGCATGAGGTGGCGCTTTTCTTGGCGCGTGGCATGGCGCGTGGCTTGTCGCTTGGCTTGGCGCTTGGCTTGACGCTTTTCCTGGCGCGTGGCTTGGCGCGTGGATTGGCGCTTGCCTGGGCGCTTGGCTTGGCGCTTGGCTTGGCGCTTGGCTTAGCGCTTGGCTTGACGCTTGGCTTGGCACTTGGCTTAGAGCTTGGCTTGACGCTTGGCTTGGCGCATGTCTTGGCGCTCATATTGGCGCGTGGTTTGGCGCTTGGCTAGGCGTTTGGCTTGGCGCTTGTCTCGGCGCTTGGCTTCGCGCTTTTCTTGGCGGGTGGTTTGGCGCATAGCTTGGCGCTTGGCTGGGCGCTTGGCTTGGCGCTTGGCTTGGCGGCTGGCTTGGCGCTTGTCTTGGTGCTTGTCTTGGCGCATGGCTTGGCGCTCTCCTTAGCGCGTGGCTTGGCGCTTGGCTGGGCGCTTGGCTTAGCGCTTGGCTTGGCGCTTTTCTTGACGCGTAGCTTGTTGCTTGGCTTGGTGCTTTTCTTGGCGCGTGGCTTGGCGCTTGTCTGGGCGCTTGGCTTGGCGCTTGGCTTGGAGCTTGGCTTGGCGCTTCGCTTGGCGCTTTTTCGGCGCGTGGCTTGTCGCTTGGCTTGGCGCTTTTCTGGGCGGGTGGCTTGGCACTTGGCTTGGCGCTTGGCTTGGCGCGTGCTTTGGCGCTTTTCTTGGCGCGTGTTTTTCCGCGTGGCTTGGTGCTTGGCTGGCTGGGCGCTTGGCTTTGCGCTTTTCTTGGCGGGTGGCTTGGCGCTTGGCTTGGCGCGTGGTTTGGCGCTTTTCTTGGCGCGTGGCTTGGCGCGTGGCTTGGCGCGTGGCTTGGTGCGTGGCTTGGCGCTTGGCTGGCTAAACGCTTGGCTGGCTGAATGCTTGGCTTAGCGCTTGGCCTGACGCTTGGTTTAGCGCTTTCCTTGGCGCGTGGCTTGGAACTTGGTTTGGCGCTTGGCTTGGCGCTTGGTTTGGCGCTTGGTTTGGTGTTTTTTTTTGGCGCGTGGCTTGGCGCTTGTCTGGGCGCTTGGCTTGTCGCTTGGCTTGGTGTTTTTTTTGGCGCGTGGCTTGTCGCTTGGCTTGGCTCTTTTGTTGGCGGGTGGCTTGGCGCGTGGCTTGGCGCTTAACTGGGTTGGCGCTTGGCTGGGCGCTTGGCTTGTCGCTTTTTTTGGCGCGTAGCTTGACGCTTGTCTGGGCGCTTGGCTTGGCGCTTGGCTTGGCGCTTGGCTTGGCGCTTGGCTTGGCGCTTGGCTTGGCGCTTGGCTTGTCGCTTTTCTTGGCGCGTGGATTGTCGCTTGGCTTGGCTCTTTTGTTGGCGGGTGGCTTGGCGCGTGACTTGGTGCTTAGCTGGGTTGGCGCTTGGATTGGCGCTTGGTATATCGCTTTTCTTGGCGCGTGGCTTGGCGCTTGTCTGGGCGCTTGGCTTGTCGCTTGGCTTGGTGTTTTTTTTTTGCGCGTGGCATGGCGCATGTCTGGGCGCTTGGCTTGTCGCTTGGCTTAATGTTTTTTTTTGGCGCGTGACTTGGCGCTTGGCTGGGCGCTTGGATTGGCGATTGACTTGTCGCTTTTCTTGGCGCGTAGCTTGTCGCTTGGCTTGGTGCTTTTCTTGGCGCGTGGCTTGGCGCTTGTTTGGGTGCTTGGCTTGGCGCTTTTCTTGGCGCGTAGCTTGTCGCTTGGCTTGGTGCTTTTCTTGGCGCGTAGCTTGTGGCTTGGCTCGGCGCTTTTCTTGGCGGTTGGCTTGTCGCTTGGCTTGGCGCTCTCCTTGGAGCGTGGCTTGGCGCTTGGCTCGGCGCGTGGCTTGGCGCTTGGCCCATCGCGTGGGTTGGCGCTTGGCTTGGCGCTTTTCTTGGCGCGTGGCCTGGCGCGTGGCTTGCCGCTTGGCTTGGCGCTCTCTTTGGTGCATGGGTGGCGTTTTTCCTGGCGCGTGGCTTGGCGCTTAGCCTGGCGCTTTTCTTGGCGCGTGGCTTGGCGCGTGGCTTGTCGCTTGGCTTGGCGTTTTTTATGGCGCGTGGCTTGGAGCTTGGCTTAGCGCCTGGCTTGGCGCTTGGTTTGGCGCTTTTCTTAGCGCTTTTCTTGGCGCGTGGCTTGGCGCTTGGCTTGGCGCTTGGCTTGGTGCTTGTCTTGGCGCATGGTTTGGCGCTATCATTTTCACGTGACTTGGCGCTTGGCTGGGCGCTTGGCTTGTCGCTTTTCTTGGCGCGTAGCTTGGCGCTTGTCTGGGCGCTTGGCTCGGCGCTTGGCTTGGCGCTTGGCTTGGCTCTTTTGTTGGCGGGTGGCTTGGCGCGTGGCTTGGCGCTTAGCTGGGTTGGCGCTTGGCTGGGCGCTTGGCTTGTCGCTTTTCTAGGCACGTAGCTTGGCGCTTGTCTGGGCGCTTGGCTTGGCGCTTGGCTTGGCGCTTGGCTTGGCGCTTGGGTTGGCGCTTTCTTGGCGCGTGGCATGTCGCTTGGCTTGGCTCTTTTGTTGGCGGGTGGCTTGGCGCGTGATTTGGCGCTTAGTTGGGTTGGCGCTTGGATTGGCGCTTGGTATGTCGCTTTTCTTGGCGCGTGGCTTGGCGCGTGGCTTGGCGCGTGCTTGTCGCTTGGCTTGGCGCTCTCCTTAGAGCGTGGCTTGGCGCTTGGCTCGGCGCATGGCTTGGCGCTTGGCTCGGCGCGTGGCTTGGAGCTTGGTTGGCTTGGTGCTTTTCTTGGCGCGTGGCCTGGCGCGTGGCTTGTCGCTTGGCTTGGCGCTCTCCTTCGTGCATGAGGTGGCGCTTTTCTTGGCGCGTGGCCTGGCGCGTGGCTTGTCGCTTGGCTTGGCGCTTGGCTTGACGCTTTTCCTGGCGCGTGGCTTGGCGCGTGGATTGGCGCTTGCCTGGGCGCTTGGCTTGGCGCTTGGCTTGGCGCTTGGCTTAGCGCTTGGCTTGACGCTTGGCTTGGCACTTGGCTTAGAGCTTGGCTTGACGCTTGGCTTGGCGCATGTCTTGGCGCTCATATTGGCGCGTGGTTTGGCGCTTGGCTAGGCGTTTGGCTTGGCGCTTGTCTCGGCGCTTGGCTTCGCGCTTTTCTTGGCGGGTGGTTTGGCGCATAGCTTGGCACTTGGCTTAGAGCTTGGCTTGACGCTTGGCTTGGCGCATGTCTTGGCGCTCATATTGGCGCGTGGCTTGGCGCGTGGCTTGGCGCGTGGCTTGGTGCGTGGCTTGGCGCTTGGCTGGCTAAACGCTTGGCTGGCTGAATGCTTGGCTTGGCGCTTGGTTTGGCGCTTGGTTTGGTGTTTTTTTTTGGCGCGTGGCTTGGCGCTTGGCTTGGCGCTTGGTTTGGCGCTTGGTTTGGTGTTTTTTTTCGGCGCGTGGCTTGTCGCTTGGCTTGGCGCTTTTCTTGGCGGGTGGCCTGGCGCTTGGCTTGGTGCTTTTCTTGGCGCGTGGCTTGGCGCTTGTCTGGGCGCTTGGCTTGGCGCTTGGTTTGGAGCTTGGCTTGGGGCTTCGCTTGGCGCTTTTTCGGCACTTGGCTTGGCGCTTGGCTTGGCGCGTGCTTTGGCGCTTTTCTTGGCGCGTGTTTTTCCGCGTGGCTTGGTGCTTGGCTGGCTGGGCGCTTGGCTTAGCGCTTGGCTTGACGCTTGGCTTTGCGCTTTTCTTGGCGGGTGGCTTGGCGCTTGGCTTGGCGCGTGGTTTGGCGCTTTTCTTGGCGCGTGGCTTGGCGCGTGGCTTGGCGCGTGGCTTGGTGCGTGGCTTGGCTGGCTAAACGCTTGGCTGGCTGAATGCTTGGCTTAGCGCTTGGCCTGACGCTTGGCTTAGCGCTTTCCTTGGCGCGTGGCTTGGAACTTGGTTTGGCGCTTGGCTTGGCGCTTGGTTTGGCGCTTGGTTTGGTGTTTTTTTTTGGCGCGTGGCTTGGCGCTTGTCTGGGCGCTTGGCTTGTCGCTTGGCTTGGTGTTTTTTTGGCGCGTGGCTTGTCGCTTGGCTTGGCTCTTTTGTTGGCGGGTGGCTTGGCGCGTGGCTTGGCGCTTAACTGGCTTGGCGCTTGGCTTGGCGCTTGGCTTGGCGCTTGGCTTGGCGCTTGGGTTGGCGCTTTCTTGGCGCGTGGCTTGTCGCTTGGCTTGGCTCTTTTGTTGGCGGGTGGCTTGGTGCGTGACTTGGCGCTTAGCTGGGTTGGCGTTTGGATTGGCGCTTGGTTTGTCGCTTTTCTTGGCGCGTGGCTTGGCGCGCGGCTTGGCGCGTGGCTTGTCGCTTGGCTTGGTGCTTTTCTTGGCGCGTGGCTTGGCGCTTGTTTGGGTGCTTGGCTTGGCGCTTTTCTTGGCGCTTGGCTTGGCGCTTGGCTTGTCGCTTTTCTTGGCGCGTAGCTTGTCGCTTGGCTTGGTGCTTTTCTTGGCGCGTGGCTTGTCGCTTGGCTTGGCGCTTTTCTTGGCGGTTGGCTTGTCGCTTGGCTTGGCGCCCTCCTTGGAGCGTGGCTTGGCGCTTGGCTCGGCGCGTGGCTTGGCGCTTGGCTCATCGCGTGGGTTGGCGCTTGGCTTGGCGCTTTTTTTGGCGCGTGGCCTAGCGCGTGGCTTGCCGCTTGGCTTGGCGCTCTCTTTGGTGCATGGGGTGGCGTTTTTCATGGCGCGTGGCTTGGCGCTTAGCCTGGCGCTTTTCATGGCGCGTGGCTTGGAGCTTGGCTTAGCGCCTGGATTGGCGCTTGGTTTGGCGCTTTTCTTAGCGCTTTTCTTGGCGCGTGGCTTGGCGCTTGGCTTGGCGCTTGGCTTGGTGCTTGTCTTGGCGCATGGCTTGGCGCTATCCTTTTCACGTGACTTGGCGCTTGGCTGGGCGCTTGGCTTGTCGCTTTTCTTGGCGCGTAGCTTGGCGCTTGTCTGGGCGTTTGGCTTGGCGCTTGGCTTGGCGCTTGGCTTGGCGCTTGGGTTGGCGCTTTCTTGGCGCGTGGCTTGTCGCTTGGCTTGGCTCTTTTGTTGGCGGGTGGCTTGGCGCGTGGCTTGGCGCTTAGCTGGGTTGGCGCTTGGCTGGGCGCTTGGCTTGTCGCTTTTCTTGGCGCGTAGCTTGGCGCTTGTCTGGGCGCTTGGCTTGGCGCTTGGCTTGGCGCTTGGGTTGGCGCTTTCTTGGCGCGTGGCTTGTCGCTTGGCTTGGCTCTTTTGTTGGCGGGTGGCTTGGCGCGTGACTTGGCGCTTAGCTGGGTTAGCGCTTGGATTGGCGCTTGGTTTGTCGCTTTTCTTGGCGCGTGGCTTGGCGCGTGGCTTGGCGCGTGGCTTGGAGCTCTCCTTCGTGCATGGGGTGGCGCTTTTCTTGGTGCGTGGCCTGGCGCGTGGCTTGGCGCTTGGTTGGCTTGGTGCTTTTCTTGGCGCGTGGCATGGCGCGTGGCTTGTCGCTTGGCTTGGAGCTCTCCTTCGTGCATGGGGTGGCGCTTTTCTTGGTGCGTGGCCTGGCGCGTGGCTTGTCGCTTGGCTTGGCGCTTGGCTTGACGCTTTTCTGGGCGCGTGGCTTGGCGCGTGGCTTGGCGCTTGCCTGGGCGCTTGGCTTGGCGCTTGGCTTGGCGTTTGGCTTGACGCTTGGCTTGGCACTTGGCTTGGAGCTTGGCTTGACGCTTGGCTTGGCGCATGTCTTGGCGCTTGTCTTGGCGCATGGCTTGGCGCTCTCCTTGCCGCGTGACTTGGCGCTTGGTTGGGCGCTTGGCTTGGCGCTTGGCTTGGCGCTTGGGTTGGCGCTTTCTTGGCGCGTGGCTTGGAGCTTGGCTTGTCGCTTGGCTTGGTATTTTTTTGGCGCTTGGCTTGGCGCTTGGCTTGGCGCTTGGCTTGTCGCTTGGCTTGGCTCTTTTGTTGGCGGGTGGCTTGGCGCGTAGCTTGGCGCTTGTCTGGGCGCTTGGCTTGGCGCTTGGCTTGGCGCTTGGCTTGGCGCTTGGCTTGGCGCTTGGGTTGGCGCTTTCTTGGCGCGTGGCTTGTCGCTTGGCTTGGCTCTTTTGTTGGCGGGTGGCTTGGCGTATGACTTGGCGCTTAGCTGGGTTGGCGCTTGGATTGGCGCTTGGGTTGTCGTTGTTCTTGGCGCGTGGCCTGGCGCTTGGCTTGGCGCGTGGCTTGTCGCTTGGCTTGGCGTTCTCCTTGGAGCGTGGCTTGGCGCTTGGCACGGCGCATGGCTTGGCGCTTGGCTCGGCGCGTGGCTTGGCTCTTGGTTTGGTGCTTTTCTTGGCGCATGGCCCGGCGCGTGGCTTGTCGCTTGGCTTGGCGCTCTCTTTCGTGCATGGGTTGGCGCTTTTCTTGGCGCGTGGCCTGGCGCGTGGCTTGTCGCTTGGCTTGACGCTTTTCTTGGCGCGTGGCTTGGCGTGTGGCTTGGCGCGTGGCTTGGCGCTTGCCTGAGCGCTTAGCTTGGCGCTTGGCTTGGCGCTTGGCTTGACGCTTGGCTTGGCACTTGGCTTGGCGGCTAGCTTGGCGCTTGTCTTGGCGGTTGTCTTGGCGCATGGCTTGGCGCTCTCCTTAGCGCGTGGCTTGGCGCTTGGCTGGGCGCTTGGCTTGGCGCTTGGCTTGGCGGCTGGCTTGGCGCTTGTCTTGGTGCTTGTCTTGGCGCATGGCTTGGCGCTCTCCTTAGCGCGTGGCTTGGCGTTTGGCTGGGCGCTTGGCTTAGCGCTTGGCTTGGCGCTTGGCTTGACGCTTGGCTTGGCACTTGGCTTGGAGCTTGGCTTGACGCTTGGCTTGGCGCATGTCTTGGCGCTCATATTGGCGCGTGGCTTGGCGCTTGGCTAGGCATTTCGCTTGGCGCTTGGCTTGGCGCATGTCTTGGCGCTCATATTGGCGCGTGGCTTGGCGCTTGGCTAGGCGTTTGGCTTGGCGCTAGGCTTGGCGCGTGGCTTGG
Source organism: Agriotes lineatus (assembly GCA_940337035.1). Lineage (NCBI taxonomy): Eukaryota > Metazoa > Arthropoda > Insecta > Coleoptera > Elateridae > Agriotes > Agriotes lineatus. Next base: position 197,732 of record CALNHX010000128.1, read on the forward strand.
CGCTTGTCTGGGCGCTTGGCTTGTCGCTTGGCTTGGTGTTTTTTTTGGCGCGTAGCTTGGCGCTTGTCTGGGCGCTTGGCTTGTCGCTTGGCTTGGTGTTTTTTTTTTGGCGCGTGGCTTGCCGCTTGTCTGGGCTCTTGGCTTGGCGCTTTTCTTGGCGGGTGGCTTGGCACTTGGCTTGGCGCTTGGCTTGGCGCGTGCCTTAACGCTTTTCTTGGCGCGTGGCTTGGCGCGTGGCTTGGCGCTTAGCTGGCTGGGCGCTTGGCTTAGCGCTTAACTTGACGCTTGGCCTGACGCTTTCCTTGACGCGTGGCTTGGCGCTTGTCTTGGCACTTGGCTTGGCGCTCTCCTTGGCGCGTAGCTTGGCGCTTGGCTTAGCCCTTTTCTTCGCGCGTGACTTGGCGCATGGTTGGTCGCTTTGCTTGGCGCTCTTCTTGGTGCATAGGGTAGCGCTTTTCCTATCGCGTGGCTTGGCGCTTGGTTTTGCGCTTGGCTTGGCGCTTTTCTTGGCGCGTGGCTTGGCGCGTGGCTTGTCGCTTGTCTTGGCGCTCTCCTTGGAGCGTGGTTTGGCGCTTGGCTCGGTGCGTGGCTTGGCACTTGTCTTAACGCTTTTCTTGGCGCGTGGCTTGGCGCTTGGTTTGGCGCATGGCTGGGCGCTCTCCTTGACGCGTGGCTTGGCGCTTTTCTTGGCGCGTGGCTTGGCGCGTGGCTTGGCGCGTGGCTTGGTGCGTGGCTTGGCGCTTGGCTGGCTAAACGCTTGGCTGGCTGAATGCTTGGCTTAGCGCTTGGCTTGACGCTTGGCTTAGCGCTTTCTTTGGCGCGTGGCTTGGAGCTTGGCTTGGCGCTTGGTTTGGCGATTGGCATGGCGCTTGTCTTGGTGCTTGTCTTGGCGCATGGCTTGGCGCTTTTTTTGGCGCGTGGCATGGCGCTTGTCTGGGAGCTTGGCTTGGCGCTTTTTTTGGCGCGTGGCATGGCGCTTGTCTGGGAGCTTGGCTTGGCGCTTGGCTTTTCGCTTGGCTTGGTGGTTTTTTTGGCGCGTGGCTTGGCGCTTGTCTGGGCGCTTGGTTTGTCGCTTGGCTTGGCGCTTGGCTTGGCGCTTTTCTTGGCGCGTGGCCTGGCGCGTGGCTTGCCGCTTGGCTTGGCGCTCTCTTTGGTGCATGGGGTGGCGTTTTTCCTGGCGCGTGGCTTGGCGCTTTTCTTGGCGCGTGGCTTGGCGCGTGGCTTGTCGCTTGGCTTGGCGCTTTTCTTGGCGCTTTTCTAGGTAAGTGGCTTGGCGCATTTCTTGGCGCGTAGCTTGGCGCTTGGGTTGGCGCTTGGCTTAGCGCTGGGCTTGGCGCTTTTCTTGGCGCGTGGCTTGGCACGTGGTTTGTCGCTTGGCTTGGCGCTCTCCTTGGCGCGTGGCTTGGCGCTTGGCTTGGCGCTTTTCTAGGTAAGTGGCTTGGCGCATGGCTTGTCGCTTGACTTGGCGCTTTTCTTGGCGCGTGGCTTGCGCGTAGCTTGTCGCTTGTCTTGGCGCTCTCCTTGGAGCGTGGCTTGGCGCTTGGTTCGGCGCGTGGCTTGGCGCTTGGCTTGGCGCTTGGCTTGGCGCTTTTCTTGGCGCGTGGCTTTGCGCTTTGCTTGGCGCATGGCTTGGCGCTCTCCTTGACGAGTGGCTTGGCGCTTGGCTTGGCGCTTTTCTTGGCGCGTGGCTTGCGCGTAGCTTGTCGCTTGTCTTGGCGCTCTCCTTGGAGCGTGGCTTGGCGCTTGGTTCGGCGCGTGGCTTGGCGCTTGGCTTGGCGCTTGGCTTGGCGCTTTTCTTGGCGCGTGGCTTTGCGCTTTGCTTGGCGCATGGCTTGGCGCTCTCCTTGACGAGTGGCTTGGCGCTTGGATGGACGCTTGGCTTGGCGCTTGGCTTGGCGCTTGGCTTGGCGCTTGGCTTGGCGCTTGGCGTGGCGCTTTTTTTAGCGTGTGGCTTAGCGCCTGGCTTGTCGTTTGGCTTGGCGGTCTACTTGGCGCATGGGGTGGCGCTTTTCCTGGCGCGTGGCTTGGCGCTTGGCTTGGCGCTTGGCTTGGCGCTTTTCTTGGCGCGTGGCTTGGCGCGTGGTTTCTCGCTTGGCTTGACGCTTTCCTTGGAGCGTGGCTTGGCGCTTGGCTAGGCCCTTGATTTGGCGCTTGGCTTAACGCTTGGCTTGGCACTTGGCTTGGCGCTTGGTTTGACGCTTGGCTTGGCGCATGCCTTGGCGCTCATCATGGCGCGTGGCTTGGCGCTTGGCTGGGCGTTTGGCTTGGCGCTTGTCTCGGCGCTTGGCTTGGCGCTTTTCTTGGCGCGTGGCTTGGCGCGTAGCTTGGCGCTGGGCTAGGCGCTTGGCTTCGCACTCGGCTTGTCGCTTGGCTTGGCGATAGGCTTGGCGCTCTTGTTGGCGCGTTGCTTGACGCTTGGCTTGCCACTTGGCCTGCGGCTTGGCTTGGCGCTTTTCTTGGAGCTTTTCTTGGCGCGTGGCTTGGCGCTTGGCTTGGCGGTTGGCTTGGCGCTTTCCTTGGCACGTGGCTTAGCGCTTGGCTGGGCGCTTGGCTTGGCGTTTGGCTTGGCGCTTTTCTTGGTGCGTGGTTTGTCGCTTGACTTGGCGTTTTTCTTGGCGTGTGGCTTGGCACTTGGCTTGGCGCTTAACTTGGCGCTTGGCTTGGCGCACGGCTTGGCGCTATCCTTGGCGATTGGCTTGGCGCTTATTGTGGCGCTTTTCTTGGCGCGTGGTTTGGTGCGTGGCTTGGCGCATGGCTTGTCGCTTGGCTTGGCGCTCTCCTTGGCGCATGGCTTGGCGCTTGGCTTAGCGCTTTTCTTGGCGGGTGGCTTGGCGCTTGGTTTGGCGCTTTCTTCGCGCGTGGCTTGGCGTTTGGCTTGGTTCTTGGCTTGGCGCTTGGCTTGGCGCATGGCTTGGCGCTCTCCTTGGCGCGCGGCTTGGCGCTTGGCTCGGCGCGTGGCTTGGCGTTTGGGGTGGCGCTTTTCTTGGCGCGTGGCTTGTCGCTTGGCTTTGCGCTTTTCTTGGCGGGTGGCTTGGCGCTTGGCTTGGCGGTTTCTTCGCGCGTGGCTTGGCGCTTGGCTTGGCGCATGGCTTGGCGCTCTCCTTGGCGCGCGGCCTGGCGCTTGACTTGTCGCTTTGCTTGGCGGTTTTTTGGCGCGTGGCTTGTCGCTTAGCTTGGCGCTTTTCTTGGCGGGTGGCTTGGCACTTGGCTAGGCGTTTGGCTAGGAGCGTGGTTTGGCGCTTTTCTTGGTGCGTGGTTTGGCGCGTGGCTTGGCGCTTGGCTGGCTGGGCGCTTGGCTTAGCGCTTGGCTTGACGCTTGGCTTGCTGCTTTCCTTGGCGCGTGGCTTGGCGCTTGGTTTGGCGCTTGGTTTTGTGCTTTTCTTTGCGCTTTTCCTGGCGCGTGGCTTGGCGCTTGGCTGGGCGCTTGGCAAGGCGCTTTGCTTGGCGCTTTTCTTGGCGCGTAGCTTGTCGCTTGGCTTGGTGCTTTTCTTGGCGCGTGACTTGGCGTTTGTCTGGGCGCTTGGCTTGGCGCTTGGCTTGGCGCTTGGCTTGGAGCTTGGCTTGGCGCTTAGCTGGCTGGGCGCTTGGCTTAGCGTTTGGCTTGACGCTTGGTTTGGCGCTTTCCTTGGCGCGTGGCTTGGCGCTAGGCTTGGCACTTGGCTTGGCGCTTGGATTGGCGCTTGGCTCGGCGCGTGGCTTGGCGTTTGGCTTGGCGCTTGGATTGGCGCTTGGCTTGGCGCTTGGCTCGGCGCGTGGCTTGGCGCTTGGCTTGCTCTTTTTTTGGCGCGTGGCTTGGCGCTTGTCTGGGCGCATGGCTTGGCGCTTGGCTCGGCGCGTGGCTTGGCGCTTGGCTTGGCGCATGGCTTGGCGCTCTCCTTGACGCGTGGCTTGACGCTTGGCTGGGCACTTGGCTTGCCGCTTGGCTTGGCGCTTTTCATGGCGCTTTTCTTGGCGCTTTTTTTGGCGCTTGGCTGGGCGTTTGGCTTGGCGCTTGGCTCGGCGCGTGGCTTGACGCTTGGCCGGGCGCATGGCTTGGCGCTCTCCTTGACGCGTGGCTTGACGCTTGGCTGGGCACTTGGCTTGGCGCTTGGCTTGGCGCTTGGCTTGGCGCTTGTCTTGGCGCTTTTCTTGGCGCGCGGCTTGTCGCTTGGCTTCGCGCTTTTCTTGGCACGTGGCTTGGCACTTGGCTGGTCGCTTGGCTTGGCGCTCTCCTTGGTGCAAGGGCTTGCGCTTTTCCTATCGTTTGGCTTGGCGCTTGGCTTGACGCTTTTCTTGGCGCGTAGCTTGGCGCTTGGCTGGGCGCTTGGTTTGTTGCTTGGTTTGACACTTGGTTTGCCACTTGGCTTGAAGCTTGGCTTGACGCTTGGCTTGGTGCATGCCTTGGCGCTTATCTTGGCGCGTGGCTTGGCGCTTGGCTAGACGTTTGGCGTGGCGCTTGTCTCGGCGCTTGGCTTGGCGCCTTTCTTGGCGCGTGGCTTGGCGCGTAGCTTGGCGCTTGGCTGGGCGCTTGACTTGGCGCTTGGCTTCTCGGTTGGCTTGGAGCTTGGCTTGGTGTTTGTCTTGGCGCATGGTTTGGCGCTCTCCTTAGCGCGCAGCTTGGCGCGTGGCTGGGCGCTTGGCTTGGCGCTTGGCTTGGCGCTTTTCTTGGCGCGTAGCTTGGCGCTTGTCTGGGCGCTTGGGTTGGCGCTTGGCTTGGCGCTTGGCTTGGCGCTTGGCTTAGCGCTTAGCTTTGCGCTCTCTTGGCGCGTGGCTAGTCGCTTGGCTTGGCGCTTTTCTTGGCGGGTGCCTTGGCACTTTGGCTTGGCGCTTGCCTTGGCGCGTGCCTTAACGCTTTTCTTGTCGCGTGGCTTGGCGCTTAGCTGGCTGGGCGCTTGGCTTAGCGTTTGGCTTGACGCTTGGCTTGGCGCTTTCCTTGGCGGGTGGCTTAGCACTTGGCTTGCCGCTTGGCTTTGCGCGTGGTTTTGCGCTTTTCTTGGCGCGTGGCTTGGCGCTTGGCTAGGCGTTTGGCTTGGCGCTTGTCTCGGCGCTTGGCTTGGCGCCTTTCTCGGCGCGTGGCTTGGCGCGTAGCTTGGCGCTTGGCTGGGCGCTTGACTTGGCGCTTTGCTTCTCGGTTGGCTTGGCGCTTGGTTTGGTGTTCGTCTTGGCGCATGGCTTGGCGCTCTCCTTAGCGCGCGGCTTGGCGCTTGGCTTAGCGTTTGGCTTAACGCTTGGCTTGGCGCTTTCCTTGGCGGGTGGCTTAGCATTTGGCTTGCCGCTTGGCTTGGCGCGTGGTTTTGCGCTTTCTTGGCGCGTGCCATGGCACGTGGCTTGGAACTTGGCTGGCTGGGCGCTTGGCTTAGCGCTTGGCTTGACGCTTGGCTTGGCGCTTTTCTTGACCGGTGGCTTGGCACTTGGCTTGGCGCTTGGCTTGGAGCGTGGTTTTGCGCTTTTCTTGGTGCGTGGATTGGCGCGTGGCTTGGCGCTTGGCTGGCTGGGCGCTTGGCTTAACGCTTGGCTTGACGCTTGGCTTGGTGCTTTCCTTGGCGCGCGGCTTGGCGCTTGGCTTGGCGCTTGGTTTTGTGCTTTTCTTGGCGCTTTTCCTGGCGCGTGGCTTGGCGCTTGGCTGGGCGCTTGGCATGGCGCTTGGCTTGGCGCGTGGCTTGGCGCTTGGCTTGCGCTTTTTTTGGCGCGTGGCTTGGCGCTTGGCTTGGTGCTTTCCTTGGCGCGTGGCTTGGCGCTTGGCTTGGCGCTTGGTTATGTGCTTTTCTTGGCGCCCTTCCTGGCGCTTGGCTTGGCGCTTGGATTGGCACTTGGCTTGGCGCTTGGCTCGGCGCGTGGCTTGGCGCTTGGCTTGACGCTTGGCTTGTCGCTTTCCTTGGCGCGTGGCTTGGCGCTTGGCTTGGCGCTTGGTTTTGTGCTTTTCTTGGCGCTTTTCCTGGCGCTTGGCTTGGCGCTTGGATTGGCGCTTGGCTTGGCGCTTGGCTCGGCGCGTGGCTTGGCGCTTGGCTTGCGCTTTTTTTGGCGCGTGGCTTGGCGCTTGTCTGGGCGCATGGTTTGGCGCTTGGCTCGGCGCGTGGCTTGACGCTTGGCTTGGCGCATGGCTTGGCGCTCTCCTTGACGCGTGGCTTGACGCTTGGCTGGGCACTTGGCTTGGCGCTTGGCTTGGCGCTTTTCATGGCGCTTTTCTTGGCGCTTTCCTTGGCGCTTGGCTGGGCACTTGGCTTGGCGCTTGGCTTGGCGCTTTTCATGGCGCTTTTCTTGGCGCTTTCCTTGGCGCTTGGCTGGGCACTTGGCTTGGCGCTTGGCTTGGCGCTTGTCTTATCGCTTTTCATGAAGCGTGGTTTGTCGCTTGGCTTCGCGCTTTTCTTGGCACGTGGCTTGGCACTTGGCTGGTCGCTTGGCTTGGCGCTCTCCTTGGTGCATGGGGTGGCGCTTTTCCTATCGTTTGGCTTGGCGCTTGGCTTGACGCTTTTCTTGGCGCGTAGCTTGGCGCTTGGCTGGGCGCTTGGCTTGCTGCTTGGCTTGACACTTGGTTTGCCACTTAGCTTGAAGCTTGGCTTGACGCATGGCTTGGCGCATGCTTTGGCGCTTATCTTGGCGCGTGGCTTGGCGCTTGGCTAGGCGTTTGGCTTGGCGCTTGTCTCGGCGCATGGCTTGGTGTTTGTCTTGGCGCATGGTTTGGCGCTCTCCTTAGCGCGCGGCTTGGCGCTTGGCTGGGCGCTTGGCTTGGCGCTTGGCTTGGCGCTTTTCTTGGCGCGTAGCTTGGCGCTTGTCTGGGCGCTTGGGTTGGCGCTTGGCTTGGCGCTTGGCTTGGCGCTTGGCTTAGCGCTTAGCTTTGCGCTCTCTTGGCGCGTGGCTAGTCGCTTGGCTTGGCGCTTTTCTTGGCGGGTGCCTTGGCACTTGGCTTGGCGCTTGCCTTGGCGCGTGCCTTAACGCTTTTCTTGTCGCGTGGCTTGGCGCTTAGCTGTCTGGGCGCTTGGCTTAGCGTTTGGCTTGACGCTTGGCTTGGCGCTTTTCTTGGCGGGTGGCTTAGCACTTGGCTTGCCGCTTGTCTTTGCGCGTGGTTTTGCGCTTTTCTTGGCGCGTGGCTTGGCGCTTGGCTAGGCGTTTGGCTTGGCGCTTGTCTCGGCGCTTGGCTTGGCGCCTTTCTTGGCGCGTGGCTTGGCGCGTAGCTTGGCGCTTGGCTGGGCGCTTGACTTGGCGCTTTGCTTCTCGGTTGGCTTGGCGCTTGGTTTGGTGTTCGTCTTGGCGCATGGCTTGGCGCTCTCCTTAGCGCGCGGCTTGGCGCTTGGCTGGGCGCTTGGCTTGGCGCTTGGCTTGGCGCTTTTCTTGGAGCGTAGCTTGTCGCTTGACTTGGTGCTTTTCTTGGCGCGTGGCTTGGCGCTTGTCTGGGCGCGTGGCTAGTCGCTTGGCTTGGCGCTTTTCTTGGCGGGTGCCTTGGCACTTGGCTTGGCGCTTGCCTTGGCGCGTGCCTTAACGCTTTTCTTGGCGCGTGGCTTGGCGCTTAGCTGGCTGGGCGCTTGGCTTAGCGTTTGGCTTAACGCTTGGCTTGGCGCTTTCCTTGGCGGGTGGCTGAGCATTTGGCTTGCCGCTTGGCTTGGAGCGTGGTTTTGCGCTTTTCTTGGCGCGTGCCTTGGCACGTGGCTTGGAGCTTGGCTGGCTGGGCGCTTGGCTTAGCGCTTGGCTTGACGCTTGGCTTGGCGCTTTTCTTGACCGGTGGCTTGGCACTTGGCTTGGCGCTTGGCTTGGAGCGTGGTTTTGCGCTTTTCTTGGTGCGTGGATTGGCGCGTGGCTTGGCGCTTGGCTGGCTGGGCGCTTGGCTTAACGCTTGGCTTGACGCTTGGCTTGGTGCTTTCCTTGGCGCGCGGCTTGGCGCTTGGCTTGGCGCTTGGTTTTGTGCTTTTCTTGGCGCTTTTCCTGGCGCGTGGCTTGGCGCTTGGCTGGGCGCTTGGCATGGCGCTTGGCTTGGCGCGTGGCTTGGCGCTTGGCTTGCGCTTTTTTTGGCGCGTGGCTTGGCGCTTGGCTTGGTGCTTTCCTTGGCGCGTGGCTTGGCGCTTGGCTTGGCGCTTGGTTATGTGCTTTTCTTGGCGCTCTTCCTGGCGCTTGGCTTGGCGCTTGGATTGGCACTTGGCTTGGCGCTTGGCTCGGCGCGTGGCTTGGCGCTTGGCTTGACGCTTGGCTTGTCGCTTTCCTTGGCGCGTGGCTTGGCGCTTGGCTTGGCGCTTGGTTTTGTGCTTTTCTTGGCGCTTTTCCTGGCGCTTGGCTTGGCGCTTGGATTGGCGCTTGGCTTGGCGCTTGGCTCGGCGCGTGGCTTGGCGCTTGGCTTGCGCTTTTTTTGGCGCGTGGCTTGGCGCTTGTCTGGGCGCATGGTTTGGCGCTTGGCTCGGCGCGTGGCTTGACGCTTGGCTTGGCGCATGGCTTGGCGCTCTCCTTGACGCGTGGCTTGACGCTTGGCTGGGCACTTGGCTTGGCGCTTGGCTTGGCGCTTTTCATGGCGCTTTTCTTGGCGCTTTCCTTGGCGCTTGGCTGGGCGCTTGGCTTGGCGCTTGGCTCGGCGCGTGGCTTGACGCTTGGCTTTGCGCATGGCTTGGCGCTCTCCTTGACGCGTGGCTTGACGCTTGGCTGGGCACTTGGCTTGGCGCTTGGCTTGGCGCTTTTCATGGCGCTTTTCTTGGCGCTTTCCTTGGCGCTTGGCTGGGCACTTGGCTTGGCGCTTGGCTTGGCGCTTGTCTTATCGCTTTTCATGGCGCGTGGTTTGTCGCTTGGCTTCGCGCTTTTCTTGGCACGTGGCTTGGCACTTGGCTGGTCGCTTGGCTTGGCGCTCTCCTTGGTGCATGGGGTGGCGCTTTTCCTATCGTTTGGCTTGGCGCTTGGCTTGACGCTTTTCTTGGCGCGTAGCTTGGCGCTTGGCTGGGCGCTTGGCTTGCTGCTTGGCTTGACACTTGGTTTGCCACTTAGCTTGAAGCTTGGCTTGACGCATGGCTTGGCGCATGCTTTGGCGCTTATCTTGGCGCGTGGCTTGGCGCTTGGCTAGGCGTTTGGCTTGGCGCTTGTCTCGGCGCTTGGCTTGGCGCTTTTCTTGGCGCGTGGCTTGGCGCGTAGCTTGGCGCTTGGCTGGGCGCTTGACTTGGCGCTTGGCTTCTCCGTTGGCTTGGCGCTTGGCTGGGCGCTTGTCTCGGCGCTTGGCTTGGCGCTTTTCTTGGCGCTTATCTTGGCGCGTAGCTTGTCGCTTGGCTTGGTGCTTTTCTTGGCGCGTGTCTTGGCGCTTGTCTGGGCGCTTGGGTTGACGCTTGGCTTGGCGCTTGGCTTGGCGTTTGGCTTAGCGCTTAGCTTGGCGCTCTCTTGGCGCGTGGCTAGTCGCTTGGCTTGGCGCATTTCTTGGCGGATGCCTTGGCGCGTGCCTTAACGCTTTTCATGGCGCGTGGCTTAGCGCTTAGCTGGCTGGGCGCTTGGCTTAGCGTTTGGCTTGACGCTTGGCTTGGCGCTTTCCTTGGCGGGTGGCTTAGCACTTGGCTTGCCGCTTGTCTTGGCGCGTGGTTTTGCGCTTTTCTTGGCGCGTGGCTTAGCGCTTAGCTGGCTGGGCGCTTGGCTTAGCATTTGGCTTGACGCTTGGCTTGGCGCTTTCCTTGGCGGGTGGCTTAGCACTTGGCTTGCCGCTTGGCTTGGCGCGTGGTTTTGCGCTTTTCTTGGCGCGTGCCTTGGCGCGTGGCTTGGCGCTTGGCTGGCTGGGCGCTTGGCTTAGTGCTTGGCTTGACGCTTGGCTTGGCGCTTTTCTTGGCGGGGTGGCTTGGCGCTTGGCTTGGCGCGTGGTTTGGCGCTTTTCTTGGCGCGTGGCTTAGCGCGTGGTTTGGCGCGTGGCTTGTCGCTTGGCTTGGCACTTTTGTTGGGGGGTGGCTTGGCGCGTGGCTTGGCGCTTAGCTGGGTTGGCGCTTGGCTGGGCGCTTGGCTTGTCGCTTTTCTTGGCGCGTAGCTTGGCGCTTGTCTGGGCGCTTGGCTTGGCGCTTGGCTTGGCGCTTGGCTTGGCGCTTGGCTTGGCGCTTGGTTTGGCGCTTTCTTGGCGCGTGGCTTGTCTCTTGGCTTGGCTCTTTTGTTGGCGGGTGGCTTCTCGCGTGACTTAACGCTTAGCTGGGTTGGCGCTTGGATTGGCGCTTGGTTTGTTGCTTTTATTGGCGCGTGGCTTGGCGCGTGGCTTGGCGCGTGGCTTGTCGCTTGGCTTGGCGCTCTCCTTAGAGCGTGGCTTGGCGCTTGGCTCGGCGCATGGCTTGGCGCTTGGCTCGGCGCGTGGCTTGGCGCTTGGTTGGCTTGGTGTTTTCTTAGCGCGTGGCCTGGCGCGTGGCTTGTCGCTTGGCTTGGCGCTCTCCTTCGTGCATGGGGTGGCGTTTTTCTTGGCGCGTTGCCTGGCGCGTGGCTTGTAGCTTGGCTTGGCGCTTGGCTTGACGCTTTTCTTGGCGCGTGGCTTGGCTCGTGGCTTAGCGCTTGGCTTGACGCTTGGCTTGGCACTTGGCTTGGAGCTTGGCTTGACGCTTGGCTTGGCGCATGGCTTGGCGCTTGGGTTGACGCTTGGCTTGGCACTTGGCTTGGAGCTTGGCTTGACGCTTGGCTTGGCGCATGTCTTGGCGCTCATATTGGCGCGTGGCTTGGCGCTTGGCTAGGCGTTTGGCTTGGCGCTTGGCTTGGCGCTTGGCTTGACGCTTGTCTTGGCACTTGGCTTGGAGCTTGGCTTGACGCTTGGCTTGGCGCATGTCTTGGCGCTCATATTGGCGCGTGGCTTGGCACTTGGCTAGGCGTTTGGCTTGGCGCTTGTCTCGGCGCTTGGCTTCGCGCTTTTCTTGGCGCGTGGCTTGCCGCATAGCTTGGCGCTTGGCTGGGCGCTTGGTTTGGCGCTTGGCTTGGCGGCTGGCTTGGCGCTTGTCTTGGTGCTTGTCTTGGCGCATGGCTTGGCGCTCTCCTTAGCGCGTGGCTTGGCGTTTGGCTGGGCGCTTGGCTTAGCGCTTGGCTTGGCGCTTGGCTTGACGCTTGGCTTGGCACTTGGCTTGGAGCTTGGCTTGACGCTTGGCTTGGCGCATGTCTTGGCGCTCATATTGGCGCGTGGCTTGGCGCTTGGCTAGGCATTTGGCTTGGCGCTTGGCTTGGCGCATGTCTTGGCGCTCATATTGGCGCGTGGCTTGGCGCTTGGCTAGGCGTTTGGCTTGGCGCTTGGCTTAGCGCATGTCTTGGCGATCATATTGGCGCGTGGCTTGGCGCTTGGCTAGGCGTTTGGCTTGACGCTTGGCTTGGCGCATGTCTTGGCGCTCATATTGGCGCGTGGCTTGGCGCTTGGCTAGGCGTTTGGCTTGGCGCTTGTCTCGGCGCTTGGCTTCGCGCTTTTCTTGACGCGTAGCTTGTCGCTTGGCTTGGTGCTTTTCTTGGCGCGTGGCTTGGCGCTTGTCTGGGCGCTTGGCTTGGCGCTTGGCTTGGCGCTTGGCTTGGCGCTTCGCTTGGCGCTTTTTTGGAGCGTGGTTTTCCGCGTGGCTTGGCGTTTGGCTGGGCGCTTGGCTTAGCGCTTGGCTTGGCGCTTGGCTTGACGCTTGGCTTGGCACTTGGCTTGGAGCTTGGCTTGACGCTTGGCTTGGCGCATGTCTTGGCGCTCATATTGGCGCGTGGCTTGGCGCTTCGCTAGGCGTTTGGCTTGACGCTTGGCTTGGCGCATGTCTTGGCGCTCATATTGGCGCGTGGCTTGGCGCTTGGCTAGGCGTTTGGCTTGGCGCTTGTCTCGGCGCTTGGCTTCGCGCTTTTCTTGACGCGTAGCTTGTCGCTTGGCTTGGTGCTTTTCTTGGCGCGTGGCTTGGCGCTTGTCTGGGCGCTTGGCTTGGCGCTTGGCTTGGTGCTTGGCTTGGCGCTTGGCTTGGCGCTTCGCTTGGCGCTTTTTTGGAGCGTGGTTTTCCGCGTGGCTTGGCGCTTGGCTGGCTGGGCGCTTGGCTTAGCGCTTGGCTTGACGCTTGGCTTGGCGCTTTTCTTGGCGGGTGGCTTGGCGCTTGGCTTGGCGCGTGGCTTGGCGCGTGGCTTGGTGCGTGGCTTGGCGCTTGGCGGGCTAAACGCTTGGCTGGGTAAATGCTTGGCTTAGCGCTTGGCTTGACGCTTGGCTTAGCGCTTTCCTTGGCGCGTGGCTTGGAGCTTGGCTTGGCGCTTGGCTTGGCGCTTGGCTTGGCGCTTGGCTTGGTGCTTGTCTTGGCGCATGGCTTGGCGCTCTCCTTGCCGCGTGACTTGGCGCTTGGTTGGGCGCTTGGCTTGGCGCTTGGCTTGGCGCTTGGCTTGGAGCTTGGCTTGGCGCTTAGCTGGCTGGGCGCTTGGCTTAGCGTTTGGCTTGACGCTTGGTTTGGCGCTTTCCTTGGCGCGTGGCTTGGCGCTTGGCTTGGCACTTGGCTTGGCGCTTGGATTGGCGCTTGGCTCGGCGCGTGGCTTGGCGTTTGGCTTGGCGCTTGGATTGGCGCTTGGCTTGGCGCTTGGCTCGGCGCGTGGCTTGGCGCTTGGCTTGCTCTTTTTTTGGCGCGTGGCTTGGCGCTTGTCTGGGCGCATGGCTTGGCGCTTGGCTCGGCGCGTGGCTTGGCGCTTGGCTTGGCGCATGGCTTGGCGCTCTCCTTGACGCGTGGCTTGACGCTTGGCTGGGCACTTGGCTTGCCGCTTGGCTTGGCGCTTTTCATGGCGCTTTTCTTGGCGCTTTTTTGGCGCTTGGCTGGGCGCTTGGCTTGGCGCTTGGCTCGGCGCGTGGCTTGACGCTTGGCCGGGCGCATGGCTTGGCGCTCTCCTTGACGCGTGGCTTGACGCTTGGCTGGGCACTTGGCTTGGCGCTTGGCTTGGCGCTTGGCTTGGCGCTTGTCTTGGCGCTTTTCTTGGCGCGCGGCTTGTCGCTTGGCTTCGCGCTTTTCTTGGCACGTGGCTTGGCACTTGGCTGGTCGCTTGGCTTGGCGCTCTCCTTGGTGCATGGGCTTGCGCTTTTCCTATCGTTTGGCTTGGCGCTTGGCTTGACGCTTTTCTTGGCGCGTAGCTTGGCGCTTGGCTGGGCGCTTGGTTTGTTGCTTGGTTTGACACTTGGTTTGCCACTTGGCTTGAAGCTTGGCTTGACGCTTGGCTTGGTGCATGCCTTGGCGCTTATCTTGGCGCGTGGCTTGGCGCTTGGCTAGACGTTTGGCGTGGCGCTTGTCTCGGCGCTTGGCTTGGCGCCTTTCTTGGCGCGTGGCTTGGCGCGTAGCTTGGCGCTTGGCTGGGCGTTTGACTTGGCGCTTGGCTTCTCGGTTGGCTTGGCGCTTGGCTTGGTGTTTGTCTTGGCGCATGGTTTGGCGCTCTCCTTAGCGCGCGGCTTGGCGCTTGGCTGGGCGCGTAGCTTGGCGCTTGTCTGGGCGCTTGGGTTGGCGCTTGGCTTGGCGCTTGGCTTGGCGCTTGGCTTAGCGCTTAGCTTTGCGCTCTCTTGGCGCGTGGCTAGTCGCTTGGCTTGGCGCTTTTCTTGGCGGGTGCCTTGGCACTTGGCTTGGCGCTTGCCTTGGCGCGTGCCTTAACGCTTTTCTTGGCGCGTGGCTTGGCGCTTAGCTGGCTGGGCGCTTGGCTTAGCGTTTGGCTTGACGCTTGGCTTGGCGCTTTCCTTGGCGGGTGGCTTAGAACTTGGCTTGCCGCTTGGCTTTGCGCGTGGTTTTGCGCTTTTCTTGGCGCGTGGCTTGGCGATTGGCTAGGCGTTTGGCTTGGCGCTTGTCTCGGCGCTTGGCTTGGCGCCTTTCTTGGCGCGTGGCTTGGCGCGTAGCTTGGCGCTTGGCTGGGCGCTTGACTTGGCGCTTTGCTTCTCGGTTGGCTTGGCGCTTGGTTTGGTGTTTGTCTTGGCGCATGGCTTGGCGCTCTCCTTAGCGCGCGGCTTGGCGCTTGGCTGGGCGCTTGGCTTGGCGCTTGGCTTGGCGCTTTTCTTGGCGCGTAGCTTGTCGCTTGACTTGGTGCTTTTCTTGGCGCGTGGCTTGGCGCTTGTCTGGGCGCGTGGCTAGTCGCTTGGCTTGGCGCTTTTCTTGGCGGGTGCCTTGGCACTTGGCTTGGCGCTTGCCTTGGCGCGTGCCTTAACGCTTTTCTTGGCGCGTGGCTTGGCGCTTAGCTGGCTGGGCGCTTGGCTTAGCGTTTGGCTTAACGCTTGGCTTGGCGCTTTCCTTGGCGGGTGGCTTAGCATTTGGCTTGCCGCTTGGCTTGGCGCGTGGTTTTGCGCTTTTCTTGGCGCGTGCCTTGGCACGTGGCTTGGAGCTTGGCTGGCTGGGCGCTTGGCTTAGCGCTTGGCTTGACGCTTGGCTTTGCGCTTTTCTTGGCCGGTGGCTTGGCACTTGGCTTGGCGCTTGGCTTGGAGCGTGGTTTTGCGCTTTTCTTGGTGCGTGGATTGGCGCGTGGCTTGGCGCTTGGCTGGCTGGGCGCTTGGCTTAACGCTTGGCTTGACGCTTGGCTTGGTGCTTTCCTTGGCGCGCGGCTTGGCGCTTGGCTTGGCGCTTGGTTTTGTGCTTTTCTTGGCGCTTTTCCTGGCGCGTGGCTTGGCGCTTGGCTGGGCGCTTGGCATGGCGCTTGGCTTGGCGCGTGGCTTGGCGCTTGGCTTGCGCTTTTTTTGGCGCGTGGCTTGGCGCTTGGCTTGGTGCTTTCCTTGGCGCGTGGCTTGGCGCTTGGCTTGGCGCTTGGTTATGTGCTTTTCTTGGCGCTCTTCCTGGCGCTTGGCTTGGCGCTTGGATTGGCACTTGGCTTGGCGCTTGGCTCGGCGCGTGGCTTGGCGCTTGGCTTGACGCTTGGCTTGTCGCTTTCCTTGGCGCGTGGCTTGGCGCTTGGCTTGGCGCTTGGTTTTGTGCTTTTCTTGGCGCTTTTCCTGGCGCTTGGCTTGGCGCTTGGCTCGGCGCGTGGCTTGGCGCTTGGCTTGCGCTTTTTTTGGAGCGTGGCTTGGCGCTTGTCTGGGCGCATGGCTTGGCGCTTGGCTCGGCGCGTGGCTTGACGCTTGGCTTGGTGCATGGCTTGGCGCTCTCCTTGACGCGTGGCTTGACGCTTGGCTGGGCACTTGGCTTGGCGCTTGGCTTGGCACTTTTCATGGCGCTTTTCTTGGCGCTTTCCTTGGCGCTTGGCTGGGCGCTTGGCTTGGCGCTTGGCTCGGCGCGTGGCTTGACGCTTGGCTTTGCGCATGGCTTGGCGCTCTCCTTGACGCGTGGCTTGACGCTTGGCTGGGCACTTGGCTTGGCGCTTGGCTTGGCGCTTTTCATGGCGCTTTTCTTGGCGCTTTCCTTGGCGCTTGGCTGGGCACATGGCTTGGCGCTTGGCTTGGCGCTTGGATTGGCGCTTGTCTTATCGCTTTTCATGGCGCGTGGTTTGTCGCTTGGCTTCGCGCTTTTCTTGGCACGTGGCTTGGCACTTGGCTGGTCGCTTGGCTTGGCGCTCTCCTTGGTGCATGGGGTGGCGCTTTTCCTATCGTTTGGCTTGGCGCTTGGCTTGACGCTTTTCTTGGCGCGTAGCTTGGCGCTTGGCTGGGCGCTTGGCTTGCTGCTTGGCTTGACACTTGGTTTGCCACTTAGCTTGAAGCTTGGCTTGACGCATGGCTTGGCGCATGCCTTGGCGCTTATCTTGGCGCGTGGCTTGGCGCTTGGCTAGGCGTTTGGCTTGGCGCTTGTCTCGGCGCTTGGCTTGGCGCTTTTCTTGGCGCGTGGCTTGGCGCGTAGCTTCTCGCTTGGCTGGGCGCTTGACTTGGCGCTTGGCTTCTCCGTTGGCTTGGCGCTTGGCTGGGCGCTTGGCATGGCGCTTGGCTTCGCGCTTTTCTTGGCGCGTAACTTGTCGCTTGGCTTGGTGCTTTTCTTGGCGCGTGGCTTGGCGCTTGTCTGGGCGCTTGGGTTGACGCTTGGCTTGGCGCTTGGCTTGGCGTTTGGCTTAGCGCTTAGCTTGGCGCTCTCTTGGCGCGTGGCTAGTCGCTTGGCTTGGCGCATTTCTTGGCGGGTGCCTTGGCGCGTGCCTTAACGCTTTTCTTGGCGCGTGGCTTAGCGCTTAGCTGGCTGGGCGCTTGGCTTAGCGTTTGGCTTGACGCTTGGCTTGGCGCTTTCCTTGGCGGGTGGCTTAGCACTTGGCTTGCCGCTTGGCTTGGCGCGTGGTTTTGCGCTTTTCTTGGCGCGTGGCTGGGCGCTTGGCTTAGCGTTTGGCTTGACGCTTGGCTTGGCGCTTTCCTTGGCGGGTGGCTTAGCACTTGGCTTGCCGCTTGGCTTGGCGCGTGGTTTTGCGCTTTTCTTGGCGCGTGCCTTGGCGCGTGGCTTGGCGCTTGGCTGGCTGGGCGCTTGGCTTAGCGCTTGGCTTGACGCTTGGCTTGGCGCTTTTCTTGGCGGGTGGCTTGGCGCTTGGCTTGGCGCGTGGTTTGGCGCTTTTCTTGGCGCGTGGCTTAGCGCGTGGCTTGGCGCGTGGCTTGTCGCTTGGCTTGGCACTTTTGTTGGGGGGTGGCTTGGCGCGTGGCTTGGCGCTTAGCTGGGTTGGCGCTTGGCTGGGCGCTTGGCTTGTCGCTTTTCTTGGCGCGTAGCTTGGCGCTTGTCTGGGCGCTTGGCTTGGCGCTTGGCTTGGCGCTTGGCTTGGCGCTTGGCTTGGCGCTTGGTTTGGCGCTTTCTTGGCGCGTGGCTTGTCTCTTGGCTTGGCTCTTTTGTTGGCGGGTGGCTTCTCGCGTGACTTAACGCTTAGCTGGGTTGGCGCTTGGATTGGCGCTTGGTTTGTTGCTTTTATTGGCGCGTGGCTTGGCGCGTGGCTTGGCGCGTGGCTTGTCGCTTGGCTTGGCGCTCTCCTTAGAGCGTGGCTTGGCGCTTGGCTCGGCGCATGGCTTGGCGCTTGGCTCGGCGCGTGGCTTGGCGCTTGGTTGGCTTGGTGTTTTCTTAGCGCGTGGCCTGGCGCGTGGCTTGTCGCTTGGCTTGGCGCTCTCCTTCGTGCATGGGGTGGCGTTTTTCTTGGCGCGTGGCCTGGCGCGTGGCTTGTCGCTTGGCTTGGCGCTTGGCTTGACGCTTTTCTTGGCGCGTGGCTTGGCTCGTGGCTTAGCGCTTGGCTTGACGCTTGGCTTGGCACTTGGCTTGGAGCTTGGCTTGACGCTTGGCTTGGCGCATGGCTTGGCGCTTGGCTTGACGCTTGGCTTGGCGCTTGGCTTGGAGCTTGGCTTGACGCTTGGCTTGGCGCATGTCTTGGCGCTCATATTGGCGCGTGGCTTGGCGCTTGGCTAGGCGTTTGGCTTGGCGCTTGGCTTGGCGCTTGGCTTGACGCTTGGCTTGGCACTTGGCTTGGCGGCTGGCTTGGCGCTTGTCTTGGTGCTTGTCTTGGCGCATGGCTTGGCGCTCTCCTTAGCGCGTGGCTTGGCGTTTGGCTGGGCGCTTGGCTTAGCGCTTGGCTTGGCGCTTGGCTTGACGCTTGGCTTGGCACTTGGCTTGGAGCTTGGCTTGACGCTTGGCTTGGCGCATGTCTTGGCGCTCATATTGGCGCGTGGCTTGGCGCTTGGCTAGGCATTTGGCTTGGCGCTTGGCTTGGCGCATGTCTTGGCGCTCATATTGGCGCGTGGCTTGGCGCTTGGCTAGGCGTTTGGCTTGACGCTTGGCTTGGCGCATGTCTTGGCGCTCATATTGGCGCGTGGCTTGGCGCTTGGCTAGGCGTTTGGCTTGGCGCTTGTCTCGGCGCTTGGCTTCGCGCTTTTCTTGACGCGTAGCTTGTCGCTTGGTTTGGTGCTTTTCTTGGCGAGTGGCTTGGCGCTTGTCTGGGCGCTTGGCTTGGCGCTTGGCTTGGCGCTTCGCTTGGCGCTTTTTTGGAGCGTGGTTTTCCGCGTGGCTTGGCGTTTGGCTGGGCGCTTGGCTTATCGCTTGGCTTGGCGCTTGGCTTGACGCTTGGCTTGGCGCATGTCTTGGCGCTCATATTGGCGCGTGGCTTGGCGCTTCGCTAGGCGTTTGGCTTGACGCTTGGCTTGGCGCATGTCTTGGCGCTCATATTGGCGCGTGGCTTGGCGCTTGGCTAGGCGTTTGGCTTGGCGCTTGTCTCGGCGCTTGGCTTCGCGCTTTTCTTGACGCGTAGCTTGTCGCTTGGCTTGGTGCTTTTCTTGGCGCGTGGCTTGGCGCTTGTCTGGGCGCTTGGCTTGGCGCTTGGCTTGGCGCTTGGCTTGGCGCTTGGCTTGGCGCTTCGCTTGGCGCTTTTTTGGAGCGTGGTTTTCCGCGTGGCTTGGCGCTTGGCTGGCTGGGCGCTTGGCTTAGCGCTTGGCTTGACGCTTGGCTTGGCGCTTTTCTTGGCGGGTGGCTTGGCGCTTGGCTTGGCGCGTGGCTTGGCGCGTGGCTTGGTGCGTGGCTTGGCGCTTGGCGGGCTAAACGCTTGGCTGGGTAAATGCTTGGCTTAGCGCTTGGCTTGACGCTTGGCTTAGCGCTTTCCTTGGCGCGTGGCTTGGAGCTTGGCTTGGCGCTTGGCTTGGCGCTTGGCTGGGCGCTTGGCTTGGTGCTTGTCTTGGCGCATGGCTTGGCGCTCTCCTTGCCGCGTGACTTGGCGCTTGGTTGGACGCTTGGCTTGGCGCTTGGCTTGGCGCTTTTCTTGGCGCGTAGCATGGCGCTTGTCTGGGAGCTTGGCTTGGCGCTTGGCTTGGCGCTTGGCTTGTCGCTTGGCTTGGTGTTTTTTTTTGGCGCGTGGCTTGGCGCTTGGCTGGGCGTTTGGTTTGTTGCTTGGTTTGACACTTGGTTTGCCACTTGGCTTGAAGCTTGGCTTGACGCTTGGCTTGGTGCATGCCTTGGCGCTTATCTTGGCGCGTGGCTTGGCGCTTGGCTAGACGTTTGGCGTGGCGCTTGTCTCGGCGCTTGGCTTGGCGCCTTTCTTGGCGCGTGGCTTGGCGCGTAGCTTGGCGCTTGGCTGGGCGCTTGACTTGGCGCTTGGCTTCTCGGTTGGCTTGGCGCTTGGCTTGGTGTTTGTCTTGGCGCATGGTTTGGCGCTCTCCTTAGCGCGCGGCTTGGCGCTTGGCTGGGCGCTTGGCTTGGCGCTTGGCTTGGCGCTTTTCTTGGCGCGTAGCTTGGCGTTTGTCTGGGCGCTTGGGTTGGCGCTTGGCTTGGCGCTTGGCTTGGCGCTTGGCTTAGCGCTTAGCTTTGCGCTCTCTTGGCGCGTGGCTAGTCGCTTGGCTTGGCGCTTTTCTTGGCGGGTGCCTTGGCACTTGGCTTGGCGCTTGCCTTGGCGCGTGCCTTAACGCTTTTCTTGGCGCGTGGCTTGGCGCTTAGCTGGCTGGGCGCTTGGCTTAGCGTTTGGCTTGACGCTTGGCTTGGCGCTTTCCTTGGCGGGTGGCTTAGCACTTGGCTTGCCGCTTGGCTTTGCGCGTGGTTTTGCGCTTTTCTTGGCGCGTGGCTCGGCGCTTGGCCAGGCGTTTGGCTTGGCGCTTGTCTCGGCGCTTGGCTTGGCGCCTTTCTTGGCGCGTGGCTTGGCGCGTAGCTTGGCGCTTGGCTGGGCGCTTGACTTGGCGCTTTGCTTCTCGGTTGGCTTGGCGCTTGGTTTGGTGTTTGTCTTGGCGCATGGCTTGGCGCTCTCCTTAGCGCGCGGCTTGGCGCTTGGCTGGGCGCTTGGCTTGGCGCTTGGCTTGGCGCTTTTCTTGGCGCGTAGCTTGTCGCTTGACTTGGTGCTTTTCTTGGCGCGTGGCTTGGCGCTTGTCTGGGCGCGTGGCTAGTCGCTTGGCTTGGCGCTTTTCTTGGCGGGTGTCTTGGCACTTGGCTTGGCGCTTGCCTTGGCGCGTGCCTTAACGCCTTTCTTGGCGCGTGGCTTGGCGCTTAGCTGGCTGGGCGCTTGGCTTAGCGTTTGGCTTAACGCTTGGCTTGGCGCTTTCCTTGGCGGGTGGCTTAGCATTTGGCTTGCCGCTTGGCTTGGCGCGTGGTTTTGCGCTTTTCTTGGCGCGTGCCTTGGCACGTGGCTTGGAGCTTGGCTGGCTGGGCGCTTGGCTTAGCGCTTGGCTTGACGCTTGGCTTGGCGCTTTTCTTGGCCGGTGGCTTGGCACTTGGCTTGGCGCTTGGCTTGGAGCGTGGTTTTGCGCTTTTCTTGGTGCGTGGATTGGCGCGTGGCTTGGCGCTTGGCTGGCTGGGCGCTTGGCTTAACGCTTGGCTTGACGCTTGGCTTGGTGCTTTTCTTGGCGCGCGGCTTGGCGCTTGGCTTGGCGCTTGGTTTTGTGCTTTTCTTGGCGCTTTTCCTGGCGCGTGGCTTGGCGCTTGGCTGGGCGCTTGGCATGGCGCTTGGCTTGGCGCGTGGCTTGGCGCTTGGCTTGCGCTTTTTTTGGCGCGTGGCTTGGCGCTTGGCTTGGTGCTTTCCTTGGCGCGTGGCTTGGCGCTTGGCTTGGCGCTTGGTTATGTGCTTTTCTTGGCGCTCTTCCTGGCGCTTGGCTTGGCGCTTGGATTGGCACTTGGCTTGGCGCTTGGCTCGGCGCGTGGCTTGGCGCTTGGCTTGACGCTTGGCTTGTCGCTTTCCTTGGCGCGTGGCTTGGCGCTTGGCTTGGCGCTTGGTTTTGTGCTTTTCTTGGCGCTTTTCCTGGCGCTTGGCTTGGCGCTTGGATTGGCGCTTGGCTTGGCGCTTGGCTCGGCGCGTGGCTTGGCGCTTGGCTTGCGCTTTTTTTGGCGCTTGGCTTGGCGCTTGTCTGGGCGCATGGCTTGGCGCTTGGCTCGGCGCGTGGCTTGACGCTTGGCTTGGCGCATGGCTTGGCGCTCTCCTTGACGCGTGGCTTGACGCTTGGCTGGGCACTTGGCTTGGCGCTTGGCTTGGCGCTTTTCATGGCGCTTTTCTTGGCGCTTTCCTTGGCGCTTGGCTGGGCGCTTGGCTTGGCGCTTGGCTCGGCGCGTGGCTTGACGCTTGGCTTTGCGCATGGCTTGGCGCTCTCCTTGACGCGTGGCTTGACGCTTGGCTGGGCACTTGGTTTGGCGCTTGGCTTGGCGCTTTTCATGGCGCTTTTCTTGGCGCTTTCCTTGGCGCTTGGCTGGGCACTTGGCTTGGCGCTTGGCTTGGCGCTTGTCTTATCGCTTTTCATGGCGCGTGGTTTGTCGCTTGGCTTCGCGCTTTTCTTGGCACGTGGCTTGGCACTTGGCTGGTCGCTTGGCTTGGCGCTCTCCTTGGTGCATGGGGTGGCGCTTTTCCTATCGTTTGGCTTGGCGCTTGGCTTGACGCTTTTCTTGGCGCGTAGCTTGGCGCTTGGCTGGGCGCTTGGCTTGCTGCTTGGCTTGACACTTGGTTTGCCACTTAGCTTGAAGCTTGGCTTGACGCATGGCTTGGCGCATGCTTTGGCGCTTATCTTGGCGCGTGGCTTGGCGCTTGGCTAGGCGTTTGGCTTGGCGCTTGTCTCGGCGCTTGGCTTGGCGCTTTTCTTGGCGCGTGGCTTGGCGCGTAGCTTGGCGCTTGGCTGGGCGCTTGACTTGGCGCTTGGCTTCTCCGTTGGCTTGGCGCTTGGCTGGGCGCTTGTCTCGGCGCTTGGCTTGGCGCTTTTCTTGGCGCTTATCTTGGCGCGTAGCTTGTCGCTTGGCTTGGTGCTTTTCTTGGCGCGTGGCTTGGCGCTTGTCTGGGCGCTTGGGTTGACGCTTGGCTTGGCGCTTGGCTTGGCGTTTGGCTTAGCGCTTAGCTTGGCGCTCTCTTGGCGCGTGGCTAGTCGCTTGGCTTGGCGCATTTCTTGGCGGGTGCCTTGGCGCGTGCCTTAACGCTTTTCTTGGCGCGTGGCTTAGCGCTTAGCTGGCTGGGCGCTTGGCTTAGCGTTTGGCTTGACGCTTGGCTTGGCGCTTTCCTTGGCGGGTGGCTTAGCACTTGGCTTGCCGCTTGGCTTGGCGCGTGGTTTTGCGCTTTTCTTGGCGCGTGCCTTGGCGCGTGGCTTGGCGCTTGGCTGGCTGGGCGCTTGGCTTAGTGCTTGGCTTGACGCTTGGCTTGGCGCTTTTCTTGGCGCGTGGCTTAGCGCGTGGCTTGGCGCGTGGCTTGTCGCTTGGCTTGGCACTTTTGTTGGGGGGTGGCTTGGCGCGTGGCTTGGCGCTTAGCTGGGTTGGCGCTTGGCTGGGCGCTTGGCTTGTCGCTTTTCTTGGCGCGTAGCTTGGCGCTTGTCTGGGCGCTTGGCTTGGCGCTTGGCTTGGCGCTTGGCTTGGCGCTTGGCTTGGCGCTTGGTTTGGCGCTTTCTTGGCGCGTGGCTTGTCTCTTGGCTTGGCTCTTTTGTTGGCGGGTGGCTTCTCGCGTGACTTAACGCTTAGCTGGGTTGGCGCTTGGATTGGCGCTTGGTTTGTTGCTTTTATTGGCGCGTGGCTTGGCGCGTGGCTTGGCGCGTGGCTTGTCGCTTGGCTTGGCGCTCTCCTTAGAGCGTGGCTTGGCGCTTGGCTCGGCGCATGGCTTGGCGCTTGGCTCGGCGCGTGGCTTGGCGCTTGGTTGGCTTGGTGTTTTCCTAGCGCGTGGCCTGGCGCGTGGCTTGTCGCTTGGCTTGGCGCTCTCCTTCGTGCATGGGGTGGCGTTTTTCTTGGCGCGTGGCCTGGCGCGTGGCTTGTCGCTTGGCTTGGCGCTTGGCTTGACGCTTTTCTTGGCGCGTGGCTTGGCTCGTGGCTTAGCGCTTGGCTTGACGCTTGGCTTGGCACTTGGCTTGGAGCTTGGCTTGACGCTTGGCTTGGCGCATGGCTTGGCGCTTGGCTTGACGCTTGGCTTGGCACTTGGCTTGGAGCTTGGCTTGACGCTTGGCTTGGCGCATGTCTTGGCGCTCATATTGGCGCGTGGCTTGGCGCTTGGCTAGGCGTTTGGCTTGGCGCTTGGCTTGGCGCTTGGCTTGACGCTTGGCTTGGCACTTGGCTTGGAGCTTGGCTTGACGCTTGGCTTGGCGCATGTCTTGGCGCTCATATTGGCGGGTGGCTTGGCGCTTGGCTAGGCGTTTGGCTTGGCGCTTGTCTCGGCGCTTGGCTTCGCGCTTTTCTTGGCGCGTGGCTTGCCGCATAGCTTGGCGCTTGGCTGGGCGCTTGGCTTGGCGCTTGGCTTGGCGGCTGGCTTGGCGCTTGTCTTGGTGCTTGTCTTGGCGCATGGCTTGGCGCTCTCCTTAGCGCGTGGCTTGGCGTTTGGCTGGGCGCTTGGCTTAGCGCTTGGCTTGGCGCTTGGCTTGACGCTTGGCTTGGCACTTGGCTTAGAGCTTGGCTTGACGCTTGGCTTGGCGCATGTCTTGGCGCTCATATTGGCGCGTGGCTTGGCGCTTGGCTAGGCATTTGGCTTGGCGCTTGGCTTGGCGCATGTCTTGGCGCTCATATTGGCGCGTGGCTTGGCGCTTGGCTAGGCGTTTGGCTTGGCGCTTGGCTTAGCGCATGTCTTGGCGCTCATATTGGCGCGTGGCTTGGCGCTTGGCTAGGCGTTTGGCTTGACGCTTGGCTTGGCGCATGTCTTGGCGCTCATATTGGCGCGTGGCTTGGCGCTTGGCTAGGCGTTTGGCTTGGCGCTTGTCTCGGCGCTTGGCTTCGCGCTTTTCTTGACGCGTAGCTTGTCGCTTGGCTTGGTGCTTTTCTTGGCGCGTGGCTTGGCGCTTGTCTGGGCGCTTGGGTTGGCGCTTGGCTTGGCGCTTGGCTTGGCGCTTCGCTTGGCGCTTTTTTGGAGCGTGGTTTTCCGCGTGGCTTGGCGTTTGGCTGGGCGCTTGGCTTAGCGCTTGGCTTGGCGCTTGGCTTGACGCTTGGCTTGGCACTTGGCTTGGAGCTTGGCTTGACGCTTGGCTTGGCGCATGTCTTGGCGCTCATATTGGCGCGTGGCTTGGCGCTTCGCTAGGCGTTTGGCTTGACGCTTGGCTTGGCGCATGTCTTGGCGCTCATATTGGCGCGTGGCTTGGCGCTTGGCTAGGCGTTTGGCTTGGCGCTTGTCTCGGCGCTTGGCTTCGCGCTTTTCTTGACGCGTAGCTTGTCGCTTGGCTTGGTGCTTTTCTTGGCGCTTGGCTTGGCGCTTGGCTTGGCGCTTTGCTTGGCGCTTTTTTGGAGCGTGGTTTTCCGCGTGGCTTGGCGCTTGGCTGGCTGGGCGCTTGGCTTAGCGCTTGGCTTGACGCTTGGCTTGGCGCTTTTCTTGGCGGGTGGCTTGACGCTTGGCTTGGCGCGTGGCTTGGCGCGTGGCTTGGTGCGTGGCTTGGCGCTTGGCGGGCTAAACACTTGGCTGGGTAAATGCTTGGCTTAGCGCTTGGCTTGACGCTTGGCTTAGCGCTTTCCTTGGCGCGTGGCTTGGAGCTTGGCTTGGCGCTTGGCTTGGCGCTTGGCTTGGCGCTTGGCTTGGTGCTTGTCTTGGCGCATGGCTTGGCGCTCTCCTTGCCGCGTGACTTGGCGCTTGGTTGGGCGCTTGGCTTGGCGCTTGGCTTGGCGCTTTTCTTGGCGCGTAGCATGGCGCTTGTCTGGGAGCTTGGCTTGGCGCTTGGCTTGGCGCTTGGCTTGTCGCTTGGCTTGGTGTTTTTTTTTGGCGCGTGGCTTGGCGCTTGGCTGGGCGCTTGGTTTGTTGCTTGGTTTGACACTTGGTTTGCCACTTGGCTTGAAGCTTGGCTTGACGCTTGGCTTGGTGCATGCCTTGGCGCTTATCTTGGCGCGTGGCTTGGCGCTTGGCTAGACGTTTGGCGTGGCGCTTGTCTCGGCGCTTGGCTTGGCGCCTTTCTTGGCGCGTGGCTTGGCGCGTAGCTTGGCGCTTGGCTGGGCGCTTGACTTGGCGCTTGGCTTCTCGGTTGGCTTGGCGCTTGGCTTGGTGTTTGTCTTGGCGCATGGTTTGGCGCTCTCCTTAGCGCGCGGCTTGGCGCTTGGCTGGGCGCTTGGCTTGGCGCTTGGCTTAGCGCTTGGCTTGACGCTTGGCTTAGCGCTTTCCTTGGCGCGTGGCTTGGAGCTTGGCTTGGCGCTTGGCTTGGCGCTTGGCTTGGCGCTTGGCTTGGTGCTTGTCTTGGCGCATGGCTTGGCGCTCTCCTTGCCGCGTGACTTGGCGCTTGGTTGGGCGCTTGGCTTGGCGCTTGGCTTGGCACTTGGCTTGGCGCTTGGATTGGCGCTTGGCTCGGCGCGTGGCTTGGCGTTTGGCTTGGCGCTTGGATTGGCGCTTGGCTTGGCGCTTAGCTGGCTGGGCGCTTGGCTTAGCGTTTGGCTTGACGCTTGGTTTGGCGCTTTCCTTGGCGCGTGGCTTGGCGCTTGGCTTGGCACTTGGCTTGGCGCTTGGATTGGCGCTTGGCTCGGCGCGTGGCTTGGCGTTTGGCTTGGCGCTTGGATTGGCGCTTGGCTTGGCGCTTGGCTCGGCGCGTGGCTTGGCGCTTGGCTTGGCGCATGGCTTGGCGCTCTCCTTGACGCGTGGCTTGACGCTTGGCTGGGCACTTGGCTTGCCGCTTGGCTTGGCGCTTTTTATGGCGCTTTTCTTGGCGCTTTTTTTGGCGCTTGGCTGGGCGCTTGGCTTGGCGCTTGGCTCGGCGCGTGGCTTGACGCTTGGCCGGGCGCATGGCTTGGCGCTCTCCTTGACGCGTGGCTTGACGCTTGGCTGGGCACTTGGCTTGGCGCTTGGCTTGGCGCTTGGCTTGGCGCTTGGCTTGGCGCTTGGCTTGGTGCTTTTCTTGGCGCGTGGCCTGGCGCGTGGCTTGTCGCTTGGCTTGGCGCTCTCCTTTGTGCATGGGTTGGCGCTTTTCTTGGCGCGTGGCCTGGCGCGTGGTTTGTCGCTTCGCTTGACGCTTTTCTTGGCGCGTGGCTTGGCGCGTGGCTTGACGCTTGGCTGGGCACTTGGCTTGGCGCTTGGCTCGGCGCGTGGCTTGGCGCTTAGCTTGGTGCTTTTCTTGGCGCGTGGCCTGGCGCGTGGCTTGTCGCTTGGCTTGGCGCTCTCCTTTGTGCATGGGTTGGCGCTTTTCTTGGCGCGTGGCCTGGCGCGTGGCTTGTCGCTTCGCTTGACGCTTTTCTTGGCGCGTGGCTTGGCGCGTGGCTTGGCGCTTGCCTGAGCGCTTGGCTTGGCGCTTGGCTTGGCGCTTGGCTTGACGCTTGGCTTGACACTTGGCTTGGAGCTTGGCTTGACGCTTGGCTTGGCGCATGTCTTGGCGCTTGGCTTCGCGCTTTTCTTGGCGCGTGGCTTGGCGCATAGCTTGGCGCTTGGCTGGGCGCTTGGCTTGGCGCTTGGCTTGGCGGCTGGCTTGGCGCTTGTCTTAGCGCTTGTCTTGGCGCATGGCTTGGCGCTCTCCTTAGCGCGTGGCTTGGCGCTTGGCTGGGCGCTTGGCTTAGCGCTTGGCTTGGCGCTTTTCTTGGCGCGTAGCTTGTCGCTTGGCTTGGTGCTTTTCTTGGCGCGTGGCTTTTCGCTTGTCTGGGCGCTTGGCTTGGCGCTTGGCTTGGCTCTTCGCTTGGCACTTTTC
This sequence comes from Agriotes lineatus, assembly GCA_940337035.1. Taxonomy (NCBI): domain Eukaryota; kingdom Metazoa; phylum Arthropoda; class Insecta; order Coleoptera; family Elateridae; genus Agriotes; species Agriotes lineatus. The sequence continues at coordinate 224,010 of CALNHX010000128.1, forward strand.
TTGGCGGGTGGCTTGGCACTTGGCTTGGCGCTTGGCTTGGTGCGTTCCTTGGCGCTTTTTTTGGCGCGTGGTTTACCGCGTGGCTTGGCGCTTGGCTGGCTGGGCGCTTGGCTTAGTGCTTGGCTTGACGCTTGGCTTGGCGCTTGTCTGGGCGCTTGGCTTGGCGCTTGGCTTGGCGCTTGGCTTGGCGCTTGGCTTGGCGCTTGGGTTGGCGCTTACTTGGCGCGTGGGTTGTCGCTTAGCTTAACTCTTTTGTTGGGGGGTGGCTTGGCGCGTGGCTTGGCGCTTAGCTGGGTTGGCGCTTGGCTGGACGCTTGGCTTGTCGCTTTTCTTGGCGCATAGCTTGGCGCTTGTCTGGGCGCTTGGCTTGGCGCTTGGCTTGGCGCTTGGCTTGGCGCTTGGGTTGGCGCTTTCTTGGCGCGTGGCTTGTCGCTTGGCTTGGCTCTTTTGTTGGCGGGTGGCTTGGTGCGTGACTTGGCGCTTAGCTGGGTTGGCGTTTGGATTGGCGCTTGGCTTGTCGCTTTTCTTGGCGCGTAGCTTGTCGCTTGGCTTGGTGCTTTTCTTGGCGCGTGGCTTGTCGCTTGGCTCGGCGCTTTTCTTGGCGGTTGGCTTGTCGCTTGGCTTGGCGCCCTCCTTGGAGCGTGGCTTGGCGCTTGGCTCGGCGCGTGGCTTGGCGCTTGGCTCATCGCGTGGGTTGGCGCTTGGCTTGGCGCTTTTCTTGGCGCGTGGCCTAGCGCGTGGCTTGCCGCTTGGCTTGGCGCTCTCTTTGGTGCATGGGGTGGCGTTTTTCCTGGCGCGTGGCTTGGCGCTTAGCCTGGCGCTTTTCATGGCGCGTGGCTTGGAGCTTGGCTTAGCGCCTGGATTGGCGCTTGGTTTGGCGCTTTTCTTAGCGCTTTTCTTGGCGCGTGGCTTGGCGCTTGGCTTGGCGCTTGGCTTGGTGCTTGTCTTGGCGCATGGCTTGGCGCTATCCTTTTCACGTGACTTGGCGCTTGGCTGGGCGCTTGGCTTGTCGCTTTTCTTGGCGCGCAGCTTGGCGCTTGTCTGGGCGCTTGGCTTGGCGCTTGGCTTGGCGCTTGGGTTGGCGCTTTCTTGGCGCGTGGCTTGTCGCTTGGCTTGGCTCTTTTGTTGGCGGGTGGCTTGGCGAGTGGCTTGGCGCTTAGCTGGGTTGGCGCTTGGCTGGGCGCTTGGCTTGTCGCTTTTCTTGGCGCGTAGCTTGGCGCTTGTCTGGGCGCTTGGCTTGGCGCTTGGCTTGGCGCTTGGGTTGGCGCTTTCTTGGCGCGTGGCTTGTCGCTTGGCTTGGCTCTTTTGTTGGCGGGTGGCTTGGCGCGTGACTTGGCGCTTAGCTGGGTTGGCGCTTGGATTGGCGCTTGGTTTGTCGCTTTTCTTGGCGCGTGGCTTGGCGCGTGACTTGGCGCGTGGCTTGGAGCTCTCCTTCGTGCATGGAGTGGCGCTTTTCTTGGTGCGTGGCCTGGCGCGTGGCTTGTCGCTTGGCTTGGCGCTTGGCTTGACGCTTTTCTGGGCGCGTGGCTTGGCGCGTGGCTTGGCGCTTGCCTGGGCGCTTGGCTTGGCGCTTGGCTTGGCGTTTGACTTGACGCTTGGCTTGGCACTTGGCTTGGAGCTTGGCTTGACGCTTGGCTTGGCGCATGTCTTGGCGCTTGTCTTGGCGCATGGCTTGGCGCTCTCCTTGCCGCGTGACTTGGCGCTTGGTTGGGCGCTTGGCTTGGCGCTTGGCTTGGCGCTTGGGTTGGCGCTTTCTTGGCGCGTGGCTTGGAGCTTGGCTTGTCGCTTGTCTTGGTGCTTGTCTTGGCGCATGGCTTGGCGCTCTCCTTAGCGCGTGGCTTGGCGTTTGGCTGGGCGCTTGGCTTAGCGCTTGGCTTGGCGCTTGGCTTGACGCTTGGCTTGGCACTTGGCTTGGAGCTTGGCTTGACGCTTGGCTTGGCGCATGTCTTGGCGCTCATATTGGCGCGTGGCTTGGCGCTTAGCTGGGTTGGCGCTTGGCTTAGCGCTTGGCTTGACGCTTGGCTTGGCGCTTTTCTTGGCCGGTGGCTTGGCACTTGGCTTGGCGCTTGGCTTGGAGCGTGGTTTTGCGCTTTTCTTGGTGCGTGGATTGGCGCGTGGCTTGGCGCTTGGCTGGCTGGGCGCTTGGCTTAACGCTTGGCTTGACGCTTGGCTTGGCGCTTTTCTTGGCCGGTGGCTTGGCACTTGGCTTGGCGCTTGGCTTGGAGCGTGGTTTTGCGCTTTTCTTGGTGCGTGGATTGGCGCGTGGCTTGGCGCTTGGCTGGCTGGGCGCTTGGCTTAACGCTTGGCTTGACGCTTGGCTTGGTGCTTTTCTTGGCGCGCGGCTTGGCGCTTGGCTTGGCGCTTGGTTTTGTGCTTTTCTTGGCGCTTTTCCTGGCGCGTGGCTTGGCGCTTGGCTGGGCGCTTGGCATGGCGCTTGGCTTGGCGCGTGGCTTGGCGCTTGGCTTGCGCTTTTTTTGGCGCGTGGCTTGGCGCTTGGCTTGGTGCTTTCCTTGGCGCGTGGCTTGGCGCTTGGCTTGGCGCTTGGTTATGTGCTTTTCTTGGCGCTCTTCCTGGCGCTTGGCTTGGCGCTTGGATTGGCACTTGGCTTGGCGCTTGGCTCGGCGCGTGGCTTGGCGCTTGGCTTGACGCTTGGCTTGTCGCTTTCCTTGGCGCGTGGCTTGGCGCTTGGCTTGGCGCTTGGTTTTGTGCTTTTCTTGGCGCTTTTCCTGGCGCTTGGCTTGGCGCTTGGATTGGCGCTTGGCTTGGCGCTTGGCTCGGCGCGTGGCTTGGCGCTTGGCTTGCGCTTTTTTTGGCGCTTGGCTTGGCGCTTGTCTGGGCGCATGGCTTGGCGCTTGGCTCGGCGCGTGGCTTGACGCTTGGCTTGGCGCATGGCTTGGCGCTCTCCTTGACGCGTGGCTTGACGCTTGGCTGGGCACTTGGCTTGGCGCTTGGCTTGGCGCTTTTCATGGCGCTTTTCTTGGCGCTTTCCTTGGCGCTTGGCTGGGCGCTTGGCTTGGCGCTTGGCTCGGCGCATGGCTTGACGCTTGGCTTTGCGCATGGCTTGGCGCTCTCCTTGACGCGTGGCTTGACGCTTGGCTGGGCACTTGGCTTGGCGCTTGGCTTGGCGCTTTTCATGGCGCTTTTCTTGGCGCTTTCCTTGGCGCTTGGCTGGGCACTTGGCTTGGCGCTTGGCTTGGCGCTTGTCTTATCGCTTTTCATGGCGCGTGGTTTGTCGCTTGGCTTCGCGCTTTTCTTGGCACGTGGCTTGGCACTTGGCTGGTCGCTTGGCTTGGCGCTCTCCTTGGTGCATGGGGTGGCGCTTTTCCTATCGTTTGGCTTGGCGCTTGGCTTGACGCTTTTCTTGGCGCGTAGCTTGGCGCTTGGCTGGGCGCTTGGCTTGCTGCTTGGCTTGACACTTGGTTTGCCACTTAGCTTGAAGCTTGGCTTGACGCATGGCTTGGCGCATGCTTTGGCGCTTATCTTGGCGCGTGGCTTGGCGCTTGGCTAGGCGTTTGGCTTGGCGCTTGTCTCGGCGCTTGGCTTGGCGCTTTTCTTGGCGCGTGGCTTGGCGCGTAGCTTGGCGCTTGGCTGGGCGCTTGACTTGGCGCTTGGCTTCTCCGTTGGCTTGGCGCTTGGCTGGGCGCTTGTCTCGGCGCTTGGCTTGGCGCTTTTCTTGGCGCTTATCTTGGCGCGTAGCTTGTCGCTTGGCTTGGCGCTTTTCTTGGCGCGTGGCTTGGCGTTTGGCTTGGCGCTTGTCTCGGCGCTTGGCTTGGCGCTTTTCTTGGCGCGTGGCTTGGCGCGTAGCTTGGCGCTTGGCTGGGCGCTTGGCTTGCTGACTGGCTTGACACTTGGTTTGCCACTTAGCTTGAAGCTTGGCTTGACGCATGGCTTGGCGCATGCTTTGGCGCTTATCTTGGCGCGTGGCTTGGCGCTTGGCTAGGCGTTTGGCTTGGCGCTTGTCTCGGCGCTTGGCTTGGCGCTTTTCTTGGCGCGTGGCTTGGCGCGTAGCTTGGCGCTTGGCTGGGCGCTTGACTTGGCGCTTGGCTTCTCCGTTGGCTTGGCGCTTGGCTTGGCGCTTGTCTGGGCGCTTGGGTTGACGCTTGGCTTGGCGCTTGGCTTGGCGTTTGGCTTAGCGCTTAGCTTGGCGCTCTCTTGGCGCGTGGCTAGTCGCTTGGCTTGGCGCATTTCTTGGCGGGTGCCTTGGCGCTTGCCTTAACGCTTTTCTTGGCGCGTGGCTTAGCGCTTAGCTGGCTGGGCGCTTGGCTTAGCGTTTGGCTTGACGCTTGGCTTGGCGCTTTCCTTGGCGGGTGGCTTAGCACTTGGCTTGCCGCTTGGCTTGGCGCGTGGTTTTGCGCTTTTCTTGGCGCGTGGCTTAGCGCTTAGCTGGCTGGGCGCTTGGCTTAGCGTTTGGCTTGACGCTTGGCTTGGCGCTTTCCTTGGCGGGTGGCTTAGCACTTGGCTTGCCGCTTGGCTTGGCGCGTGGTTTTGGGCTTTTCTTGGCGCGTGCCTTGGCGCGTGGCTTGGCGCTTGGCTGGCTGGGCGCTTGGCTTAGTGCTTGGCTTGACGCTTGGCTTGGCGCTTTTCTTGGCGCGTGGCTTAGCGCGTGGCTTGGCGCGTGGCTTGTCGCTTGGCTTGGCACTTTTGTTGGGGGGTGGCTTGGCGCGTGGCTTGGCGCTTAGCTGGGTTGGCGCTTGGCTGGGCGCTTGGCTTGTCGCTTTTCTTGGCGCGTAGCTTGGCGCTTGTCTGGGCGCTTGGCTTGGCGCTTAGCTTGGCGCTTGGCTTGGCGCTTGGCTTGGCGCTTGGTTTGGCGCTTTCTTGGCGCGTGGCTTGTCTCTTGGCTTGGCTCTTTTGTTGGCGGGTGGCTTCTCGCGTGACTTAACGCTTAGCTGGGTTGGCGCTTGGATTGGCGCTTGGTTTGTTGCTTTTATTGGCGCGTGGCTTGGCGCGTGGCTTGGCGCGTGGCTTGTCGCTTGGCTTGGCGCTCTCCTTAGAGCGTGGCTTGGCGCTTGGCTCGGCGCATGGCTTGGCGCTTGGCTCGGCGCGTGGCTTGGCGCTTGGTTGGCTTGGTGTTTTCTTAGCGCGTGGCCTGGCGCGTGGCTTGTCGCTTGGCTTGGCGCTCTCCTTCGTGCATGGGGTGGCGTTTTTCTTGGCGCGTGGCCTGGCGCGTGGCTTGTCGCTTGGCTTGGCGCTTGGCTTGACGCTTTTCTTGGCGCGTGGCTTGGCTCGTGGCTTAGCGCTTGGCTTGACGCTTGGCTTGGCACTTGGCTTGGAGCTTGGCTTGACGCTTGGCTTGGCGCATGGCTTGGCGCTTGGCTTGACGCTTGGCTTGGCACTTGGCTTGGAGCTTGGCTTGACGCTTGGCTTGGCGCATGTCTTGGCGCTCATATTGGCGCGTGGCTTGGCGCTTGGCTAGGCGTTTGGCTTGGCGCTTGGCTTGGCGCTTGGCTTGACGCTTGGCTTGGCACTTGGCTTGGAGCTTGGCTTGACGCTTGGCTTGGCGCATGTCTTGGCGCTCATATTGGCGCGTGGCTTGGCGCTTGGCTAGGCGTTTGGCTTGGCGCTTGTCTCGGCGCTTGGCTTCGCGCTTTTCTTGGCGCGTGGCTTGCCGCATAGCTTGGCGCTTGGCTGGGCGCTTGGCTTGGCGCTTGGCTTGGCGGCTGGCTTGGCGCTTGTCTTGGTGCTTGTCTTGGCGCATGGCTTGGCGCTCTCCTTAGCGCGTGGCTTGGCGTTTGGCTGGGCGCTTGGCTTAGCGCTTGGCTTGGCGCTTGGCTTGACGCTTGGCTTGGCACTTGGCTTAGAGCTTGGCTTGACGCTTGGCTTGGCGCATGTCTTGGCGCTCATATTGGCGCGTGGGTTGGCGCTTGGCTAGGCATTTGGCTTGGCGCTTGGCTTGGCGCATGTCTTGGCGCTCATATTGGCGCGTGGCTTGGCGCTTGGCTAGGCGTTTGGCTTGGCGCTTGGCTTAGCGCATGTCTTGGCGCTCATATTGGCGCGTGGCTTGGCGCTTGGCTAGGCGTTTGGCTTGACGCTTGGCTTGGCGCATGTCTTGGCGCTCATATTGGCGCGTGGCTTGGCGCTTGGCTAGGCGTTTGGCTTGGCGCTTGTCTCGGCGCTTGGCTTCGCGCTTTTCTTGACGCGTAGCTTGTCGCTTGGCTTGGTGCTTTTCTTGGCGCGTGGCTTGGCGCTTGTCTGGGCGCTTGGCTTGGCGCTTGGCTTGGCGCTTGGCTTGGCGCTTCGCTTGGCGCTTTTTTGGAACGTGGTTTTCCGCGTGGCTTGGCGTTTGGCTGGGCGCTTGGCTTAGCGCTTGGCTTGGCGCTTGGCTTGACGCTTGGCTTGGCACTTGGCTTGGAGCTTGGCTTGACGCTTGGCTTGGCGCATGTCTTGGCGCTCATATTGGCGCGTGGCTTGGCGCTTCGCTAGGCGTTTGGCTTGACGCTTGGCTTGGCGCATGTCTTGGCGCTCATATTGGCGCGTGGCTTGGCGCTTGGCTAGGCGTTTGGCTTGGCGCTTGTCTCGGCGCTTGGCTTCGCGCTTTTCTTGACGCGTAGCTTGTCGCTTGGCTTGGTGCTTTTCTTGGCGCTTGGCTTGGCGCTTGGCTTGGCGCTTTGCTTGGCGCTTTTTTGGAGCGTGGTTTTCCGCGTGGCTTGGCGTTTGGCTGGCTGGGCGCTTGGCTTAGCGCTTGGCTTGACGCTTGGCTTGGCGCTTTTCTTGGCGGGTGGCTTGACGCTTGGCTTGGCGCGTGGCTTCTCGCGTGGCTTGGTACGTGGCTTGGCGCTTGGCGGGCTAAACGCTTGGCTGGGTAAATGCTTGGCTTAGCGCTTGGCTTGACGCTTGGCTTAGCGCTTTCCTTGGCGCGTGGCTTGGAGCTTGGCTTGGCGCTTGGCTTGGCGCTTGGCTTGGCGCTTGGCTTGGTGCTTGTCTTGGCGCATGGCTTGGCGCTCTCCTTGCCGCGTGACTTGGCGCTTGGTTGGGCGCTTGGCTTGGCGCTTGGCTTGGCGCTTTTCTTGGCGCGTAGCATGGCGCTTGTCTGGGAGCTTGGCTTGGCGCTTGGCTTGGCGCTTGGCTTGTCGCTTGGCTTGGTGTTTTTTTTTGGCGCGTGGCTTGGCGCTTGGCTGGGCGCTTGGTTTGTTGCTTGGTTTGACACTTGGTTTGCCACTTGGCTTGAAGCTTGGCTTGACGCTTGGCTTGGTGCATGCCTTGGCGCTTATCTTGGCGCGTGGCTTGGCGCTTGGCTAGACGTTTGGCGTGGCGCTTGTCTCGGCGCTTGGCTTGGCGCCTTTCTTGGCGCGTGGCTTGGCGCGTAGCTTGGCGCTTGGCTGGGCGCTTGACTTGGCGCTTGGCTTCTCGGTTGGCTTGGCGCTTGGCTTGGTGTTTGTCTTGGCGCATGGTTTGGCGCTCTCCTTAGCGCGCGGCTTGGCGCTTGGCTGGGCGCTTGGCTTGGCGCTTGGCTTAGCGCTTGGCTTGACGCTTGGCTTAGCGCTTTCCTTGGCGCGTGGCTTGGAGCTTGGCTTGGCGCTTGGCTTGGCGCTTGGCTTGGCGCTTGGCTTGGTGCTTGTCTTGGCGCATGGCTTGGCGCTCTCCTTGCCGCGTGACTTGGCGCTTGGTTGGGCGCTTGGCTTGGCGCTTGGCTTGGCACTTGGCTTGGCGCTTGGATTGGCGCTTGGCTCGGCGCGTGGCTTGGCGTTTGGCTTGGCGCTTGGATTGGCGCTTGGCTTGGCGCTTAGCTGGCTGGGCGCTTGGCTTAGCGTTTGGCTTGACGCTTGGTTTGGCGCTTTCCTTGGCGCGTGGCTTGGCGCTTGGCTTGGCACTTGGCTTGGCGCTTGGATTGGCGCTTGGCTCGGCGCGTGGCTTGGCGTTTGGCTTGGCGCTTGGATTGGCGCTTGGCTTGGCGCTTGGCTCGGCGCGTGGCTTGGCGCTTGGCTTGCTCTTTTTTTGGCGCGTGGCTTGGCGCTTGTCTGGGCGCATGGCTTGGCGCTTGGCTCGGCGCGTGGCTTGGCGCTTGGCTTGGCGCATGGCTTGGCGCTCTCCTTGACGCGTGGCTTGACGCTTGGCTGGGCACTTGGCTTGCCGCTTGGCTTGGCGCTTTTCATGGCGCTTTTCTTGGCGCTTTTTTTGGCGCTTGGCTGGGCGCTTGGCTTGGCGCTTGGCTCGGCGCGTGGCTTGACGCTTGGCCGGGCGCATGGCTTGGCGCTCTCCTTGACGCGTGGCTTGACGCTTGGCTGGGCACTTGGCTTGGCGCTTGGCTTGGCGCTTGGCTTGGCGCTTGGCTTGGTGCTTTTCTTGGCGCGTGGCCTGGCGCGTGGCTTGTCGCTTGGCTTGGCGCTCTCCTTTGTGCATGGGTTGGCGCTTTTCTTGGCGCGTGGCCTGGCGCGTGGTTTGTCGCTTCGCTTGACGCTTTTCTTGGTGCGTGGCTTGGCGCGTGGCTTGACGCTTGGCTGGGCACTTGGCTTGGCGCTTGGCTCGGCGCGTGGCTTGGCGCTTAGCTTGGTGCTTTTCTTGGCGCGTGGCCTGGCGCGTGGCTTGTCGCTTGGCTTGGCGCTCTCCTTTGTGCATGGGTTGGCGCTTTTCTTGGCGCGTGGCCTGGCGCGTGGCTTGTCGCTTCGCTTGACGCTTTTCTTGGCGCGTGGCTTGGCGCGTGGCTTGGCGCTTGCCTGAGCGCTTGGCTTGGCGCTTGGCTTGGCGCTTGGCTTGACGCTTGGCTTGACACTTGGCTTGGAGCTTGGCTTGACGCTTGGCTTGGCGCATGTCTTGGCGCTTGGCTTCGCGCTTTTCTTGGCGCGTGGCTTGGCGCATAGCTTGGCGCTTGGCTGGGCGCTTGGCTTGGCGCTTGGCTTGGCGGCTGGCTTGGCGCTTGTCTTAGCGCTTGTCTTGGCGCATGGCTTGGCGCTCTCCTTAGCGCGTGGCTTGGCGCTTGGCTGGGCGCTTGGCTTAGCGCTTGGCTTGGCGCTTTTCTTGGCGCGTAGCTTGTCGCTTGGCTTGGTGCTTTTCTTGGCGCGTGGCTTTTCGCTTGTCTGGGCGCTTGGCTTGGCGCTTGGCTTGGCTCTTCGCTTGGCGCTTTTTTGGCGCGTGGCTTGTCGCTTGGCTTGGCACTTTTCTTGGCGGGTGGCTTGGCACTTGGCTTGGCGCTTGGCTTGGTGCGTTCCTTGGCGCTTTTTTTGGCGCGTGGTTTACCGCGTGGCTTGGCGCTTGGCTGGCTGGGCGCTTGGCTTAGTGCTTGGCTTGACGCTTGGCTTGGCGCTTGTCTGGGCGCTTGGCTTGGCGCTTGGCTTGGCGCTTGGCTTGGCGCTTGGCTTGGCGCTTGGGTTGGCGCTTTCTTGGCGCGTGGGTTGTCGCTTAGCTTAACTCTTTTGTTGGGGGGTGGCTTGGCGCGTGGCTTGGCGCTTAGCTGGGTTGGCGCTTGGCTGGACGCTTGGCTTGTCGCTTTTCTTGGCGCATAGCTTGGCGCTTGTCTGGGCGCTTGGCTTGGCGCTTGGCTTGGCGCTTGGCTTGGCGCTTGGGTTGGCGCTTTCTTGGCGCGTGGCTTGTCGCTTGGCTTGGCTCTTTTGTTGGCGGGTGGCTTGGTGCGTGACTTGGCGCTTAGCTGGGTTGGCGTTTGGATTGGCGCTTGGTTTGTCGCTTTTCTTGGCGCGTGGCTTGGCGCGCGGCTTGGCGCGTGGCTTGTCGCTTGGCTTGGTGCTTTTCTTGGCGCGTGGCTTGGCGCTTGTTTGGGTGCTTGGCTTGGCGCTTTTCTTGGCGCTTGGCTTGGCGCTTGGCTTGTCGCTTTTCTTGGCGCGTAGCTTGTCGCTTGGCTTGGTGCTTTTCTTGGCGCGTGGCTTGTCGCTTGGCTCGGCGCTTTTCTTGGCGGTTGGCTTGTCGCTTGGCTTGGCGCCCTCCTTGGAGCGTGGCTTGGCGCTTGGCTCGGCGCGTGGCTTGGCGCTTGGCTCATCGCGTGGGTTGGCGCTTGGCTTGGCGCTTTTCTTGGCGCGTGGCCTAGCGCGTGGCTTGCCGCTTGGCTTGGCGCTCTCTTTGGTGCATGGGGTGGCGTTTTTCCTGGCGCGTGGCTTGGCGCTTAGCCTGGCGCTTTTCATGGCGCGTGGCTTGGAGCTTGGCTTAGCGCCTGGATTGGCGCTTGGTTTGGCGCTTTTCTTAGCGCTTTTCTTGGCGCGTGGCTTGGCGCTTGGCTTGGCGCTTGGCTTGGTGCTTGTCTTGGCGCATGGCTTGGCGCTATCCTTTTCACGTGACTTGGCGCTTGGCTGGGCGCTTGGCTTGTCGCTTTTCTTGGCGCGCAGCTTGGCGCTTGTCTGGGCGCTTGGCTTGGCGCTTGGCTTGGCGCTTGGCTTGGCGCTTGGGTTGGCGCTTTCTTGGCGCGTTGCTTGTCGCTTGGCTTGGCTCTTTTGTTGGCGGGTGGCTTGGCGAGTGGCTTGGCGCTTAGCTGGGTTGGCGCTTGGCTGGGCGCTTGGCTTGTCGCTTTTCTTGGCGCGTAGCTTGGCGCTTGTCTGGGCGCTTGGCTTGGCGCTTGGCTTGGCGCTTGGGTTGGCGCTTTCTTGGCGCGTGGCTTGTCGCTTGGCTTGGCTCTTTTGTTGGCGGGTGGCTTGGCGCGTGACTTGGCGCTTAGCTGGGTTGGCGCTTGGATTGGCGCTTGGTTTGTCGCTTTTCTTGGCGCGTGGCTTGGCGCGTGACTTGGCGCGTGGCTTGGAGCTCTCCTTCGTGCATGGAGTGGCGCTTTTCTTGGTGCGTGGCCTGGCGCGTGGCTTGTCGCTTGGCTTGGCGCTTGGCTTGACGCTTTTCTGGGCGCGTGGCTTGGCGCGTGGCTTGGCGCTTGCCTGGGCGCTTGGCTTGGCGCTTGGCTTGGCGTTTGACTTGACGCTTGGCTTGGCACTTGGCTTGGAGCTTGGCTTGACGCTTGGCTTGGCGCATGTCTTGGCGCTTGTCTTGGCGCATGGCTTGGCGCTCTCCTTGCCGCGTGACTTGGCGCTTGGTTGGGCGCTTGGCTTGGCGCTTGGCTTGGCGCTTGGGTTGGCGCTTTCTTGGCGCGTGGCTTGGAGCTTGGCTTGTCGCTTGTCTTGGTGCTTGTCTTGGCGCATGGCTTGGCGCTCTCCTTAGCGCGTGGCTTGGCGTTTGGCTGGGCGCTTGGCTTAGCGCTTGGCTTGGCGCTTGGCTTGGCGCTTGGCTTGGCACTTGGCTTGGAGCTTGGCTTGACGCTTGGCTTGGCGCATGTCTTGGCGCTCATATTGGCGCGTGGCTTGGCGCTTAGCTGGGTTGGCGCTTGGCTGGACGCTTGGCTTGTCGCTTTTCTTGGCGCATAGCTTGGCGCTTGTCTGGGCGCTTGGCTTGGCGCTTGGCTTGGCGCTTGGCTTGGCGCTTGGCTTGGCGCTTGGGTTGGCGCTTTCTTGGCGCGTGGCTTGTCGCTTGGCTTGGCTCTTTTGTTGGCGGGTGGCTTGGTGCGTGACTTGGCGCTTAGCTGGGTTGGCGTTTGGATTGGCGCTTGGTTTGTCGCTTTTCTTGGCGCGTGGCTTGGCGCGCGGCTTGGCGCGTGGCTTGTCGCTTGGCTTGGTGCTTTTCTTGGCGCGTGGCTTGGCGCTTGTTTGGGTGCTTGGCTTGGCGCTTTTCTTGGCGCTTGGCTTGTCGCTTGGCTTGTCGCTTTTCTTGGCGCGTAGCTTGTCGCTTGGCTTGGTGCTTTTCTTGGCGCGTGGCTTGTCGCTTGGCTCGGCGCTTTTCTTGGCGGTTGGCTTGTCGCTTGGCTTGGCGCCCTCCTTGGAGCGTGGCTTGGCGCTTGGCTCGGCGCGTGGCTTGGCGCTTGGCTCATCGCGTGGGTTGGCGCTTGGCTTGGCGCTTTTTTTGGCGCGTGGCCTAGCGCGTGGCTTGCCGCTTGGCTTGGCGCTCTCTTTGGTGCATGGGGTGGCGTTTTTCCTGGCGCGTGGCTTGGCGCTTAGCCTGGCGCTTTTCATGGCGCGTGGCTTGGAGCTTGGCTTAGCGCCTGGATTGGCGCTTGGTTTGGCGCTTTTCTTAGCGCTTTTCTTGGCGCGTGGCTTGGCGCTTGGCTTGGCGCTTGGCTTGGTGCTTGTCTTGGCGCATGGCTTGGCGCTATCCTTTTCACGTGACTTGGCGCTTGGCTGGGCGCTTGGCTTGTCGCTTTTCTTGGCGCGTAGCTTGGCGCTTGTCTGGGCGCTTGGCTTGGCGCTTGGCTTGGCGCTTGGGTTGGCGCTTTCTTGGCGCGTGGCTTGTCGCTTGGCTTGGCTCTTTTGTTGGCGGGTGGCTTGGCGCGTGGCTTGGCGCTTAGCTGGGTTGGCGCTTGGCTGGGCGCTTGGCTTGTCGCTTTTCTTGGCGAGTAGCTTGGCGCTTGTCTGGGCGCTTGGCTTGGCGCTTGGCTGGGCGCTTGGCTTGTCGCTTTTCTTGGCGAGTAGCTTGGCGCTTGTCTGGGCGCTTGGCTTGTCGCTTGGCTTGGCTCTTTTGTTGGCGGGTGGCTTGGCGCGTGACTTGGCGCTTAGCTGGGTTGGCGCTTAGATTGGCGCTTGGTTTGTCGCTTTTCTTGGCGCGTGGCTTGGCGCGTGGCTTGGCGCGTGGCTTGGAGCTCTCCTTCGTGCATGGGGTGGCGCTTTTCTTGGTGCGTGGCCTGGCGCGTGGCTTGGCGCTTGGTTGGCTTGGTGCTTTTCTTGGCGCGTGGCATGGCGCGTGGCTTGTCGCTTGGCTTGGAGCTCTCCTTCGTGCATGGGGTGGCGCTTTTCTTGGTGCGTGGCCTGGCGCGTGGCTTGTCGCTTGGCTTGGCGCTTGGCTTGACGCTTTTCTGGGCGCGTGGCTTGTCGCGTGGCTTGGCGCTTGCCTGGGCGCTTGGCTTGGCGCTTGGCTTGGCGTTTGGCTTGACGCTTGGCTTGGCACTTGGCTTGGAGCTTGGCTTGACGCTTGGCTTGGCGCATGTCTTGGCGCTTGTCTTGGCGCATGGCTTGGCGCTCTCCTTGCCGCGTGACTTGGCGCTTGGTTGGGCGCTTGGCTTGGCGCTTGGCTTGGCGCTTGGGTTGGCGCTTGGCTTGGTGTTTTTTTGGCGCTTGGCTTGGCGCTTGGCTTGGCGCTTGGCTTGTCGCTTGGCTTGGCTCTTTTGTTGGTGGGTGGCTTGGCGCGTAGCTTGGCGCTTGTCTGGGCGCTTGGCTTGGCGCTTGGCTTGGCGCTTGGATTGGCGCTTGGGTTGGCGCTTTCTTGGCGCGTGGCTTGTCGCTTGGCTTGGCTCTTTTGTTGGCGGGTGGCTTGGCGTATGACTTGGCGCTTAGCTGGGTTGGCGCTTGGATTGGCGCTTGGTTTGTCGTTGTTCTTGGCGCGTGGCCTAGCGCTTGGCTTGGCGCTGCAGGCTTGTCGCTTGGCTTGGCGTTCTCCTTGGAGCGTGGCTTGGCGCTTGGCACGGCGCATGGCTTGGCGCTTGGCTCGGCGCGTGGCTTGGCTCTTGGTTTGGTGCTTTTCTTGGCTCGTGGCCCGGCGCGTGGCTTGTCGCTTGGCTTGGCGCTCTCTTTCGTGCATGGGTTGGCGCTTTTCTTGGCGCGTGGCCTGGCGCGTGGCTTGTCGCTTGGCTTGACGCTTTTCTTGGCGCGTGGCTTGGCGTGTGGCTTGGCGCGTGGTTTGGCGCTTGCCTGAGCGCTTAGCTTGGCGCTTGGCTTGGCGCTTGGCTTGACGCTTGGCTTGGCACTTGGCTTGGCGGCTAGCTTGGCGCTTGTCTTGGCGCTTGTCTTGGCGCATGGCTTGGCGCTCTCCTTAGCGCGTGGCTTGGCGCTTGGCTGGGCGCTTGGCTTGGCGCTTGGCTTGGCGGCTGGCTTGGCGCTTGTCTTGGTGCTTGTCTTGGCGCATGGCTTGGCGTTCTCCTTAGCGCGTGGCTTGGCGTTTGGCTGGGCGCTTGGCTTAGCGCTTGGCTTGGCGCTTGGCTTGACGCTTGGCTTGGCACTTGGCTTGGAGCTTGGCTTGACGCTTGGCTTGGCGCATGTCTTGGCGCTCATATTGGCGCGTGGCTTGGCGCTTGGCTAGGCATTTGGCTTGGCGCTTGGCTTGGCGCATGTCTTGGCGCTCATATTGGCGCGTGGCTTGGCGCTTGGCTAGGCGTTTGGCTTGGCGCTAGGCTTGGCGCGTGGCTTGGCGCTTGTCTGGGCGCTTGGCTTGTCGCTTGGCTTGGTGTTTTTTTTGGCGCGTAGCTTGGCGCTTGTCTGGGCGCTTGGCTTGTCGCTTGGCTTGGTGTTTTTTTTTGGCGCGTGGCTTGCCGCTTGTCTGGGCTCTTGGCTTGGCGCTTTTCTTGGCGGGTGGCTTGGCACTTGGCTTGGCGCTTGGCTTGGCGCGTGCCTTAACGCTTTTCTTGGCGCGTGGCTTGGCGCGTGGCTTGGCGCTTAGCTGGCTGGGCGCTTGGCTTAGCGCTTAACTTGACGCTTGGCCTGACGCTTTCCTTGACGCGTGGCTTGGCGCTTGTCTTGGCACTTGGCTTGGCGCTCTCCTTGGCGCGTAGCTTGGCGCTTGGCTTAGCCCTTTTCTTCGCGCGTGACTTGGCGCATGGTTGGTCGCTTTGCTTGGCGCTCTTCTTGGTGCATAGGGTAGCGCTTTTCCTATCGCGTGGCTTGGCGCTTGGTTTTGCGCTTGGCTTGGCGCTTTTCTTGGCGCGTGGCTTGGCGCGTGGCTTGTCGCTTGTCTTGGCGCTCTCCTTGGAGCGTGGCTTGGCGCTTGGCTCGGTGCGTGGCTTGGCACTTGTCTTAACGCTTTTCTTGGCGCGTGGCTTGGCGCTTGGTTTGGCGCATGGCTGGGCGCTCTCCTTGACGCGTGGCTTGGCGCTTTTCTTGGCGCGTGGCTTGGCGCGTGGCTTGGCGCGTGGCTTGGTGCGTGGCTTGGCGCTTGGCTGGCTAAACGCTTGGCTGGCTGAATGCTTGGCTTAGCGCTTGGCTTGACGCTTGGCTTAGCGCTTTCTTTGGCGCGTGGCTTGGAGCTTGGCTTGGCGCTTGGCTTGGCGCTTGGTTTGGCGATTGGCATGGCGCTTGTCTTGGTGCTTGTCTTGGCGCATGGCTTGGCGCTTTTTTTGGCGCGTGGCATGGCGCTTGTCTGGGAGCTTGGCTTGGCGCTTTTTTTGGCGCGTGGCATGGCGCTTGTCTGGGAGCTTGGCTTGGCGCTTGGCTTTTCGCTTGGCTTGGTGTTTTTTTTGGCGCGTGGCTTGGCCCTTGTCTGGGCGCTTGGTTTGTCGCTTGGCTTGGCGCTTGGCTTGGCGCTTTTCTTGGCGCGTGGCCTGGCGCGTGGCTTGCCGCTTGGCTTGGCGCTCTCTTTGGTGCATGGGGTGGCGTTTTTCCTGGCGCGTGGCTTGGCGCTTAGCCTGGCGCTTTTCTTGGCGCGTGGCTTGGCGCGTGGCTTGTCGCTTGGCTTGGCGCTTTTCTTGGCGCTTTTCTTGGCGCGTAGCTTGGCGCTTGGGTTGGCGCTTGGCTTAGCGCTGGGCTTGGCGCTTTTCTTGGCGCGTGGCTTTGCACGTGGTTTGTCGCTTGGCTTGGCGCTCTCCTTGGCGCGTGGCTTGGCGCTTGGCTTGGCGCTTTTCTAGGTAAGTGGCTTGGCGCATGGCTTGTCGCTTGACTTGGCGCTCTCCTTGGTGCATGGGGTGGCGCTTTTCTTGTCGCGTGGCTTGGCGCTTGGCTTGGCGCTTGGCTTGGCGCTCTCCTTGGAGCGTGGCTTGGCGCTTGGTTCGGCGCGTGGCTTGGCGCTTGGCTTGGCGCTTGGCTTGGCGCTTTTCTTGGCGCGTGGCTTTGCGCTTTGCTTGGCGCATGGCTTGGCGCTTTCCTTGACGAGTGGCTTGGCGCTTGGATGGACGCTTGGCTTGGCGCTTGGCTTGGCGCTTGGCGTGGCGCTTTTTTTAGCGTGTGGCTTAGCGCCTGGCTTGTCGTTTGGCTTGGCGGTCTACTTGGCGCATGGGGTGGCGCTTTTCCTGGCGCGTGGCTTGGCGCTTGGCTTGGCGCTTGGCTTGGCGCTTTTCTTGGCGCGTGGCTTGGCGCGTGGTTTCTCGCTTGGCTTGACGCTTTCCTTGGAGCGTGGCTTGGCGCTTGGCTAGGCCCTTGATTTGGCGCTTGGCTTAACGCTTGGCTTGGCACTTGGCTTGGCGCTTGGTTTGACGCTTGGCTTGGCGCATGCCTTGGCGCTCATCATGGCGCGTGGCTTGGCGCTTGGCTGGGCGTTTGGCTTGGCGCTTGTCTCGGCGCTTGGCTTGGCGCTTTTCTTGGCGCGTGGCTTGGCGCGTAGCTTGGCGCTGGGCTAGGCGCTTGGCTTCGCGCTCGGCTTGTCGCTTGGCTTGGCGCTTGGCTTGGCGTTTGGCTTGGCGATAGGCTTGGCGCTCTTGTTGGCGCGTTGCTTGACGCTTGGCATGCCACTTGGCCTGCGGCTTGGCTTGGCGCTTTTCTTGGAGCTTTTCTTGGCGCGTGGCTTGGCGCTTGGCTTGGCGGTTGGCTTGGCGCTTTCCTTGGCACGTGGCTTAGCGCTTGGCTGGGCGCTTGGCTTGGCGTTTGGCTTGGCGCTTTTCTTGGTGCGTGGTTTGTCGCTTGACTTGGCGTTTTTCTTGGCGTGTGGCTTGGCACTTGGCTTGGCGCTTAACTTGGCGCTTGGCTTGGCGCACGGCTTGGCGCTATCCTTGGCGATTGGCTTGGCGCTTATTGTGGCGCTTTTCTTGGCGCGTGGTTTGGTGCGTGGCTTGGCGCATGGCTTGTCGCTTGGCTTGGCGCTCTCCTTGGTGCATGGGGTGGCGCTTTTCTTATCGCGTGGCTTGGCGCTTAACTTGGCGCTTAACTTGGCGCTTGGCTTGGCGCACGGCTTGGCGCTATCCTTGGCGATTGGCTTGGCGCTTATTGTGGCGCTTTTCTTGGCGCGTGGTTTGGTGCGTGGCTTGGCGCATGGCTTGTCGCTTGGCTTGGCGCTCTCCTTGGCGCATGGCTTGGCGCTTGGCTTAGCGCTTTTCTTGGCGGGTGGCTTGGCGCTTGGTTTGGCGCTTTCTTCGCGCGTGGCTTGGCGTTTGGCTTGGTTCTTGGCTTGGCGCTTGGCTTGGCGCATGGCTTGGCGCTCTCCTTGGCGCGCGGCTTGGCGGTTGGCTCGGCGCGTGGCTTGGCGCTTGGGGTGGCGGTTTCTTCGCGCGTGGCTTGGCGCTTGGCTTGGCGCATGGCTTGGCGCTCTCCTTGGCGCGCGGCCTGGCGCTTGACTTGTCGCTTTGCTTGGCGGTTTTTTGGCGCGTGGCTTGTCGCTTAGCTTGGCGCTTTTCTTGGCGGGTGGCTTGGCACTTGGCTTGGCGTTTGGCTAGGAGCGTGGTTTGGCGCTTTTCTTGGTGCGTGGTTTGGCGCGTGGCTTGGCGCTTGGCTGGCTGGGCGCTTGGCTTAGCGCTTGGCTTGACGCTTGGTTTGCTGCTTTCCTTGGCGCGTGGCTTGGCGCTTGGTTTGGCGCTTGGTTTTGTGCTTTTCTTTGCGCTTTTCCTGGCGCGTGGCTTGGCGCTTGGCTGGGCGCTTGGCAAGGCGCTTTGCTTGGCGCTTTTCTTGGCGCGTAGCTTGTCGCTTGGCTTGGTGCTTTTCTTGGCGCGTGACTTGGCGTTTGTCTGGGCGCTTGGCTTGGCGCTTGGCTTGGCGCTTGGCTTGGAGCTTGGCTTGGCGCTTAGCTGGCTGGGCGCTTGGCTTAGCGTTTGGCTTGACGCTTGGTTTGGCGCTTTCCTTGGCGCGTGGCTTGGCGCTAGGCTTGGCACTTGGTTTGGCGCTTGGATTGGCGCTTGGCTCGGCGCGTGGCTTGGCGTTTGGCTTGGCGCTTGGATTGGCGCTTGGCTTGGCGCTTGGCTCGGCGCGTGGCTTGGCGCTTGGCTTGCTCTTTTTTTGGCGCGTGGCTTGGCGCTTGTCTGGGCGCATGGCTTGGCGCTTGGCTCGGCGCGTGGCTTGGCGCTTGGCTTGGCGCATGGCTTGGCGCTCTCCTTGACGCGTGGCTTGACGCTTGGCTGGGCACTTGGCTTGCCGCTTGGCTTGGCGCTTTTCATGGCGCTTTTCTTGGCGCTTTTTTTGGCGCTTGGCTGGGCGCTTGGCTTGGCGCTTGGCTCGGCGCGTGGCTTGACGCTTGGCCGGGCGCATGGCTTGGGGCTCTCCTTGACGCGTGGCTTGACGCTTGGCTGGGCACTTGGCTTGGCGCTTGGCTTGGCGCTTGGCTTGGCGCTTGTCTTGGCGCTTTTCTTGGCGCGCGGCTTGTCGCTTGGCTTCGCGCTTTTCTTGGCACGTGGCTTGGCACTTGGCTGGTCGCTTGGCTTGGCGCTCTCCTTGGTGCATGGGCTTGCGCTTTTCCTATCGTTTGGCTTGGCGCTTGGCTTGACGCTTTTCTTGGCGCGTAGCTTGGCGCTTGGCTGGGCGCTTGGTTTGTTGCTTGGTTTGACACTTGGTTTGCCACTTGGCTTGAAGCTTGGCTTGACGCTTGGCTTGGTGCATGCCTTGGCGCTTATCTTGGCGCGTGGCTTGGCGTTTGGCTAGACGTTTGGCGTGGCGCTTGTCTCGGCGCTTGGCTTGGCGCCTTTCTTGGCGCGTGGCTTGGCGCGTAGCTTGGCGCTTGGCTGGGCGCTTGACTTGGCGCTTGGCTTCTCGGTTGGCTTGGCGCTTGGCTTGGTGTTTGTCTTGGCGCATGGTTTGGCGCTCTCCTTAGCGCGCGGCTTGGCGCTTGGCTGGGCGCTTGGCTTGGCGCTTGGCTTGGCGCTTTTCTTGGCGCGTAGCTTGGCGCTTGTCTGGGCGCTTGGGTTGGCGCTTGGCTTGGCGCTTGGCTTGGCGCTTGGCTTAGCGCTTAGCTTTGCGCTCTCTTGGCGCGTGGCTAGTCGCTTGGCTTGGCGCTTTTCTTGGCGGGTGCCTTGGCACTTGGCTTGGCGCTTGCCTTGGCGCGTGCCTTAACGCTTTTCTTGTCGCGTGGCTTGGCGCTTAGCTGGCTGGGCGCTTGGCTTAGCGTTTGGCTTGACGCTTGGCTTGGCGCTTTCCTTGGCGGGTGGCTTAGCACTTGGCTTGCCGCTTGGCTTTGCGCGTGGTTTTGCGCTTTTATTGGCGCGTGGCTTGGCGCTTGGCTAGGCGTTTGGCTTGGCGCTTGTCTCGGCGCTTGGCTTGGCGCCTTTCTTGGCGCGTGGCTTGGCGCGTAGCTTGGCGCTTGGCTGGGCGCTTGACTTGGCGCTTTGCTTCTCGGTTGGCTTGGCGCTTGGTTTGGTGTTCGTCTTGGCGCATGGCTTGGCGCTCTCCTTAGCGCGCGGCTTGGCGCTTGGCTGGGCGCTTGGCTTGGCGCTTGGCTTGGCGCTTTTCTTGGCGCGTAGCTTGTCGCTTGACTTGGTGCTTTTCTTGGCGCGTGGCTTGGCGCTTGTCTGGGCGCGTGGCTAGTCGCTTGGCTTGGCGCTTTTCTTGGCGGGTGCCTTGGCACTTGGCTTGGCGCTTGCCTTGGCGCGTGCCTTAACGCTTTTCTTGGCGCGTGGCTTGGCGCTTAGCTGGCTGGGCGCTTGGCTTAGCGTTTGGCTTAACGCTTGGCTTGGCGCTTTCCTTGGCGGGTGGCTTAGCATTTGGCTTGCCGCTTGGCTTGGCGCGTGGTTTTGCGCTTTTCTTGGCGCGTGCCTTGGCACGTGGCTTGGAGCTTGGCTGGCTGGGCGCTTGGCTTAGCGCTTGGCTTGACGCTTGGCTTGGCGCTTTTCTTGACCGGTGGCTTGGCACTTGGCTTGGCGCTTGGCTTGGAGCGTGGTTTTGCGCTTTTCTTGATGCGTGGATTGGCGCGTGGTTTGGCGCTTGGCTGGCTGGGCGCTTGGCTTAACGCTTGGCTTGACGCTTGGCTTGGTGCTTTCCTTGGCGCGCGGCTTGGCGCTTGGCTTGGCGCTTGGTTTTGTGCTTTTCTTGGCGCTTTTCCTGGCGCGTGGCTTGGCGCTTGGCTGGGCGCTTGGCATGGCGCTTGGCTTGGCGCGTGGCTTGGCGCTTGGCTTGCGCTTTTTTTGGCGCGTGGCTTGGCGCTTGGCTTGGTGCTTTCCTTGGCGCGTGGCTTGGCGCTTGGCTTGGCGCTTGGTTATGTGCTTTTCTTGGCGCTCTTCCTGGCGCTTGGCTTGGCGCTTGGATTGGCACTTGGCTTGGCGCTTGGCTCGGCGCGTGGCTTGGCGCTTGGCTTGACGCTTGGCTTGTCGCTTTCCTTGGCGCGTGGCTTGGCGCTTGGCTTGGCGCTTGGTTTTGTGCTTTTCTTGGCGCTTTTCCTGGCGCTTGGCTTGGCGCTTGGATTGGCGCTTGGCTTGGCGCTTGGCTCGGCGCGTGGCTTGGCGCTTGGCTTGCGCTTTTTTTGGCGCGTGGCTTGGCGCTTGTCTGGGCGCATGGTTTGGCGCTTGGCTCGGCGCGTGGCTTGACGCTTGGCTTGGCGCATGGCTTGGCGCTCTCCTTGACGCGTGGCTTGACGCTTGGCTGGGCACTTGGCTTGGCGCTTGGCTTGGCGCTTTTCATGGCGCTTTTCTTGGCGCTTTCCTTGGCGCTTGGCTGGGCGCTTGGCTTGGCGCTTGGCTCGGCGCGTGGCTTGACGCTTGGCTTTGCGCATGGCTTGGCGCTCTCCTTGACGCGTGGCTTGACGCTTGGCTGGGCACTTGGCTTGGCGCTTGGCTTGGCGCTTTTCATGGCGCTTTTCTTGGCGCTTTCCTTGGCGCTTGGCTGGGCACTTGGCTTGGCGCTTGGCTTGGCGCTTGTCTTATCGCTTTTCATGGCGCGTGGTTTGTCGCTTGGCTTCGCGCTTTTCTTGGCACGTGGCTTGGCACTTGGCTGGTCGCTTGGCTTGGCGCTCTCCTTGGTGCATGGGGTGGCGCTTTTCCTATCGTTTGGCTTGGCGCTTGGCTTGACGCTTTTCTTGGCGCGTAGCTTGGCGCTTGGCTGGGCGCTTGGCTTGCTGCTTGGCTTGACACTTGGTTTGCCACTTAGCTTGACGCTTGGCTTTGCGCATGGCTTGGCGCTCTCCTTGACGCGTGGCTTGACGCTTGGCTGGGCACTTGGCTTGGCGCTTGGCTTGGCGCTTTTCATGGCGCTTTTCTTGGCGCTTTCCTTGGCGCTTGGCTGGGCACTTGGCTTGGCGCTTGGCTTGGCGCTTGTCTTATCGCTTTTCATGGCGCGTGGTTTGTCGCTTGGCTTCGCGCTTTTCTTGGCACGTGGCTTGGCACTTGGCTGGTCGCTTGGCTTGGCGCTCTCCTTGGTGCATGGGGTGGCGCTTTTCCTATCGTTTGGCTAGGCGTTTGGCTTGGCGCTTGTCTCGGCGCTTGGCTTGGCGCTTTTCTTGGCGCGTGGCTTGGCGCGTAGCTTGGCGCTTGGCTGGGCGCTTGACTTGGCGCTTGGCTTCTCCGTTGGCTTGGCGCTTGGCTGGGCGCTTGTCTCGGCGCTTGGCTTGGCGCTTTTCTTGGCGCTTATCTTGGCGCGTAGCTTGTCGCTTGGCTTGGTGCTTTTCTTGGCGCGTGGCTTGGCGCTTGTCTGGGCGCTTGGGTTGACGCTTGGCTTGGCGCTTGGCTTGGCGTTTGGCTTAGCGCTTAGCTTGGCGCTCTCTTGGCGCGTGGCTAGTCGCTTGGCTTGGCGCATTTCTTGGCGGGTGCCTTGGCGCGTGCCTTAACGCTTTTCATGGCGCGTGGCTTAGCGCTTAGCTGGCTGGGCGCTTGGCTTAGCGTTTGGCTTGACGCTTGGCTTGGCGCTTTCCTTGGCGGGTGGCTTAGCACTTGGCTTGCCGCTTGGCTTGGCGCGTGGTTTTGCGCTTTTCTTGGCGCGTGGCTTAGCGCTTAGCTGGCTGGGCGCTTGGCTTAGCGTTTGGCTTGACGCTTGGCTTGGCGCTTTCCTTGGCGGGTGGCTTAGCACTTGGCTTGCCGCTTGGCTTGACGCGTGGTTTTGCGCTTTTCTTGGCGCGTGCCTTGGCGCGTGGCTTGGCGCTTGACTGGCTGGGCGCTTGGCTTAGTGCTTGGCTTGACGCTTGGCTTGGCGCTTTTCTTGGCGGGTGGCTTGGCGCTTGGCTTGGCGCGTGGTTTGGCGCTTTTCTTGGCGCGTGGCTTAGCGCGTGGCTTGGCGCGTGGCTTGTCGCTTGGCTTGGCACTTTTGTTGGGGGGTGGCTTGGCGCGTGGCTTGGCGCTTAGCTGGGTTGGCGCTTGGCTGGGCGCTTGGCTTGTCGCTTTTCTTGGCGCGTAGCTTGGCGCTTGTCTGGGCGCTTGGCTTGGCGCTTGGCTTGGCGCTTGGCTTGGCGCTTGGCTTGGCGCTTGGTTTGGCGCTTTCTTGGCGCGTGGCTTGTCTCTTGGCTTGGCTCTTTTGTTGGCGGGTCGCTTCTCGCGTGACTTAACGCTTAGCTGGGTTGGCGCTTGGATTGGCGCTTGGTTTGTTGCTTTTATTGGCGCGTGGCTTGGCGCGTGGCTTGGCGCGTGGCTTGTCGCTTGGCTTGGCGCTCTCCTTAGAGCGTGGCTTGGCGCTTGGCTCGGCGCATGGCTTGGCGCTTGGCTCGGCGCGTGGCTTGGCGCTTGGTTGGCTTGGTGTTTTCTTAGCGCGTGGCCTGGCGCGTGGCTTGTCGCTTGGCTTGGCGCTCTCCTTCGTGCATGGGGTGGCGTTTTTCTTGGCGCGTTGCCTGGCGCGTGGCTTGTCGCTTGGCTTGGCGCTTGGCTTGACGCTTTTCTTGGCGCGTGGCTTGGCTCGTGGCTTAGCGCTTGGCTTGACGCTTGGCTTGGCACTTGGCTTGGAGCTTGGCTTGACGCTTGGCTTGGCGCATGGCTTGGCGCTTGGCTTGACGCTTGGCTTGGCACTTGGCTTGGAGCTTGGCTTGACGCTTGGCTTGGCGCATGTCTTGGCGCTCATATTGGCGCGTGGCTTGGCGCTTGGCTAGGCGTTTGGCTTGGCGCTTGGCTTGGCGCTTGGCTTGACGCTTGGCTTGGCACTTGGCTTGGAGCTTGGCTTGACGCTTGGCTTGGCGCATGTCTTGGCGCTCATATTGGCGCGTGGCTTGGCGCTTGGCTAGGCGTTTGGCTTGGCGCTTGTCTCGGCGCTTGGCTTCGCGCTTTTCATGGCGCGTGGCTTGCCGCATAGCTTGGCGCTTGGCTGGGCGCTTGGTTTGGCGCTTGGCTTGGCGGCTGGCTTGGCGCTTGTCTTGGTGCTTGTCTTGGCGCATGGCTTGGCGCTCTCCTTAGCGTGTGGCTTGGCGTTTGGCTGGGCGCTTGGCTTAGCGCTTGGCTTGGCGCTTGGCTTGACGCTTGGCTTGGCACTTGGCTTGGAGCTTGGCTTGACGCTTGGCTTGGCGCATGTCTTGGCGCTCATATTGGCGCGTGGCTTGGCGCTTGGCTAGGCATTTGGCTTGGCGCTTGGCTTGGCGCATGTCTTGGCGCTCATATTGGCGCGTGGCTTGGCGCTTGGCTAGGCGTTTGGCTTGGCGCTTGGCTTAGCGCATGTCTTGGCGCTCATATTGGCGCGTGGCTTGGCGCTTGGCTAGGCGTTTGGCTTGACGCTTGGCTTGGCGCATGTCTTGGCGCTCATATTGGCGCGTGGCTTGGCGCTTGGCTAGGCGTTTGGCTTGGCGCTTGTCTCGGCGCTTGGCTTCGCGCTTTTCTTAACGCGTAGCTTGTCGCTTGGCTTGGTGCTTTTCTTGGCGCGTGGCTTGGCGCTTGTCTGGGCGCTTGGCTTGGCGCTTGGCTTGGCGCTTGGCTTGGCGCTTCGCTTGGCGCTTTTTTGGAGCGTGGTTTTCCGCGTGGCTTGGCGTTTGGCTGGGCGCTTGGCTTAGCGCTTGGCTTGGCGCTTGGCTTGACGCTTGGCTTGGCACTTGGCTTGGAGCTTGGCTTGACGCTTGGCTTGGCGCATGTCTTGGCGCTCATATTGGCGCGTGGCTTGGCGCTTCGCTAGGCGTTTGGCTTGACGCTTGGCTTGGCGCATGTCTTGGCGCTCATATTGGCGCGTGGCTTGGCGCTTGGCTAGGCGTTTGGCTTGGCGCTTGTCTCGGCGCTTGGCTTCGCGCTTTTCTTGACGCGTAGCTTGTCGCTTGGCTTGGTGCTTTTCTTGGCGCGTGGCTTGGCGCTTGTCTGGGCGCTTGGCTTGGCGCTTGGCTTGGTGCTTGGCTTGGCGCTTGGCTTGGCGCTTCGCTTGGCGCTTTTTTGGAGCGTGGTTTTCCGCGTGGCTTGGCGCTTGGCTGGCTGGGCGCTTGGCTTAGCGCTTGGCTTGACGCTTGGCTTGGCGCTTTTCTTGGCGGGTGGCTTGGCGCTTGGCTTGGCGCGTGGCTTGGCGCGTGGCTTGGTGCGTGGCTTGGCGCTTGGCGGGCTAAACGCTTGGCTGGGTAAATGCTTGGCTTAGCGCTTGGCTTGACGCTTGGCTTAGCGCTTTCCTTGGCGCGTGGCTTGGAGCTTGGCTTGGCGCTTGGTTTGGCGCTTGGCTTGGCGCTTGGCTTGGTGCTTGTCTTGGCGCATGGCTTGGCGCTCTCCTTGCCGCGTGACTTGGCGCTTGGTTGGGCGCTTGGCTTGGCGCTTGGCTTGGCGCTTGGCTTGGAGCTTGGCTTGGCGCTTAGCTGGCTGGGCGCTTGGCTTAGCGTTTGGCTTGACGCTTGGTTTGGCGCTTTCCTTGGCGCGTGGCTTGGCGCTTGGCTTGGCACTTGGCTTGGCGCTTGGATTGGCGCTTGGCTCGGCGCGTGGCTTGGCGTTTGGCTTGGCGCTTGGATTGGCGTTTGGCTTGGCGCTTGGCTCGGCGCGTGGCTTGGCGCTTGGCTTGCTCTTTTTTTGGCGCGTGGCTTGGCGCTTGTCTGGGCGCATGGCTTGGCGCTTGGCTCGGCGCGTGGCTTGGCGCTTGGCTTGGCGCATGGCTTGGCGCTCTCCTTGACGCGTGGCTTGACGCTTGGCTGGGCACTTGGCTTGCCGCTTGGCTTGGCGCTTTTCATGGCGCTTTTCTTGGCGCTTTTTTTGGTGCTTGGCTGGGCGCTTGGCTTGGCGCTTGGCTCGGCGCGTGGCTTGACGCTTGGCCGGGCGCATGGCTTGGCGCTCTCCTTGACGCGTGGCTTGACGCTTGGCTGGGCACTTGGCTTGGCGCTTGGCTTGGCGCTTGGCTTGGCGCTTGTCTTGGCGCTTTTCTTGGCGCGCGGCTTGTCGCTTGGCTTCGCGCTTTTCTTGGCACGTGGCTTGGCACTTGGCTGGTCGCTTGGCTTGGCGCTCTCCTTGGTGCATGGGCTTGCGCTTTTCCTATCGTTTGGCTTGGCGCTTGGCTTGACGCTTTTCTTGGCGCGTAGCTTGGCGCTTGGCTGGGCGCTTGGTTTGTTGCTTGGTTTGACACTTGGTTTGCCACTTGGCTTGAAGCTTGGCTTGACGCTTGGCTTGGTGCATGCCTTGGCGCTTATCTTGGCGCGTGGCTTGGCGCTTGGCTAGACGTTTGGCGTGGCGCTTGTCTCGGCGCTTGGCTTGGCGCCTTTCTTGGCGCGTGGCTTGGCGCGTAGCTTGGCGCTTGGCTGGGCGTTTGACTTGGCGCTTGGCTTCTCGGTTGGCTTGGCGCTTGGCTTGGTGTTTGTCTTGGCGCATGGTTTGGCGCTCTCCTTAGCGCGCGGCTTGGCGCTTGGCTGGGCGCTTGGCTTGGCGCTTGGCTTGGCGCTTTTCTTGGCGCGTAGCTTGGCGCTTGTCTGGGCGCTTGGGTTGGCGCTTGGCTTGGCGCTTGGCTTGGCGCTTGGCTTAGCGCTTAGCTTTGCGCTCTCTTGGCGCGTGGCTAGTCGCTTGGCTTGGCGCTTTTCTTGGCGGGTGCCTTGGCACTTGGCTTGGCGCTTGCCTTGGCGCGTGCCTTAACGCTTTTCTTGGCGCGTGGCTTGGCGCTTAGCTGGCTGGGCGCTTGGCTTAGCGTTTGGCTTGACGCTTGGCTTGGCGCTTTCCTTGGCGGGTGGCTTAGAACTTGGCTTGCCGCTTGGCTTTGCGCGTGGTTTTGCGCTTTTCTTGGCGCGTGGCTTGGCGATTGGCTAGGCGTTTGGCTTGGCGCTTGTCTCGGCGCTTGGCTTGGCGCCTTTCTTGGCGCGTGGCTTGGCGCGTAGCTTGGCGCTTGGCTGGGCGCTTGACTTGGCGCTTTGCTTCTCGGTTGGCTTGGCGCTTGGTTTGGTGTTTGTCTTGGCGCATGGCTTGGCGCTCTCCTTAGCGCGCGGCTTGGCGCTTGGCTGGGCGCTTGGCTTGGCGCTTGGCTTGGCGCTTTTCTTGGCGCGTAGCTTGTCGCTTGACTTGGTGCTTTTCTTGGCGCGTGGCTTGGCGCTTGTCTGGGCGCGTGGCTAGTCGCTTGGCTTGGCGCTTTTCTTGGCGGGTGCCTTGGCACTTGGCTTGGCGCTTGCCTTGGCGCGTGCCTTAACGCTTTTCTTGGCGCGTGGCTTGGCGCTTAGCTGGCTGGGCGCTTGGCTTAGCGTTTGGCTTAACGCTTGGCTTGGCGCTTTCCTTGGCGGGTGGCTTAGCATTTGGCTTGCCGCTTGGCTTGGCGCGTGGTTTTGCGCTTTTCTTGGCGCGTGCCTTGGCACGTGGCTTGGAGCTTGGCTGGCTGGGCGCTTGGCTTAGCGATTGGCTTGACGCTTGGCTTGGCGCTTTTCTTGGCCGGTGGCTTGGCACTTGGCTTGGCGCTTGGCTTGGAGCGTGGTTTTGCGCTTTTCTTGGTGCGTGGATTGGCGCGTGGCTTGGCGCTTGGCTGGCTGGGCGCTTGGCTTAACGCTTGGCTTGACGCTTGGCTTGGTGCTTTCCTTGGCGCGCGGCTTGGCGCTTGGCTTGGCGCTTGGTTTTGTGCTTTTCTTGGCGCTTTTCCTGGCGCGTGGCTTGGCGCTTGGCTGGGCGCTTGGCATGGCGCTTGGCTTGGCGCGTGGCTTGGCGCTTGGCTTGCGCTTTTTTTGGCGCGTGGCTTGGCGCTTGGCTTGGTGCTTTCCTTGGCGCGTGGCTTGGCGCTTGGCTTGGCGCTTGGTTATGTGCTTTTCTTGGCGCTCTTCCTGGCGCTTGGCTTGGCGCTTGGATTGGCACTTGGCTTGGCGCTTGGCTCGGCGCGTGGCTTGGCGCTTGGCTTGACGCTTGGCTTGTCGCTTTCCTTGGCGCGTGGCTTGGCGCTTGGCTTGGCGCTTGGTTTTGTGCTTTTCTTGGCGCTTTTCCTGGCGCTTGGCTTGGCGCTTGGATTGGCGCTTGGCTTGGCGCTTGGCTCGGCGCGTGGCTTGGCGCTTGGCTTGCGCTTTTTTTGGCGCGTGGCTTGGCGCTTGTCTGGGCGCATGGCTTGGCGCTTGGCTCGGCGCGTGGCTTGACGCTTGGCTTGGGGCATGGCTTGGCGCTCTCCTTGACGCGTGGCTTGACGCTTGGCTGGGCACTTGGCTTGGCGCTTGGCTTGGCACTTTTCATGGCGCTTTTCTTGGCGCTTTCCTTGGCGCTTGGCTGGGCGCTTGGCTTGGCGCTTGGCTCGGCGCGTGGCTTGACGCTTGGCTTTGCGCATGGCTTGGCGCTCTCCTTGACGCGTGGCTTGACGCTTGGCTGGCACTTGGCTTGGCGCTTGGCTTGGCGCTTTTCATGGCGCTTTTCTTGGCGCTTTCCTTGGCGCTTGGCTGGGCACATGGCTTGGCGCTTGGCTTGGCGCTTGGCTTGGCGCTTGTCTTATCGCTTTTCATGGCGCGTGGTTTGTCGCTTGGCTTCGCGCTTTTCTTGGCACGTGGCTTGGCACTTGGCTGGTCGCTTGGCTTGGCGCTCTCCTTGGTGCATGGGGTGGCGCTTTTCCTATCGTTTGGCTTGGCGCTTGGCTTGACGCTTTTCTTGGCGCGTAGCTTGGCGCTTGGCTGGGCGCTTGGCTTGCTGCTTGGCTTGACACTTGGTTTGCCACTTAGCTTGAAGCTTGGCTTGACGCATGGCTTGGCGCATGCCTTGGCGCTTATCTTGGCGCGTGGCTTGGCGCTTGGCTAGGCGTTTGGCTTGGCGCTTGTCTCGGCGCTTGGCTTGGCGCTTTTCTTGGCGCGTCGCTTGGCGCGTAGCTTCTCGCTTGGCTGGGCGCTTGACTTGGCGCTTGGCTTCTCCGTTGGCTTGGCGCTTGGCTGGGCGCTTGGCATGGCGCTTGGCTTCGCGCTTTTCTTGGCGCGTAGCTTGTCGCTTGGCTTGGTGCTTTTCTTGGCGCGTGGCTTGGCGCTTGTCTGGGCGCTTGGGTTGACGCTTGGCTTGGCGCTTGGCTTGGCGTTTGGCTTAGCGCTTAGCTTGGCGCTCTCTTGGCGCGTGGCTAGTCGCTTGGCTTGGCGCATTTCTTGGCGGGTGCCTTGGCGCGTGCCTTAACGCTTTTCTTGGCGCGTGGCTTAGCGCTTAGCTGGCTGGGCGCTTGGCTTAGCGTTTGGCTTGACGCTTGGCTTGGCGCTTTCCTTGGCGGGTGGCTTAGCACTTGGCTTGCCGCTTGGCTTGGCGCGTGGTTTTGCGCTTTTCTTGGCGCGTGGCTTAGCGCTTAGCTGGCTGGGCGCTTGGCTTAGCGTTTGGCTTGACGCTTGGCTTGGCGCTTTCCTTGGCGGGTGGCTTAGCACTTGGCTTGCCGCTTGGCTTGGCGCGTGGTTTTGCGCTTTTCTTGGCGCGTGCCTTGGCGCGTGGCTTGGCGCTTGGCTGGCTGGGCGCTTGGCTTAGCGCTTGGCTTGACGCTTGGCTTGGCGCTTTTCTTGGCGGGTGGCTTGGCGCTTGGCTTGGCGCGTGGTTTGGCGCTTTTCTTGGCGCGTGGCTTAGCGCGTGGCTTGGCGCGTGGCTTGTCGCTTGGCTTGGCACTTTTGTTGGGGGGTGGCTTGGCGCGTGGCTTGGCGCTTAGCTGGGTTGGCGCTTGGCTGGGCGCTTGGCTTGTCGCTTTTCTTGGCGCGTAGCTTGGCGCTTGTCTGGGCGCGTGGCTTGACGCTTGGCTTGGCGCATGGCTTGGCGCTCTCCTTGACGCGTGGCTTGACGCTTGGCTGGGCACTTGGCTTGGCGCTTGGCTTGGCGCTTTTCATGGCGCTTTTCTTGGCGCTTTCCTTGGCGCTTGGCTGGGCGCTTGGCTTGGCGCTTGGCTCGGCGCGTGGCTTGACGCTTGGCTTTGCGCATGGCTTGGCGCTCTCCTTGACGCGTGGCTTGACGCTTGGCTGGGCACTTGGCTTGGCGCTTGGCTTGGCGCTTTTCATGGCGCTTTTCTTGGCGCTTTCCTTGGCGCTTGGCTGGGCACTTGGCTTGGCGCTTGGCTTGGCGCTTGTCTTATCGCTTTTCATGGCGCGTGGTTTGTCGCTTGGCTTCGCGCTTTTCTTGGCACGTGGCTTGGCACTTGGCTGGTCGCTTGGCTTGGCGCTCTCCTTGGTGCATGGGGTGGCGCTTTTCCTATCGTTTGGCTTGGCGCTTGGCTTGACGCTTTTCTTGGCGCGTAGCTTGGCGCTTGGCTGGGCGCTTGGCTTGCTGCTTGGCTTGACACTTGGTTTGCCACTTAGCTTGAAGCTTGGCTTGACGCATGGCTTGGCGCATGCTTTAGCGCTTATCTTGGCGCGTGGCTTGGCGCTTGGCTAGGCGTTTGGCTTGGCGCTTGTCTCGGCGCTTGGCTTGGCGCTTTTCTTGGCGCGTGGCTTGGCGCGTAGCTTGGCGCTTGGCTGGGCGCTTGACTTGGCGCTTGGCTTCTCCGTTGGCTTGGCGCTTGGCTGGGCGCTTGTCTCGGCGCTTGGCTTGGCGCTTTTCTTGGCGCTTATCTTGGCGCGTAGCTTGTCGCTTGGCTTGGTGCTTTTCTTGGCGCGTGGCTTGGCGCTTGTCTGGGCGCTTGGGTTGACGCTTGGCTTGGCGCTTGGCTTGGCGTTTGGCTTAGCGCTTAGCTTGGCGCTCTCTTGGCGCGTGGCTAGTCGCTTGGCTTGGCGCATTTCTTGGCGGGTGCCTTGGCGCGTGCCTTAACGCTTTTCATGGCGCGTGGCTTAGCGCTTAGCTGGCTGGGCGCTTGGCTTAGCGTTTGGCTTGACGCTTGGCTTGGCGCTTTCCTTGGCGGGTGGCTTAGCACTTGGCTTGCCGCTTGGCTTGGCGCGTGGTTTTGCGCTTTTCTTGGCGCGTGGCTTAGCGCTTAGCTGGCTGGGCGCTTGGCTTAGCGTTTGGCTTGACGTTTGGCTTGGCGCTTTCCTTGGCGGGTGGCTTAGCACTTGGCTTGCCGCTTGGCTTGACGCGTGGTTTTGCGCTTTTCTTGGCGCGTGCCTTGGCGCGTGGCTTGGCGCTTGGCTGGCTGGGCGCTTGGCTTAGTGCTTGGCTTGACGCTTGGCTTGGCGCTTTTCTTGGCGGGTGGCTTGGCGCTTGGCTTGGCGCGTGGTTTGGCGCTTTTCTTGGCGCGTGGCTTAGCGCGTGGCTTGGCGCGTGGCTTGTCGCTTGGCTTGGCACTTTTGTTGGGGGGTGGCTTGGCGCGTGGCTTGGCGCTTAGCTGGGTTGGCGCTTGGCTGGGCGCTTGGCTTGTCGCTTTTCTTGGCGCGTAGCTTGGCGCTTGTCTGGGCGCTTGGCTTGGCGCTTGGCTTGGCGCTTGGCTTGGCGCTTGGCTTGGCGCTTGGTTTGGCGCTTTCTTGGCGCGTGGCTTGTCTCTTGGCTTGGCTCTTTTGTTGGCGGGTCGCTTCTCGCGTGACTTAACGCTTAGCTGGGTTGGCGCTTGGATTGGCGCTTGGTTTGTTGCTTTTATTGGCGCGTGGCTTGGCGCGTGGCTTGGCGCGTGGCTTGTCGCTTGGCTTGGCGCTCTCCTTAGAGCGTGGCTTGGCGCTTGGCTCGGCGCATGGCTTGGCGCTTGGCTCGGCGCGTGGCTTGGCGCTTGGTTGGCTTGGTGTTTTCTTAGCGCGTGGCCTGGCGCGTGGCTTGTCGCTTGGCTTGGCGCTCTCCTTCGTGCATGGGGTGGCGTTTTTCTTGGCGCGTTGCCTGGCGCGTGGCTTGTCGCTTGGCTTGGCGCTTGGCTTGACGCTTTTCTTGGCGCGTGGCTTGGCTCGTGGCTTAGCGCTTGGCTTGACGCTTGGCTTGGCACTTGGCTTGGAGCTTGGCTTGACGCTTGGCTTGGCGCATGGCTTGGCGCTTGGCTTGACGCTTGGCTTGGCACTTGGCTTGGAGCTTGGCTTGACGCTTGGCTTGGCGCATGTCTTGGCGCTCATATTGGCGCGTGGCTTGGCGCTTGGCTAGGCGTTTGGCTTGGCGCTTGGCTTGGCGCTTGGCTTGACGCTTGGCTTGGCACTTGGCTTGGAGCTTGGCTTGACGCTTGGCTTGGCGCATGTCTTGGCGCTCATATTGGCGCGTGGCTTGGCGCTTGGCTAGGCGTTTGGCTTGGCGCTTGTCTCGGCGCTTGGCTTCGCGCTTTTCATGGCGCGTGGCTTGCCGCATAGCTTGGCGCTTGGCTGGGCGCTTGGTTTGGCGCTTGGCTTGGCGGCTGGCTTGGCGCTTGTCTTGGTGCTTGTCTTGGCGCATGGCTTGGCGCTCTCCTTAGCGCGTGGCTTGGCGTTTGGCTGGGCGCTTGGCTTAGCGCTTGGCTTGGCGCTTGGCTTGACGCTTGGCTTGGCACTTGGCTTGGAGCTTGGCTTGACGCTTGGCTTGGCGCATGTCTTGGCGCTCATATTGGCGCGTGGCTTGGCGCTTGGCTAGGCATTTGGCTTGGCGCTTGGCTTGGCGCATGTCTTGGCGCTCATATTGGCGCGTGGCTTGGCGCTTGGCTAGGCGTTTGGCTTGGCGCTTGGCTTAGCGCATGTCTTGGCGCTCATATTGGCGCGTGGCTTGGCGCTTGGCTAGGCGTTTGGCTTGACGCTTGGCTTGGCGCATGTCTTGGCGCTCATATTGGCGCGTGGCTTGGCGCTTGGCTAGGCGTTTGGCTTGGCGCTTGTCTCGGCGCTTGGCTTCACGCTTTTCTTAACGCGTAGCTTGTCGCTTGGCTTGGTGCTTTTCTTGGCGCGTGGCTTGGCGCTTGTCTGGGCGCTTGGCTTGGCGCTTGGCTTGGCGCTTGGCTTGGCGCTTCGCTTGGCGCTTTTTTGGAGCGTGGTTTTCCGCGTGGCTTGGCGTTTGGCTGGGCGCTTGGCTTAGCGCTTGGCTTGGCGCTTGGCTTGACGCTTGGCTTGGCACTTGGCTTGGAGCTTGGCTTGACGCTTGGCTTGGCGCATGTCTTGGCGCTCATATTGGCGCGTGGCTTGGCGCTTCGCTAGGCGTTTGGCTTGACGCTTGGCTTGGCGCATGTCTTGGCGCTCATATTGGCGCGTGGCTTGGCGCTTGGCTAGGCGTTTGGCTTGGCGCTTGTCTCGGCGCTTGGCTTCGCGCTTTTCTTGACGCGTAGCTTGTCGCTTGGCTTGGTGCTTTTCTTGGCGCGTGGCTTGGCGCTTGTCTGGGCGCTTGGCTTGGCGCTTGGCTTGGTGCTTGGCTTGGCGCTTGGCTTGGCGCTTCGCTTGGCGCTTTTTTGGAGCGTGGTTTTCCGCGTGGCTTGGCGCTTGGCTGGCTGGGCGCTTGGCTTAGCGCTTGGCTTGACGCTTGGCTTGGCGCTTTTCTTGGCGGGTGGCTTGGCGCTTGGCTTGGCGCGTGGCTTGGCGCGTGGCTTGGTGCGTGGCTTGGCGCTTGGCGGGCTAAACGCTTGGCTGGGTAAATGCTTGGCTTAGCGCTTGGCTTGACGCTTGGCTTAGCGCTTTCCTTGGCGCGTGGCTTGGAGCTTGGCTTGGCGCTTGGCTTGGCGCTTGGCTTGGCGCTTGGCTTGGTGCTTGTCTTGGCGCATGGCTTGGCGCTCTCCTTGCCGCGTGACTTGGCGCTTGGTTGGGCGCTTGGCTTGGCGCTTGGCTTGGCGCTTGGCTTGGAGCTTGGCTTGGCGCTTAGCTGGCTGGGCGCTTGGCTTAGCGTTTGGCTTGACGCTTGGTTTGGCGCTTTCCTTGGCGCGTGGCTTGGCGCTTGGCTTGGCACTTGGCTTGGCGCTTGGATTGGCGCTTGGCTCGGCGCGTGGCTTGGCGTTTGGCTTGGCGCTTGGATTGGCGTTTGGCTTGGCGCTTGGCTCGGCGCGTGGCTTGGCGCTTGGCTTGCTCTTTTTTTGGCGCGTGGCTTGGCGCTTGTCTGGGCGCATGGCTTGGCGCTTGGCTCGGCGCGTGGCTTGGCGCTTGGCTTGGCGCATGGCTTGGCGCTCTCCTTGACGCGTGGCTTGACGCTTGGCTGGGCACTTGGCTTGCCGCTTGGCTTGGCGCTTTTCATGGCGCTTTTCTTGGCGCTTTTTTTGGTGCTTGGCTGGGCGCTTGGCTTGGCGCTTGGCTCGGCGCGTGGCTTGACGCTTGGCCGGGCGCATGGCTTGGCGCTCTCCTTGACGCGTGGCTTGACGCTTGGCTGGGCACTTGGCTTGGCGCTTGGCTTGGCGCTTGGCTTGGCGCTTGTCTTGGCGCTTTTCTTGGCGCGCGGCTTGTCGCTTGGCTTCGCGCTTTTCTTGGCACGTGGCTTGGCACTTGGCTGGTCGCTTGGCTTGGCGCTCTCCTTGGTGCATGGGCTTGCGCTTTTCCTATCGTTTGGCTTGGCGCTTGGCTTGACGCTTTTCTTGGCGCGTAGCTTGGCGCTTGGCTGGGCGCTTGGTTTGTTGCTTGGTTTGACACTTGGTTTGCCACTTGGCTTGAAGCTTGGCTTGACGCTTGGCTTGGTGCATGCCTTGGCGCTTATCTTGGCGCGTGGCTTGGCGCTTGGCTAGACGTTTGGCGTGGCGCTTGTCTCGGCGCTTGGCTTGGCGCCTTTCTTGGCGCGTGGCTTGGCGCGTAGCTTGGCGCTTGGCTGGGCGTTTGACTTGGCGCTTGGCTTCTCGGTTGGCTTGGCGCTTGGCTTGGTGTTTGTCTTGGCGCATGGTTTGGCGCTCTCCTTAGCGCGCGGCTTGGCGCTTGGCTGGGCGCTTGGCTTGGCGCTTGGCTTGGCGCTTTTCTTGGCGCGTAGCTTGGCGCTTGTCTGGGCGCTTGGGTTGGCGCTTGGCTTGGCGCTTGGCTTGGCGCTTGGCTTTGCGCTTAGCTTTGCGCTCTCTTGGCGCGTGGCTAGTCGCTTGGCTTGGCGCTTTTCTTGGCGGGTGCCTTGGCACTTGGCTTGGCGCTTGCCTTGGCGCGTGCCTTAACGCTTTTCTTGGCGCGTGGCTTGGCGCTTAGCTGGCTGGGCGCTTGGCTTAGCGTTTGGCTTGACGCTTGGCTTGGCGCTTTCCTTGGCGGGTGGCTTAGAACTTGGCTTGCCGCTTGGCTTTGCGCGTGGTTTTGCGCTTTTCTTGGCGCGTGGCTTGGCGATTGGCTAGGCGTTTGGCTTGGCGCTTGTCTCGGCGCTTGGCTTGGCGCCTTTCTTGGCGCGTGGCTTGGCGCGTAGCTTGGCGCTTGGCTGGGCGCTTGACTTGGCGCTTTGCTTCTCGGTTGGCTTGGTGCTTGGTTTGGTGTTTGTCTTGGCGCATGGCTTGGCGCTCTCCTTAGCGCGCGGCTTGGCGCTTGGCTGGGCGCTTGGCTTGGCGCTTGGCTTGGCGCTTTTCTTGGCGCGTAGCTTGTCGCTTGACTTGGTGCTTTTCTTGGCGCGTGGCTTGGCGCTTGTCTGGGCGCGTGGCTAGTCGCTTGGCTTGGCGCTTTTCTTGGCGGGTGCCTTGGCACTTGGCTTGGCGCTTGCCTTGGCGCGTGCCTTAACGCTTTTCTTGGCGCGTGGCTTGGCGCTTAGCTGGCTGGGCGCTTGGCTTAGCGTTTGGCTTAACGCTTGGCTTGGCGCTTTCCTTGGCGGGTGGCTTAGCATTTGGCTTGCCGCTTGGCTTGGCGCGTGGTTTTGCGCTTTTCTTGGCGCGTGCCTTGGCACGTGGCTTGGAGCTTGGCTGGCTGGGCGCTTGGCTTAGCGCTTGGCTTGACGCTTGGCTTGGCGCTTTTCTTGGCCGGTGGCTTGGCACTTGGCTTGGCGCTTGGCTTGGAGCGTGGTTTTGCGCTTTTCTTGGTGCGTGGATTGGCGCGTGGCTTGGCGCTTGGCTGGCTGGGCGCTTGGCTTAACGCTTGGCTTGACGCTTGGCTTGGTGCTTTCCTTGGCGCGCGGCTTGGCGCTTGGCTTGGCGCTTGGTTTTGTGCTTTTCTTGGCGCTTTTCCTGGCGCGTGGCTTGGCGCTTGGCTGGGCGCTTGGCATGGCGCTTGGCTTGGCGCGTGGCTTGGCGCTTGGCTTGCGCTTTTTTTGGCGCGTGGCTTGGCGCTTGGCTTGGTGCTTTCCTTGGCGCGTGGCTTGGCGCTTGGCTTGGCGCTTGGTTATGTGCTTTTCTTGGCGCTCTTCCTGGCGCTTGGCTTGGCGCTTGGATTGGCACTTGGCTTGGCGCTTGGCTCGGCGCGTGGCTTGGCGCTTGGCTTGACGCTTGGCTTGTCGCTTTCCTTGGCGCGTGGCTTGGCGCTTGGCTTGGCGCTTGGTTTTGTGCTTTTCTTGGCGCTTTTCCTGGCGCTTGGCTTGGCGCTTGGATTGGCGCTTGGCTTGGCGCTTGGCTCGGCGCGTGGCTTGGCGCTTGGCTTGCGCTTTTTTTGGCGCGTGGCTTGGCGCTTGTCTGGGCGCATGGCTTGGCGCTTGGCTCGGCGCGTGGCTTGACGCTTGGCTTGGGGCATGGCTTGGCGCTCTCCTTGACGCGTGGCTTGACGCTTGGCTGGGCACTTGGCTTGGCGCTTGGCTTGGCACTTTTCATGGCGCTTTTCTTGGCGCTTTCCTTGGCGCTTGGCTGGGCGCTTGGCTTGGCGCTTGGCTCGGCGCGTGGCGTGACGCTTGGCTTTGCGCATGGCTTGGCGCTCTCCTTGACGCGTGGCTTGACGCTTGGCTGGCACTTGGCTTGGCGCTTGGCTTGGCGCTTTTCATGGCGCTTTTCTTGGCGCTTTCCTTGGCGCTTGGCTGGGCACATGGCTTGGCGCTTGGCTTGGCGCTTGGCTTGGCGCTTGTCTTATCGCTTTTCATGGCGCGTGGTTTGTCGCTTGGCTTCGCGCTTTTCTTGGCACGTGGCTTGGCACTTGGCTGGTCGCTTGGCTTGGCGCTCTCCTTGGTGCATGGGGTGGCGCTTTTCCTATCGTTTGGCTTGGCGCTTGGCTTGACGCTTTTCTTGGCGCGTAGCTTGGCGCTTGGCTGGGCGCTTGGCTTGCTGCTTGGCTTGACACTTGGTTTGCCACTTAGCTTGAAGCTTGGCTTGACGCATGGCTTGGCGCATGCCTTGGCGCTTATCTTGGCGCGTGGCTTGGCGCTTGGCTAGGCGTTTGGCTTGGCGCTTGTCTCGGCGCTTGGCTTGGCGCTTTTCTTGGCGCGTGGCTTGGCGCGTAGGTTCTCGCTTGGCTGGGCGCTTGACTTGGCGCTTGGCTTCTCCGTTGGCTTGGCGCTTGGCTGGGCGCTTGGCATGGCGCTTGGCTTCGCGCTTTTCTTGGCGCGTAGCTTGTCGCTTGGCTTGGTGCTTTTCTTGGCGCGTGGCTTGGCGCTTGTCTGGGCGCTTGGGTTGACGCTTGGCTTGGCGCTTGGCTTGGCGTTTGGCTTAGCGCTTAGCTTGGCGCTCTCTTGGCGCGTGGCTAGTCGCTTGGCTTGGCGCATTTCTTGGCGGGTGCCTTGGCGCGTGCCTTAACGCTTTTCTTGGCGCGTGGCTTAGCGCTTAGCTGGCTGGGCGCTTGGCTTAGCGTTTGGCTTGACGCTTGGCTTGGCGCTTTCCTTGGCGGGTGGCTTAGCACTTGGCTTGCCGCTTGGCTTGGCGCGTGGTTTTGCGCTTTTCTTGGCGCGTGGCTTAGCGCTTAGCTGGCTGGGCGCTTGGCTTAGCGTTTGGCTTGACGCTTGGCTTGGCGCTTTCCTTGGCGGGTGGCTTAGCACTTGGCTTGCCGCTTGGCTTGGCGCGTGGTTTTGCGCTTTTCTTGGCGCGTGCCTTGGCGCGTGGCTTGGCGCTTGGCTGGCTGGGCGCTTGGCTTAGCGCTTGGCTTGACGCTTGGCTTGGCGCTTTTCTTGGCGGGTGGCTTGGCGCTTGGCTTGGCGCGTGGTTTGGCGCTTTTCTTGGCGCGTGGCTTAGCGCGTGGCTTGGCGCGTGGCTTGTCGCTTGGCTTGGCACTTTTGTTGGGGGGTGGCTTGGCGCGTGGCTTGGCGCTTAGCTGGGTTGGCGCTTGGCTGGGCGCTTGGCTTGTCGCTTTTCTTGGCGCGTAGCTTGGCGCTTGTCTGGGCGCGTGGCTTGACGCTTGGCTTGGCGCATGGCTTGGCGCTCTCCTTGACGCGTGGCTTGACGCTTGGCTGGGCACTTGGCTTGGCGCTTGGCTTGGCGCTTTTCATGGCGCTTTTCTTGGCGCTTTCCTTGGCGCTTGGCTGGGCGCTTGGCTAGGCGCTTGGCTCGGCGCGTGGCTTGACGCTTGGCTTTGCGCATGGCTTGGCGCTCTCCTTGACGCGTGGCTTGACGCTTGGCTGGGCACTTGGCTTGGCGCTTGGCTTGGCGCTTTTCATGGCGCTTTTCTTGGCGCTTTCCTTGGCGCTTGGCTGGGCACTTGGCTTGGCGCTTGGCTTGGCGCTTGTCTTATCGCTTTTCATGGCGCGTGGTTTGTCGCTTGGCTTCGCGCTTTTCTTGGCACGTGGCTTGGCACTTGGCTGGTCGCTTGGCTTGGCGCTCTCCTTGGTGCATGGGGTGGCGCTTTTCCTATCGTTTGGCTTGGCGCTTGGCTTGACGCTTTTCTTGGCGCGTAGCTTGGCGCTTGGCTGGGCGCTTGGCTTGCTGCTTGGCTTGACACTTGGTTTGCCACTTAGCTTGAAGCTTGGCTTGACGCATGGCTTGGCGCATGCTTTGGCGCTTATCTTGGCGCGTGGCTTGGCGCTTGGCTAGGCGTTTGGCTTGGCGCTTGTCTCGGCGCTTGGCTTGGCGCTTTTCTTGGCGCGTGGCTTGGCGCGTAGCTTGGCGCTTGGCTGGGCGCTTGACTTGGCGCTTGGCTTCTCCGTTGGCTTGGCGCTTGGCTGGGCGCTTGTCTCGGCGCTTGGCTTGGCGCTTTTCTTGGCGCTTATCTTGGCGCGTAGCTTGTCGCTTGGCTTGGTGCTTTTCTTGGCGCGTGGCTTGGCGCTTGTCTGGGCGCTTGGGTTGACGCTTGGCTTGGCGCTTGGCTTGGCGTTTGGCTTAGCGCTTAGCTTGGCGCTCTCTTGGCGCGTGGCTAGTCGCTTGGCTTGGCGCATTTCTTGGCGGGTGCCTTGGCGCGTGCCTTAACGCTTTTCTTGGCGCGTGGCTTAGCGCTTAGCTGGCTGGGCGCTTGGCTTAGCGTTTGGCTTGACGCTTGGCTTGGCGCTTTCCTTGGCGGGTGGCTTAGCACTTGGGTTGCCGCTTGGCTTGGCGCGTGGTTTTGCGCTTTTCTTGGCGCGTGGCTTAGCGCTTAGCTGGCTGGGCGCTTGGCTTAGCGTTTGGCTTGACGCTTGGCTTGGCGCTTTCCTTGGCGGGTGGCTTAGCACTTGGCTTGCCGCTTGGCTTGGCGCGTGGTTTTGCGCTTTTCTTGGCGCGTGCCTTGGCGCGTGGCTTGGCGCTTGGCTGGCTGGGCGCTTGGCTTAGTGCTTGGCTTGACGCTTGGCTTGGCGCTTTTCTTGGCGGGTGGCTTGGCGCTTGGCTTGGCGCGTGGTTTGGCGCTTTTCTTGGCGCGTGGCTTAGCGCGTGGCTTGGCGCGTGGCTTGTCGCTTGGCTTGGCACTTTTGTTGGGGGGTGGCTTGGCGCGTGGCTTGGCGCTTAGCTGGGTTGGCGCTTGGCTGGGCGCTTGGCTTGTCGCTTTTCTTGGCGCGTAGCTTGGCGCTTGTCTGGGCGCTTGGCTTGGCGCTTGGCTTGGCGCTTGGCTTGGCGCTTGGCTTGGCGCTTGGTTTGGCGCTTTCTTGGCGCGTGGCTTGTCTCTTGGCTTGGCTCTTTTGTTGGCGGGTGGCTTTTCGCGTGACTTAACGCTTAGCTGGGTTGGCGCTTGGATTGGCGCTTGGTTTGTTGCTTTTATTGGCGCGTGGCTTGGCGCGTGGCTTGGCGCGTGGCTTGTCGCTTGGCTTGGCGCTCTCCTTAGAGCGTGGCTTGGCGCTTGGCTCGGCGCATGGCTTGGCGCTTGGCTCGGCGCGTGGCTTGGCGCTTGGTTGGCTTGGTGTTTTCTTAGCGCGTGGCCTGGCGCGTGGCTTGTCGCTTGGCTTGGCGCTCTCCTTCGTGCATGGGGTGGCGTTTTTCTTGGCGCGTGGCCTGGCGCGTGGCTTGTCGCTTGGCTTGGCGCTTGGCTTGACGCTTTTCTTGGCGCGTGGCTTGGCTCGTGGCTTAGCGCTTGGCTTGACGCTTGGCTTGGCACTTGGCTTGGAGCTTGGCTTGACGCTTGGCTTGGCGCATGGCTTGGCGCTTGGCTTGACGCTTGGCTTGGCACTTGGCTTGGAGCTTGGCTTGACGCTTGGCTTGGCGCATGTCTTGGCGCTCATATTGGCGCGTGGCTTGGCGCTTGGCTAGGCGTTTGGCTTGGCGCTTGGCTTGGCGCTTGGCTTGACGCTTGGCTTGGCACTTGGCTTGGAGCTTGGCTTGACGCTTGGCTTGGCGCATGTCTTGGCGCTCATATTGGCGCGTGGCTTGGCGCTTGGCTAGGCGTTTGGCTTGGCGCTTGTCTCGGCGCTTGGCTTCGCGCTTTTCTTGGCGCGTGGCTTGCCGCATAGCTTGGCGCTTGGCTGGGCGCTTGGCTTGGCGCTTGGCTTGGCGGCTGAGTTGGCGCTTGTCTTGGTGCTTGTCTTGGCGCATGGCTTGGCGCTCTCCTTAGCGCGTGGCTTGGCGTTGGGCTGGGCGCTTGGCTTAGCGCTTGGCTTGGCGCTTGGCTTGACGCTTGGCTTGGCACTTGGCTTGGAGCTTGGCTTGACGCTTGGCTTGGCGCATGTCTTGGCGCTCATATTGGCGCGTGGCTTGGCGCTTGGCTAGGCATTTGGCTTGGCGCTTGGCTTGGCGCATGTCTTGGCGCTCATATTGGCGCGTGGCTTGGCGCTTGGCTAGGCGTTTGGCTTGGCGCTTGGCTTAGCGCATGTCTTGGCGCTCATATTGGCGCGTGGCTTGGCGCTTGGCTAGGCGTTTGGCTTGACGCTTGGCTTGGCGCATGTCTTGGCGCTCATATTGGCGCGTGGCTTGGCGCTTGGCTAGGCGTTTGGCTTGGCGCTTGTCTCGGCGCTTGGCTTCGCGCTTTTCTTGACGCGTAGCTTGTCGTTTGGCTTGGTGCTTTTCTTGGCGCGTGGCTTGGCGCTTGTCTGGGCGCTTGGCTTGGCGCTTGGCTTGGCGCTTGGCTTGGCGCTTCGCTTGGCGCTTTTTTGGAGCGTGGTTTTCCGCGTGGCTTGGCGTTTGGCTGGGCGCTTGGCTTAGCGCTTGGCTTGGCGCTTGGCTTGACGCTTGGCTTGGAGCTTGGCTTGACATTTGGCTTGGCGCATGTCTTGGCGCTCATATTGGCGCGTGGCTTGGCGCTTCGCTAGGCGTTTGGCTTGACGCTTGGCTTGGCGCATGTCTTGGCGCTCATATTGGCGCGTGGCTTGGCGCTTGGCTAGGCGTTTGGCTTGGCGCTTGTCTCGGCGCTTGGCTTCGCGCTTTTCTTGACGCGTAGCTTGTCGCTTGGCTTGGTGCTTTTCTTGGCGCTTGGCTTGGCGCTTGGCTTGGCGCTTGGCTTGGCGCTTTGCTTGGCGCTTTTTTGGAGCGTGGTTTTCCGCGTGGCTTGGCGCTTGGCTGGCTGGGCGCTTGGCTTAGCGCTTGGCTTGACGCTTGGCTTGGCGCTTTTCTTGGCGGGTGGCTTGACGCTTGGCTTGGCGCGTGGCTTGGCGCGTGGCTTGGTGCGTGGCTTGGCGCTTGGCGGGCTAAACGCTTGGCTGGGTAAATGCTTGGCTTAGCGCTTGGCTTGACGCTTGGCTTAGCGCTTTCCTTGGCGCG
This sequence comes from Agriotes lineatus, assembly GCA_940337035.1. Lineage (NCBI taxonomy): Eukaryota > Metazoa > Arthropoda > Insecta > Coleoptera > Elateridae > Agriotes > Agriotes lineatus. Next base: position 264,725 of record CALNHX010000128.1, read on the forward strand.
TGGCTTGGAGCTTGGCTTGGCGCTTGGCTTGGCGCTTGGCTTGGCGCTTGGCTTGGTGCTTGTCTTGGCGCATGGCTTGGCGCTCTCCTTGCCGCGTGACTTGGCGCTTGGTTGGGCGCTTGGCTTGGCGCTTGGCTTGGCGCTTTTCTTGGCGCGTAGCATGGCGCTTGTCTGGGAGCTTGGCTTGGCGCTTGGCTTGGCGCTTGGCTTGTCGCTTGGCTTGGTGTTTTTTTTTGGCGCGTGGCTTGGCGCTTGGCTGGGCGCTTGGTTTGTTGCTTGGTTTGACACTTGGTTTGCCACTTGGCTTGAAGCTTGGCTTGACGCTTGGCTTGGTGCATGCCTTGGCGCTTATCTTGGCGCGTGGCTTGGCGCTTGGCTAGACGTTTGGCGTGGCGCTTGTCTCGGCGCTTGGCTTGGCGCCTTTCTTGGCGCGTGGCTTGGCGCGTAGCTTGGCGCTTGGCTGGGCGCTTGACTTGGCGCTTGGCTTCTCGGTTGGCTTGGCGCTTGGCTTGGTGTTTGTCTTGGCGCATGGTTTGGCGCTCTCCTTAGCGCGCGGCTTGGCGCTTGGCTGGGCGCTTGGCTTGGCGCTTGGCTTAGCGCTTGGCTTGACGCTTGGCTTAGCGCTTTCCTTGGCGCGTGGCTTGGAGCTTGGCTTGGCGCTTGGCTTGGCGCTTGGCTTGGCGCTTGGCTTGGCGCTTGGCTTGGTGCTTGTCTTGGCGCATGGCTTGGCGCTCTCCTTGCCGCGTGACTTGGCGCTTGGTTGGGCGCTTGGCTTGGCGCTTGGCTTGGCGCTTGGCTTGGAGCTTGGCTTGGCGCTTAGCTGGCTGGGCGCTTGGCTTAGCGTTTGGCTTGACGCTTGGTTTGGCGCTTTCCTTGGCGCGTGGCTTGGCGCTTGGCTTGGCACTTGGCTTGGCGCTTGGATTGGCGCTTGGCTCGGCGCGTGGCTTGGCGTTTGGCTTGGCGCTTGGATTGGCGCTTGGCTTGGCGCTTGGCTCGGCGCGTGGCTTGGCGCTTGGCTAGCTCTTTTTTTGGCGCGTGGCTTGGCGCTTGTCTGGGCGCATGGCTTGGCGCTTGGCTCGGCGCGTGGCTTGGCGCTTGGCTTGGCGCATGGCTTGGCGCTCTCCTTGACGCGTGGCTTGACGCTTGGCTGGGCACTTGGCTTGCCGCTTGGCTTGGCGCTTTTCATGGCGCTTTTCTTGGCGCTTTTTTTGGGGCTTGGCTGGGCGCTTGGCTTGGCGCTTGGCTCGGCGCGTGGCTTGACGCTTGGCCGGGCGCATGGCTTGGCGCTCTCCTTGACGCGTGGCTTGACGCTTGGCTGGGCACTTGGCTTGGCGCTTGGCTTGGCGCTTGGCTTGGCGCTTGTCTTGGCGCTTTTCTTGGCGCGCGGCTTGTCGCTTGGCTTCGCGTTTTTCTTGGCACGTGGCTTGGCACTTGGCTGGTCGCTTGGCTTGGCGCTCTCCTTGGTGCATGGGCTTGCGCTTTTCCTATCGTTTGGCTTGGCGCTTGGCTTGACGCTTTTCTTGGCGCGTAGCTTGGCGCTTGGCTGGGCGCTTGGTTTGTTGCTTGGTTTGACACTTGGTTTGCCACTTGGCTTGAAGCTTGGCTTGACGCTTGGCTTGGTGCATGCCTTGGCGCTTATCTTGGCGCGTGGCTTGGCGCTTGGCTAGACGTTTGGCGTGGCGCTTGTCTCGGCGCTTGGCTTGGCGCCTTTCTTGGCGCGTGGCTTGGCGCGTAGCTTGGCGCTTGGCTGGGCGTTTGACTTGGCGCTTGGCTTCTCGGTTGGCTTGGCGCTTGGCTTGGTGTTTGTCTTGGCGCATGGTTTGGCGCTCTCCTTAGCGCGCGGCTTGGCGCTTGGCTGGGCGCTTGGCTTGGCGCTTGGCTTGGCGCTTTTCTTGGCGCGTAGCTTGGCGCTTGTATGGGCGCTTGGGTTGGCGCTTGGCTTGGCGCTTGGCTTGGCGCTTGGCTTAGCGCTTAGCTTTGCGCTCTCTTGGCGCGTGGCTAGTCGCTTGGCTTGGCGCTTTTCTTGGCGGGTGCCTTGGCACTTGGCTTGGCGCTTGCCTTGGCGCGTGCCTTAACGCTTTTCTTGGCGCGTGGCTTGGCGCTTAGCTGGCTGGGCGCTTGGCTTAGCGTTTGGCTTGACGCTTGGCTTGGCGCTTTCCTTGGCGGGTGGCTTAGCACTTGGCTTGCCGCTTGGCTTTGCGCGTGGTTTTGCGCTTTTCTTGGCGCGTGGCTTGGCGATTGGCTAGGCGTTTGGCTTGGCGCTTGTCTCGGCGCTTGGCTTGGCGCCTTTCTTGGCGCGTGGCTTGGCGCGTAGCTTGGCGCTTGGCTGGGCGCTTGACTTGGCGCTTTGCTTCTCGGTTGGCTTGGCGCTTGGTTTGGTGTTTGTCTTGGCGCATGGCTTGGCGCTCTCCTTAGCGCGCGGCTTGGCGCTTGGCTGGGCGCTTGGCTTGGCGCTTGGCTTGGCGCTTTTCTTGGCGCGTAGCTTGTCGCTTGACTTGGTGCTTTTCTTGGCGCGTGGCTTGGCGCTTGTCTGGGCGCGTGGCTAGTCGCTTGGCTTGGCGCTTTTCTTGGCGGGTGCCTTGGCACTTGGCTTGGCGCTTGCCTTGGCGCGTGCCTTAACGCTTTTCTTGGCGCGTGGCTTGGCGCTTAGCTGGCTGGGCGCTTGGCTTAGCGTTTGGCTTAACGCTTGGCTTGGCGCTTTCCTTGGCGGGTGGCTTAGCATTTGGCTTGCCGCTTGGCTTGGCGCGTGGTTTTGCGCTTTTCTTGGCGCGTGCCTTGGCACGTGGCTTGGTGCTTGGCTGGCTGGGCGCTTGGCTTAGCGCTTGGCTTGACGCTTGGCTTGGCGCTTTTCTTGGCCGGTGGCTTGGCACTTGGCTTGGCGCTTGGCTTGGAGCGTGGTTTTGCGCTTTTCTTGGTGCGTGGATTGGCACGTGGCTTGGCGCTTGGCTGGCTGGGCGCTTGGCTTAACGCTTGGCTTGACGCTTGGCTTGGCGCGTGGCTTGGCGCTTGGCTTGGCGCTTGGTTATGTGCTTTTCTTGGCGCTCTTCCTGGCGCTTGGCTTGGCGCTTGGATTGGCACTTGGCTTGGCGCTTGGCTCGGCGCGTGGCTTGGCGCTTGGCTTGGCGCTTGGTTTTGTGCTTTTCTTGGCGCTTTTCCTGGCGCTTGGCTTGGCGCGTGGCTTGGCGCTTGGCTTGCGCTTTTTTTGGCGCGTGGCTTGGCGCTTGGCTTGGTGCTTTCCTTGGGGCGTTGCTTGGCGCTTGGGTTGCCGCTTGGCCTGGGACATGGCTTGGCGCTTTTATTGGCACTTTCCTTGGCGCGTGGTTTAGCGCTTGGCTGGGCGCTTAACTTGGCGCGTCGCTTGTCGCTTGGCTTGGCGCTCTCTTTGGCGCTTGGCTTGGCGCTTGGTTTTGTGCTTTTCTTGGCGCTTTTCCTGGCGCTTGGCTTGGCGCTTGGATTGGCGTTTGGCTTGGCGCTTGGCTCGGCGCGTGGCTTGGCGCTTGGCTTGCGCTTTTTTTGGCGCGTGGCTTGGCGCTTGGCTTGGTGCTTTCCTTGGCGCGTGGCTTGGCGCTTGGCTTGGCGCTTGGTTATGTGCTTTTCTTGGCGCTCTTCCTGGCGCTTGGCTTGGCGCTTGGATTGGCACTTGGCTTGGCGCTTGGCTCGGCGCGTGGCTTGGCGCTTGGATTGACGCTTGGCTTGTCGCTTTCCTTGGCGCGTGGCTTGGCGCTTGGCTTGGCGCTTGGTTTTGTGCTTTTCTTGGCGCTTTTCCTGGCGGTTGGCTTGGCGCTTGGATTGGCGCTTGGCTTGGCGCTTGGCTCGGCGCGTGGCTTGGCGCTTGGCTTGCGCTTTTTTTGGCGCGTGGCTTGGCGCTTGTCTGGGCGCATGGCTTGGCGCTTGGCTCGGCGCGTGGCTTGCCGCTTGGCTTGGTGCATGGCTTGTCGCTTTCCTTGGCGCGTGGCTTGGCGTTTGGCTTGGCGCTTGGTTTTGTGCTTTTCTTGGCGCTTTTCCTGGCGCTTGGCTCGGCGCGTGGCTTGGCGCTTGGCTTGACGCTTGACTTGTCGCTTTCCTTGGCGCGTGGATTGGCGCTTGGCTTGGCGCTTGGTTTTGTGCTTTTCTTGGCGCTTTTCTTGGCGCTTTCCTTGGCGCTTGGCTGGGCGCTTGGCTTGGCGCTTGGCTCGGCGCGTGGCTTGACGCTTGGCTTTGCGCATGGCTTGGCGCTCTCCTTGACGCGTGGCTTGACGCTTGGCTGATCACTTGGCTTGGCGCTTGGCTTGGCGCTTTTCATGGCGCTTTTCTTGGCGCTTTCCTTGGCGCTTGACTGGGCACTTGGCTTGGCGCTTGGCTTGGCGCTTGTCTTATCGCTTTTCATGGCACGTGGTTTGTCGCTTGGCTTCGCGCTTTTCTTGGCACGTGGCTTGGCACTTGGCTGGTCGCTTGGCTTGGCGCTCTCCTTGGTGCATGGGGTGGCGCTTTTCCTATCGTTTGGCTTGGCGCTTGGCTTGACGGTTTTCTTGGCGCGTAGCTTGGCGCTTGGCTGGGCGCTTGGCTTGCTGCTTGGCTTGACACTTGGTTTGCCACTTAGCTTGAAGGTTGGCTTGACGCATGGCTTGGCGCATGCCTTGGCGCTTATCTTGGCGCGTGGCTTGGCGCTTGGCTAGGCGTTTGGCTTGGCGCTTGTCTCGGCGCTTGGCTTGGCGCTTTTCTTGGCGCGTGGCTTGGCGCGTAGCTTCTCGCTTGGCTGGGCGCTTGACTTGGCGCTTGGCTTCTCCGTTGGCTTGGCGCTTGGCTGGGCGCTTGGCATGGCGCTTGGCTTCGCGCTTTTCTTGGCGCGTAGCTTGTCGCTTGGCTTGGTGCTTTTCTTGGCGCGTGGCTTGGCGCTTGTCTGGGCGCTTGGGTTGACGCTTGGCTTGGCGCTTGGCTTGGCGTTTGGCTTAGCGCTTAGCTTGGCGCTCTCTTGGCGCGTGGCTAGTCGCTTGGCTTGGCGCATTTCTTGGCGGGTGCCTTGGCGCGTGCCTTAACGCTTTTCTTGGCGCGTGGCTTAGCGCTTAGCTGGCTGGGCGCTTGGCTTAGCGTTTGGCTTGACGCTTGGCTTGGCGCTTTCCTTGGCGGGTGGCTTAGCACTTGGCTTGCCGCTTGGCTTGGCGCGTGGTTTTGCGCTTTTCTTGGCGCGTGGCTTAGCGCTTAGCTGGCTGGGCGCTTGGCTTAGCGTTTGGCTTGACGCTTGGCTTGGCGCTTTCCTTGGCGGGTGGCTTAGCACTTGGCTTGCCGCTTGGCTTGGCGCGTGGTTTTGCGCTTCTCTTGGCGCGTGCCTTGGCGCGTGGCTTGGCGCTTGGCTGGCTGGGCGCTTGGCTTAGCGCTTGGCTTGACGCTTGGCTTGGCGCTTTTCTTGGCGGGTGGCTTGGCGCTTGGCTTGGCGCGTGGTTTGGCGCTTTTCTTGGCGCGTGGCTTAGCGCGTGGCTTGGCGCGTGGCTTGTCGCTTGGCTTGGCACTTTTGTTGGGGGGTGGCTTGGCGCGTGGCTTGGCGCTTAGCTGGGTTGGCGCTTGGCTGGGCGCTTGGCTTGTCGCTTTTCTTGGCGCGTAGCTTGGCGCTTGTCTGGGCGCTTGGCTTGGCGCTTGGCTTGGCGCTTGGCTTGGCGCTTGGCTTGGCGCTTGGTTTGGCGCTTTCTTGGCGCGTGGCTTGTCTCTTGGCTTCGCTCTTTTGTTGGCGGGTGGCTTCTCGCGTGACTTAACGCTTAGCTGGGTTGGCGCTTGGATTGGCGCTTGGTTTGTTGCTTTTATTGGCGCGTGGCTTGGCGCGTGGCTTGGCGCGTGGCTTGTCGCTTGGCTTGGCGCTCTCCTTAGAGCGTGGCTTGGCGCTTGGCTCGGCGCATGGCTTGGCGCTTGGCTCGGCGCGTGGCTTGGCGCTTGGTTGGCTTGGTGTTTTCTTAGCGCGTGGCCTGGCGCGTGGCTTGTCGCTTGGCTTGGCGCTCTCCTTCGTGCATGGGGTGGCGTTTTTCTTGGCGCGTGGCCTGGCGCGTGGCTTGTCGCTTGGCTTGGCGCTTGGCTTGACGCTTTTCTTGGCGCGTGGCTTGGCTCGTGGCTTAGCGCTTGGCTTGACGCTTGGCTTGGCACTTGGCTTGGAGCTTGGCTTGACGCTTGGCTTGGCGCATGGCTTGGCGCTTGGCTTGACGCTTGGCTTGGCACTTGGCTTGGAGCTTGGCTTGACGCTTGGCTTGGCGCTCATATTGGCGCGTGGCTTAGCGCTTGGCTAGGCGTTTGGCTTGGCGCTTGGCTTGGCGCTTGGCTTGACGCTTGGCTTGGCACTTGGCTTGGAGCTTGGCTTGACGCTTGGCTTGGCGCATGTCTTGGCGCTCATATTGGCGCGTGGCTTGGCGCTTGGCTAGGCGTTTGGCTTGGCGCTTGTCTCGGCGCTTGGCTTCGCGCTTTTCTTGGCGCGTGGCTTGCCGCATAGCTTGGCGCTTGGCTGGGCGCTTGGCTTGGCGCTTGGCTTGGCGGCTGGCTTGGCGCTTGTCTTGGTGCTTGTCTTGGCGCATGGCTTGGCGCTCTCTTTAGCGCGTGGCTTGGCGTTTGGCTGGGCGCTTGGCTTAGCGCTTGGCTTGGCGCTTGGCTTGACGCTTGGCTTGGCACTTGGCTTGGAGCTTGGCTTGACGCTTGGCTTGGCGCATGTCTTGGCGCTCATATTGGGGCGTGGCTTGGCGCTTGGCTAGGCATTTGGCTTGGCGCTTGGCTTGGCGCATGTCTTGGCGCTCATATTGGCGCGTGGCTTGGCGCTTGGCTAGGCGTTTGGCTTGGCGCTTGGCTTAGCGCATGTCTTGGCGCTCATATTGGCGCGTGGCTTGGCGCTTGGCTAGGCGTTTGGCTTGACGCTTGGCTTGGCGCATGTCTTGGCGCTCATATTGGCGCGTGGCTTGGCGCTTGGCTAGGCGTTTGGCTTGGCGCTTGTTTCGGCGCTTGGCTTCGCGCTTTTCTTGACGCGTAGCTTGTCGCTTGGCTTGGTGCTTTTCTTGGCGCGTGGCTTGGCGCTTGTCTGGGCGCTTGGCTTGGCGCTTGGCTTGGCGCTTGGCTTGGCGCTTGGCTTGGCGCTTCGCTTGGCGCTTTTTTGGAGCGTGGTTTTCCGCGTGGCTTGGCGTTTGGCTGAGCGCTTGGCTTAGCGCTTGGCTTGGCGCTTGGCTTGACGCTTGGCTTGGCATTGGCTTGGAGCTTGGCTTGACGCTTGGCTTGGCGCATGTCTTGGCGCTCATATTGGCGCGTGGCTTGGCGCTTCGCTAGGCGTTTGGCTTGACGCTTGGCTTGGCGCATGTCTTGGCGCTCATATTGGCGCGTGGCATGGCGCTTGGCTAGGCGTTTGGCTTGGCGCTTGTCTCGGCGCTTGGCTTCGCGCTTTTCTTGACGCGTAGCTTGTCGCTTGGCTTGGTGCTTTTCTTGGCGCGTGGTTTGGCGCTTGTCTGGGCGCTTGGCTTGGCGCTTGGCTTGGCGCTTGGCTAGGCGTTTGGCTTGGCGCTTGTCTCGGCGCTTGGCTTCGCGCTTTTCTTGACGCGTAGCTTGTCGCTTGGCTTGGTGCTTTTCTTGGCGCGTGGCTTGGCGCTTGTCTGGGCGCTTGGCTTGGCGCTTGGCTTGGCGCTTGGCTTGGCGCTTGGCTTGGCGCTTGGCTTGGCGCTTCGCTTGGCGCTTTTTTGGAGAGTGGTTTTCCGCGTGGCTTGGCGCTTGGCTGGCTGGGCGCTTGGCTTAGCGCTTGGCTTGACGCTTGGCTTGGCGCTTTTCTTGGCGGGTGGCTTGGCGCTTGGCTTGGCGCGTGGCTTAGCGCGTGGCTTGGTGCGTGGCTTGGCGCTTGGCGGGCTAAACGCTTGGCTGGGTAAATGCTTGGCTTAGCGCTTGGCTTGACGCTTGGCTTAGCGCTTTCCTTGGCGCGTGGCTTGGAGCTTGGCTTGGCGCTTGGCTTGGCGCTTGGCTTGGCGCTTGGCTTGGTGCTTGTCTTGGCGCATGGCTTGGCGCTCTCCTTGCCGCGTGACTTGGCGCTTGGTTGGGCGCTTGGCTTGGCGCTTGGCTTGGCGCTTTTCTTGGCGCGTAGCATGGCGCTTGTCTGGGAGCTTGGCTTGGCGCTTGGCTTGGCGCTTGGCTTGTCGCTTGGCTTGGTGTTTTTTTTTGGCGCGTGGCTTGCCGCTTGTCTAGGCTCTTGGCTTGGCGCTTTTCTTGGCGGGTGGCTTGACACTTGGGTTGGCGCTTGGCTTGGCGCGTGACTTAACGCTTTTCTTGGCGCGTGGCTTGGCGCGTGGCTTGGCGCTTAGCTGGCTGGGCGCTTGGCTTGGCGCTTAAATTGACGCTTGGCCTGACGCTTTCCTTGACGCGTGGCTTGGCGCTTGTCTTGGCACTTGGCTTGGCGCTCTCCTTGGCGCGTAGCTTGGCGCTTGGCTTAGCCCTTTTCTTCGCGCGTGACTTGGCGCATGGTTGGTCGCTTGGCTTGGCGCTCTTCTTGGTGCATGGGGTAGCGCTTTTCCTATCGCGTGGCTTGGCGCTTGGTTTTGCGCTTGGCTTGGCGCTTTTCTTGGCGCGTGGCTTGGCGCGTGGCTTGGCGCTTGTCTGGGCGCTTGGCTTGTCGCTTGGCTTGGTGTTTTTTTTGGCGCGTAGCTTGGCGCTTGTCTGGGCGCTTGGCTTGTCGCTTGGCTTGGTGTTTTTTTTTGGCGCGTGGCTTGCCGCTTGTCTGGGCTCTTGGCTTGGCGCTTTTCTTGGCGGGTGGCTTGGCACTTGGCTTGGCGCTTGGCTTGGCGCGTGCCTTAACGCTTTTCTTGGCGCGTGGCTTGGCGCGTGGCTTGGCGCTTATCTGGCTGGGCGCTTGGCTTAGCGCTTAACTTGACGCTTGGCCTGACGCTTTCCTTGACGCGTGGCTTGGCGCTTGTCTTGGCACTTGGCTTGGCGCTCTCCTTGGCGCGTAGCTTGGCGCTTGGCTTAGCCCTTTTCTTCGCGCGTGACTTGGCGCATGGTTGGTCGCTTGGCTTGGCGCTCTTCTTGGTGCATGGGGTAGCGCTTTTCCTATCGCGTGGCTTGGCGCTTGGTTTTGCGCTTGGCTTGGCGCTTTTCTTGGCGCGTGGCTTGGCGCGTGGCTTGTCGCTTGTCTTGGCGCTCTCCTTGAAGCGTGGCTTGGCGCTTGGCTCGGTGCGTGGCTTGGCACTTGTCTTAACGCTTTTCTTGGCGCGTGGCTTGGCGCTTGGTTTGGCGCATGGCTGGGCGCTCTCCTTGACGCGTGGCTTGGCGCTTTTCTTGGCGCGTGGCTTGGCGCGTGGCTTGGCGCGTGGCTTGGTGCGTGGCTTGGCGCTTGGCTGGCTAAACGCTTGGCTGGCTGAATGCTTGGCTTAGCGCTTGGCTTGACGCTTGGCTTAGCGCTTTCTTTGGCGCGTGGCTTGGAGCTTGGCTTGGCGCTTGGCTTGGCGCTTGGTTTGGCGATTGGCATGGCGCTTGTCTTGGTGCTTGTCTTGGCGCATGGCTTGGCGCTTTTTTTGGCGCGTGGCATGGCGCTTGTCTGGGAGCTTGGCTTGGCGCTTTTTTTGGCGCGTGGCATGGCGCTTGTCTGGGAGCTTGGCTTGGCGCTTGGCTTTTCGCTTGGCTTGGTGTTTTTTTTGGCGCGTGGCTTGGCGCTTGTCTGGGCGCTTGGTTTGTCGCTTGGCTTGGCGCTTGGCTTGGCGCTTTTCTTGGCGCGTGGCCTGGCGCGTGGCTTGCCGCTTGGCTTGGCGCTCTCTTTGGTGCATGGGGTGGCGTTTTTCCTGGCGCGTGGCTTGGCGCTTAGCCTGGCGCTTTTCTTGGCGCTTTTCTTGGCGCTTTTCTTGGCGCGTAGCTTGGCGCTTGGGTTGGCGCTTGGCTTAGCGCTGGGCTTGGCGCTTTTCTTGGCGCGTGGCTTGGCACGTGGTTTGTCGCTTGGCTTGGCGCTCTCCTTGTCGCGTGGCTTGGCGCTTGGCTTGGCGCTTTTCTAGGTAAGTGGCTTGGCGCATGGCTTGTCGCTTGACTTGGCGCTCTCCTTGGTGCATGGGGTGGCGCTTTTCTTGTCGCGTGGCTTGGCGCTTGGCTTGGCGCTTGGCTTGGCGCTTTTCTTGGCGCGTGGCTTGCGCGTAGCTTGTCGCTTGTCTTGGCGCTCTCCTTGGAGCGTGGCTTGGCGCTTGGTTCGGCGCGTGGCTTGGCGCTTGGCTTGGCGCTTGGCTTGGCGCTTTTCTTGGCGCGTGGCTTGGCGCTTTGCTTGGCGCATGGCTTGGCGCTCTCCTTGACGAGTGGCTTGGCGCTTGGATGGACGCTTGGCTTGGCGCTTGGCTTGGCGCTTGGCTTGGCGCTTGGCTTGGCGCTTGGCGTGGCGCTTTTTTTAGCGTGTGGCTTAGCGCGTGGCTTGTCGTTTGGCTTGGCGGTCTACTTGGCGCATGGGGTGGCGCTTTTCCTGGCGCGTGGCTTGGCGCTTGGCTTGGCGCTTGGCTTGGCGCTTTTCTTGGCGCGTGGCCTGGCGCGTGGTTTCTCGCTTGGCTTGACGCTTTCCTTGGAGCGTGGCTTGGCGCTTGGCTAGGCCCTTGATTTGGCGCTTGGCTTAACGCTTGGCTTGGCACTTGGCTTGGCGCTTGGTTTGACGCTTGGCTTGGCGCATGCCTTGGCGCTCATCATGGCGCGTGGCTTGGCGCTTGGCTGGGCGTTTGGCTTGGCGCTTGTCTCGGCGCTTGGCTTGGCGCTTTTCTTGGCGCGTGGCTTGGCGCGTAGCATGGCGCTGGGCTAGGCGCTTGGCTTCGCGCTCGGCTTGTCGCTTGGCTTGGCGCTTGGCTTGGCGATAGGCTTGGCGCTCTTGTTGGCGCGTTGCTTGACGCTTGGCTTGCCACTTGGCCTGCGGCTTGGCTTGGCGCTTTTCTTGGAGCTTTTCTTGGCGCGTGGCTTGGCGCTTGGCTTGGCGGTTGGCTTGGCGCTTTCCTTGGCACGTGGCTTAGCGCTTGGCTGGGCGCTTGGCTTGGCGTTTGGCTTGGCGCTTTTCTTGGTGCGTGGTTTGTCGCTTGGCTTGGCGTTTTTCTTGGCGTGTGGCTTGGCACTTGGCTTGGCGCTTAACTTGGCGCTTGGCTTGGCGCACGGCTTGGCGCTATCCTTGGCGATTGGCTTGGCGCTTATTGTGGCGCTTTTCTTGGCGCGTGGTTTGGTGCGTGGCTTGGCGCATGGCTTGTCGCTTGGCTTGGCGCTCTCCTTGGTGCATGGGGTGGCGCTTTTCTTATCGCGTGGCTTGGCGCTTAACTTGGCGCTTTGCTAGGCGCGTGGGTTGGCGCGTGGCTTGTCGCTTGTCTTGGCGCTCTCCTTGAAGGGTGGCTTGGCGCTCTCCTTGAAGGGTGGCTTGGCGCTTGGCTCGGCGCGTGGCTTGGCGCTTGGGTTGGCGCTTTTCTTGGCGCGTGGCTTGGCGCTTGGCTTAGCGCTTTTCTTGGCGGGTGGCTTGGCGCTTGGTTTGGCGCTTTCTTCGCGCGTGGCTTGGCGCTTAGCTTGGTTCTTGGCTTGGCGCTTGGCTTGGCGCATGGCTTGGCGCTCTCCTTGGCCCGCGGCTTGGCGCTTGGCTCGGCGCGTGGCTTGGCGCTTGGGGTGGCGCTCTTCTTGGCGCGTGGCTTGTCGTTTGGCTTTGCGCTTTTCTTGGCGGGTGGCTTGGCGCTTGGCTTGGCGGTTTCTTCGCGCGTGGCTTGGCGCTTGGCTTGGTTCTTGCCTTGGCGCTTGGCTTGGCGCATGGCTTGGCGCTCTTTTTGGCGCGCGGATTGGCGCTTGGCTTGTCGCTTGGCTTGGCGGTTTCTTGGCGCTTGGTTTGTCGCTTAGCTTAACGCTTTTCTTGGCGGGTAGCTTGGCACTTGGCTTGGCGCTTGGCTTGGGGCGTGGTTTGGCGCTTTTCTTGGCGCGTGGCTTGGCGCTTGGCTGGCTGGGCGCTTGGCTTAGTGCTTGGCTTGACGCTTGGCTTGGTGCTTTCCTTGGCGCGTGGCTTGGCGCTTGGCTTGGCGCTTGGTTTGGTGCTTTTCTTGGCGCTTTTCCTGGCGCGTGGCTTGGCGCTTGGCTTGGCGCTTGGGTTGGTGCTTGTCTTCGCGCATGGCTTGGCGCTCTCCTTGGCGCGCGGCCTGGCGCTTGACTTGTCGCTTGGCTTGGCGGTTTTTTGGCGCGTGGCTTGTCGCTTAGCTTGGCGCTTTTCTTGGCGGGTGGCTTGCACTTGGCTTGGCGCTTGGCTTGGGGCGTGGTTTGGCGCTTTTCTTGTCGCGTGGCTTGGCGCGTGGCTTGGCGCTTGGCTTGGCGCATGGCTTGGCGCTCTCCTTGGCGCGCGGCCTGGCGCTTGACTTGTCGCTTTGCTTGGCGGTTTTTTGGCGCGTGGCTTGTCGCTTAGCTTGGCGCTTTTCTTGGCGGGTGGCTTGGCACTTGGCTTGGCGCTTGGCTAGGAGCGTGGTTTGGCGCTTTTCTTGGTGCGTGGTTTGGCGCGTGGCTTGGCGCTTGGCTGGCTGGGCGCTTGGCTTAGCGCTTGGCTTGACGCTTGGCTTGGTGCTTTCCTTGGCGCGTGGCTTGGCGCTTGGTTTGGCGCTTGGTTTTGTGCTTCTCTTTGCGCTTTTCCTGGCGCGTGGCTTGGCGCTTGGCTGGGCGCTTGGCAAGGCGCTTTGCTTGGCGCTTTTCTTGGCGCGTAGCTTGTCGCTTGGCTTGGTGCTTTTTTTGGCACGTGACTTGGCGTTTGTCTGGGCGCTTGGCTTGGCGCTTGGCTTGGCGCTTGGCTTGGAGCTTGGCTTGGCGCTTAGCTGGCTGGGCGCTTGGCTTAGCGTTTGGCTTGACGCTTGGTTTGGCGCTTTCCTTGGCGCGTGGCTTGGCGCTTGGCTTGGCACTTGGCTCGGCGCGTGGCTTGGCGTTTGTCTTGGCGCTTGGATTGGCGCTTGGCTTGGCGCTTGGCTCGGCGCGTGGCTTGGCGCTTGGCTTGCTCTTTTTTTGGCGCGTGGCTTGGCGCTTGTCTGGGCGCATGGCTTGGCGCTTGGCTCGGCGCGTGGCTTGGCGCTTGGCTTGGCGCATGGCTTGGCGCTCTCCTTGACGCGTGGCTTGACGCTTGGCTGGGCACTTGGCTTGCCGCTTGGCTTGGCGCTTTTCATGGCGCTTTTCTTGGCGCTTTTTTTGGCGCTTGGCTGGGCGCTTGGCTTGGCGCTTGGCTCGGCGCGTGGCTTGACGCATGGCCGGGCGCATGGCTTGGCGCTCTCCTTGACGCGTGGCTTGACGCTTGGCTGGGCACTTGGCTTGGCGCTTGGCTTGGCGCTTGGCTTGGCGCTTTTCTTGGCACGTGGCTTGGCACTTGGCTGGTCGCTTGGCTTGGCGCTCTCCTTGGTGCATGGGCTTGCGCTTTTCCTATCGTTTGGCTTGGCGCTTGGCTTGACGCTTTTCTTGGCGCGTAGCTTGGCGCTTGGCTGGGCGCTTGGTTTGTTGCTTGGTTTGACACTTGGTTTGCCACTTGGCTTGAAGCTTGGCTTGACGTTTGGCTTGGTGCATGTCTTGGCGCTTATCTTGGCGCGTGGCTTGGCGCTTGGCTAGACGTTTGGCGTTGCGCTTGTCTCGGCGCTTGGCTTGGCGCCTTTCTTGGCGCGTGGCTTGGCGCGTAGCTTGGCGCTTGGCTGGGCGCTTGACTTGGCGCTTGGCTTCTCGGTTGGCTTGGCGCTTGGCTTGGTGTTTGTCTTGGCGCATGGTTTGGCGCTCTCCTTAGCGCGCGGCTTGGCGCTTGGCTGGGCGCTTGGCTTGGCGCTTGGCTTGGCGCTTTTCTTGGCGCGTAGCTTGGCGCTTGTCTGGGCGCTTGGGTTGGCGCTTGGCTTGGCGCTTGGCTTGGCGCTTGGCTTAGCGCTTAGCTTTGCGTTCTCTTGGCGCGTGGCTAGTCGCTTGGCTTGGCGCTTTTCTTGGCGGGTGCCTTGGCACTTGGCTTGGCGCTTGCCTTGGCGCGTGCCTTAACGCTTTTCTTGGCGCGTGGCTTGGCGCTTAGTTGGCTGGGCGCTTGGCTTAGCGTTTGGCTTGACGCTTGGCTTGGCGCTTTCCTTGGCGGGTGGCTTAGCACTTGGCTTGCCGCTTGGATTTGCGCGTGGTTTTGCGCTTTTCTTGGCGCGTGGCTTGGCGCTTGGCTAGGCGTTTGGCTTGGCGCTTGTCTCGGCGCTTGGCTTGGCGCCTTTCTTGGCGCGTGGCTTGGCGCGTAGCTTGGCGCTTGGCTGGGCGCTTGACTTGGCGCTTTGCTTCTCGGTTGGCTTGGCGCTTGGTTTGGTGTTTGTCTTGGCGCATGGCTTGGCGCTCTCCTTAGCGCGCGGCTTGGCGCTTGGCTGGGCGCTTGGCTTGGCGCTTGGCTTGGCGCTTTTCTTGGCGCGTAGCTTGTCTCTTGACTTGGTGCTTTTCTTGGCGCGTGGCTTGGCGCTTGTCTGGGCGCGTGGCTAGTCGCTTGGCTTGGCGCTTTTCTTGGCGGGTGCCTTGGCACTTGGCTTGGCGCTTGCCTTGGCGCGTGCCTTAACGCTTTTCTTGGCGCGTGGCTTGGCGCTTAGCTGGCTGGGCGCTTGGCTTAGCGTTTTAGCTTAACGCTTGGCTTGGCGCTTTCCTTGGCGGGTGGCTTAGCATTTGGCTTGCCGCTTGGCTTGGCGCGTGAGTAGTAGGGATACCTCACTTCTGGATCACCTCATGTCATTTCTGGATCACTTTGTGGCTGACGCAATATTGCGCAATCTCAAGCGCGCCAAACCAAATGTCAAAGGTCATCGGTGTCTGTCAGTCACCAAAAAATCTATCTGTCTCTCTTTAACACATAGGGTTCTACAAAAAAAACATCTTTCTCTCTCTAACTCAAGCGAGCCCGGGGGCAGAGCCCGGGGGCAGAGCCCCAGCCGCCATATTGTGGGGCCCTCATGTGCAAGTTTGGGAGCGGAGGAAGGTTCAAGGTCACACCAACCCCGAGGGTTCCAGCAGTCGGGGCCGCATGCTCAAGTTAGGGGGTGGGGGGAAAGATTTACATCAGATTTTTTTGTATATTTAAATAGAATAACAAGTACTGGGCATTTTTATTAAAATACAAATTTAAGGCTAATTTGTCATTCAACTCTGCGGGGCGGGGTGGTGGGGGAAAGGTGGTTCGCTACGGGTTTACATCGCGCGGGGCAGAGCCCTAGCCGCCGGGGCCCCCATGTTCAAGTATATATTTTCGGGTAAGATATTGCGTAACATGTTCTGGGTATTGCGCAACACCAGCCGCCGGGGCGCTCGCATCAGGTTTTTGTATATTTAAGGCTAATTTATTCCAGCGCTGTCAAATTTTGATGAGCGTGGGAACCGGAAGTGAAACTGCAAGGTGTCATCTTCATTATTTTGTCATCGTGGAAACAGCGTAAAAAGTCGCTAGATGCGAATAACATTCCCTAAACCTGAAAAATCGCACATCAGTGTTTTTGGGACTCCATGCGCAAGTTAGAAGGAAAGGTTCAAGGTCATTAGATTTTGTATATTTAAATTTAAGGCCCCTTATCTCGCTGCGCGGAGGAAAGATCCAGCAACAAATTAAAGGCCAATTTATCGTTTGACATTTGCAAACCGTCTTAAATTTTTCATTTATATTAATAATTAGCATGAATGCCAGGTGCAAACCACCTTCAGCTATTTCTAATTATTAAGGCAATTAGCGTTCACGAACGAGTAATGCCGCGGAAGCTTATATTTGCGCTAATGACTCAAGCGAAAGTATTAATTCTACTATTCCAGTCTATACTAACAAATGAAACAAGTAGAAGGCTTTTTACCAGTGTGCAGCCATATGTTAGCTTTATTAGCTGTTTTTTATTTTTAAATGGAATATGAACAAGGTTGTTACTTGTATGTGGCAAACTAGCTTCATTTTCTCTGCTGCTGCATTATACTCTCAAAAGGAAATATGCATAGTGATCAAGTAAACGTTTTCAGTTGTTTCGACAATATCTAATTTTGGCATTTTGATTTGTAATCTCTGCGCTATTCGCTCACATACAGTTGACCGCTCTCGATATTTTAGGTAGGTTTAAGTGTTAAATTTCATTCCGGTTTTATGTAATTAGCTGTATGCCAGGTGCGAATCGCCTTCAGCTTTGTTTTTAATTATCGTTGCACTAATGTCACGGGCGATATTATAAATTCA
Organism: Agriotes lineatus; assembly: GCA_940337035.1. Taxonomy (NCBI): domain Eukaryota; kingdom Metazoa; phylum Arthropoda; class Insecta; order Coleoptera; family Elateridae; genus Agriotes; species Agriotes lineatus. Next base: position 280,848 of record CALNHX010000128.1, read on the forward strand.
AAATAGCGCAACTAGGTAAAAGGTGCCTTTATATTTGCATATATGTGTCAATAAATTAGCTTTATTTGTTCCCGATTAGAGTTTTTCATGAGCTAGCTTTTGTATTGAAGCATGTAAAGGCTTTTCACCAATGTGCAATATTTAGTTTTGATTTGAAAATCACTGTGCCATTCACCTACAAACGCCTAGTAATAATTGTAATTAAGTCCAAAAATGTTGACTCTTCTCAATAATTTAGATGGGTTTGTTAAACCTTTCTATTTTAACATAAAAATCCCAAGTGTTTCGCGACGAGCTAACATTTGATCTTAAACAATTATTACGGAACCCATATGACTGATGAAAATAACATTGACTCTTGGTAAAAATCACAGGTTGCAATATAAACCACATTAAATTAGAAAGGCAATATTATACTCGCTCGTTTGCAGCGTATATTTTTATTATTTCAAGAACAGCGTTGATAAATGCAGCTTTTACTATGTAAATTAATTGAAAGGCACGAAGGATATTTTCAATGCGGACGTGTGATTTTTTTAAAAATAATTCTAGAAAACGCCATTAAAGATTAGTATAAAAGCAAACGCTGGCTTATGTTTCGTCAGTGTGTTAACAGTTTTTGTAAACATGTCCAACGAAAATGAAATTGCGCGAGTTAGCGGTGCGGCCGTAGAACTTATCGAGAAGTGCTATAAAATCTTTAAAAACCTACCTTCGGCACGTGATAAAATTTTAAAAAGTTTGACAATTAATGAAAACAATATTCGGTTATTATCAAGATTACTGAAAAGCTGCAAGTCAATTGGAGTCCGCAGGCATGTCAAAACATCAATAGGACATTTGAAAAGGTACCAGGTGCTGCTCAACTCAATTACAAAAATTGGAACCGGGATATCTGGCGACAAAAATTCCAAATTATATGAACGTGTAAACTGGCAAACCGTGGAAAGCGCATTCGAGTGTCGACTTGAAACAGGTGTTATAATAAATTTGGTCCATAAAAAAATTGAAGAATTTCTAGAAGATTGCCGCGTATTGTTTAAAAGAAAAATTGAAAATGTCCTTAAAAATAATAGTGCAATTAAAGTTAATACGGTGTTTTGTGCGGAATTTATAAAAGAAACTGCAAATTCTGAAATTTTCTCCACAAAATACTTTAACACTAAAAATCAGCTAATTCTACAACAGGACCTGCCAAATTTAAAACAATGGTTTCAAGAACATGTTTCATCAAAAATTCTAAACAAGGTGTCTGTTTTTGAAGAGGGGGAATCCGGATGGGCGCTACACGAGATTCTTTCGCTTTTTGTCAACATCAATAGATGCGAACAACTGTTCCACGGCAACTCCTTTATTCGTTTACCTCCCGAAATTGAAAGAAAGAAGGCAGTTATTAATATTAAAAATTTAAACGACGAAGCCTGTTTTGCCTGGAGCGTGATGGCGCACTTGTTTCCTGTCAACGATAATTCAAATCGTGTTTCGAGTTATCCACATTATAGACACCATTTGAATTTGGAGGGCATCGAGTTTCCAATGACGCTAAGACAGATTCCGAAATTTGAGAAACAAAACAATGTATCAGTCAATGTGTATGTTCTTACCGTGAGGGAACAACTTTACTCTACATCGCCAGCCTATTTGACTTCAAACAAGCGAGCCGTTCACATTAACCTCTTAATGATACAAGAATATTATGAAGATGAAAAATACGAAATTAACCAACAATATGGGATGGAACCAGACATGGAAGAAGAAGACGACGAAGACGTGCCGTCTGTCAAGCTGCATTTCTGTTTAATTAAAAATTTGTCCAGACTGGTGAGTTCGCAATTGTCGAAAAACAGATATAAGAAATTCATTTGTGATAGATGTCTTCAGTATTTTGGAAGTGAAAATAAACTGGGCGCACATACGGTGGACTGTATAGCAATGAACAAGTGCAAAGTGAATCTTCCCGAGCCCGGCACGTTTTTAGAATTTAAGGATTTTAATTATAAGGAACTTTGTCCTTTTATTGTTTACAGCGACCTCGAGGCCATTCTTAAGGAGGTAAACGACAGCCCGGTGAACAAAAGTACAGCCAGGTATCAAGACCATGAGGCGTGTAGCATTGGTTACTATCTGCACTGTACTTTTGATAATTCGCTGAGCTATTTTCGAAGCTATCGCGGAGCAGATTGTATTGAATGGTATGTAAAAGAATTACAAAATATTTCGGGCAATTTAAAACAATATTTCAACCGTTACAAACCAATGCAAATTAGTGAACAACAAAAAAATGAAGCTCTTCTAGCCCCGGTCTGTCATATTTGCGAGCAGGAATTCGTTTTAGGGGATGAGTCAGAGGTGAGAAAACGCGTGCTTGATCATTGCCACATGACTGGAAAATTTAGGGGACCCGCTCATAGTAATTGCAATCTAAATTATAAAACACCTAGAATTATTCCCGTGGTGTTTCATAATTTTAGCGGTTACGATAGTCACTTCTTTGTTAAAACCCTAGTTAAAGCTATACCCGGTAATATAAGCCTGTTGCCGCTAAACAAGGAGCGCTATATTTCTTTTACGAAAACCATCGACGGAGATGGTATTAAATTTAAATTTATAGATTCGTTTCGATTTATGAATTCTTCTTTAGAAAAATTGGCATCCTATTTACAACCGGGTGATTTTAAAATTTTGAGGGAACAAAATTCGCATTTGGATAATTTTAAAATTTCCTTGCTTTCCAAGAAGGGGGTTTATCCTTACGAATATATGACAAATTATGAAAAATTTGAGGAAGAGTCGCTTCCGGCTAAAGAACATTTTTTTAGTAGATTAACAGATTCCGATATAAGCGAAAACGATTATCAGCATGCTCAAACTGTTTGGCAAACATTTCAAATTAAGAATTTAGGCGATTATTCGGACCTGTACCTGAAAACAGACATATTATTATTGGCGGATGTATTTGAAAACTTTAGAAGAAGTTGTTTCGATACATACGGTTTAGATCCGGCTTGGTATTACACAACACCCGGTTTCACTTGGGATGCAATGTTAAAGTATACCAAAATTCAATTAGAACTCCTTTCCGATATAAATATGCTTCTTTTTATAGAAAAAGGAATTCGAGGAGGGATTTGTCAATGTATTAGTAGGTATAGTAAAGCAAATAATCAGTTTATGAAAGATGGTCAGTTCGACCCTTCTAAAGCCCTTAAGTACCTGATGTATTATGACGTCAACAACTTGTACGGGTGGGGGATGAGTCAGGCCCTTCCATATAAGGGCTTTAGATGGCTCTCTGATTTTGAAGTTGAAAATTTTAATGTTAACGCTATAGCTGACGATGCTTCAAAAGGGTACATACTAGAAGTTGATTTAGAGTATCCGCAAACGTTACATGACCCACATAAAAGTTTACCTTTTTGTTCCGAACACGGCTATCCTCCTGGATCAAAACAAAAAAAATTGCTAACTACTTTATATAACAAGGAAAAATATGTCATACATTATCGTAATTTGAAGCAGTGTTTGGCGGCTGGTTTAAAACTTGTTAGAATTCATCGCATTTTAACATTCGACCAATCACCCTGGTTAAAACAATACATCGATCTAAATACAAAATTGAGAACCGCAGCGAGGAACGAGTTTGAAAAAAATCTTTATAAATTAATGAATAACGCTGTTTTTGGCAAGACTATGCAAAATGTGAGAAAACATAAAAACATCAAATTAGTTTCCAGGTGGGATGGCCGTTTCGGAGCTAGGTATTATATTTCGAAACCAAATTTTCATAGTAGGTCCATATTCGATAAACATATTGTGGCAATTGAACTAAAGAAAACGGAAATTTGGTTTATGAAACCTGTCTACATAGGAATGTGTATTTTAAATTTATCCAAAATTTGCGTTTACGATTTTCATTATAATTATATGATGTCGCGATTTCCCCCCCAAAATTGCAAGCTTTTATACACAGATACGGACTCGCTAATCTACGAAATTACTTCCGAAAATGTTTACGAGATTATAAAGCAAGATTTACATAAATTTGATACTTCAGATTATCCGGAAAATAATGTATTTGAAATTCCTAGAGTAAACAAAAAAGTGTTAGGTTTGATGAAGGACGAAAATAATGGGGAAATAATGACAGAATTTGTGGGCTTGAAGAGTAAACTTTACAGCCTCAAGGTGGACAGTAACACCAACAAAACCAAAGTAGTAAAAAAAGCAAAAGGTGTAAAGAGTTGTGTGGTAAAAAATACAATCTGCTTTGACGATTACTTGAAATGTTTGCAGGACGAAGTCGAAATTTACAGAAATCAAAATTTAATAACATCTACTAAGCATAATGTACATAGTGTAAGGCAGACTAAGGTAGCTCTTAGTGCTTTAGATGATAAACGCCATATATTAGAAAATAGAATAGATACCATCCCATGGGGCCATTATTCCATAGAAATGTAAAATAAAACACGTTTATAAAAGTTGTGGTTGTTTTTATTTACCTTTAATTATACATTTTGGAAGCAGATACATAGTGTTTGTGTAAATTGGATAAGGCGCAGTAACAAAAAGATTGCGAATGATGCATGCAGGCCGGTTGTTCTTCTATCTCGACGATGTGTTTGTTAATGTAATTTCTTAAAAATGTGGCCTTTTCATGTCCTTTTACGGCATCTCGAACAAGTCGTTGAAGGATCTTCGGAAACATAAAGGCCGGAGTAAACCCTTCGTTCCAATTAATGCAATGGTGATTGGTTTTTCTAAATGCGGCTGAGCCCTGAAGATATAATGCGAAACGGCGTCTCCATCGTAAGCAGCTAATTCCTTTGGCAAAAACTTCTTTTCGGATATCTTAAAACCTTGCAAATCTAATATGACAAACATGCTGCTCCTGCTGATTACAATTGTTTAACTGCTTTAGTGAGAGCGTTGTAGGTAAATACTCTGTCGTGCAAAACTAAACAGTACGCAGTTGTATTGGCGGCAACGTTGTTCGCGGTGTCAAATTCTAATCTAAGCACTACGGCATTTGCCTGCAGGTAGTCTTTTTGATTAGAACAATCTACAACGATGAGAGGCGCTTTCGTTTTGAACTCGTTTGGAGAAAATAGCGGTTCATCGCGTTTATTATAATAAGTAGATTGAAATTGAGAATACATTTGATATAGGGTTGCATAATGATTCTTTTGGAAATCTATATTTAAATTATCGTAAGGGCGCCTTTCTGTGTTTAAATAAACTTTGAGATTTTTAATATTGCAATGATCAAATTCGCTCATGTTTTTATCTATTTGACCCTCGCGATTTGTGTGAAAACCCACTATAATGTGTCGCGGAGTTTCCAATTTTGTGCTGGTGGCAATAGCGTGCGAATGTTGAGTAGCTTGATTTACGGCCGAAACTACATGAAGCTGCCAACATCTAAACGTCACCGGGGTGTCGATATTCTGATCTATGTATTTAGTGAAAGCTAATTCTTGAGCAAGACCCGCAGTAATATGATGAACTTTCCAATAAATGTTTTCAATTGTGACTTTAATAACTTCGGTATCGTCTGTACTAATTACGGCATCATTGTCGGTATTGCTTCGAATTAAGACCAATTCCTGCCTGATATTTAGTATTACCTTGCCGTAATCCTCGGCGAATCCCAGCAACATTTTCAGCAGTACGCAAACATTAAAATTGCCGGATGCATCTGTTACTGAGTCGCCCGCTTGCGGAAGCCATCCGGCGTTTTGCAGTTTTTTAACATCGTCGGTTGTGTACGAGACATAACCTTTCATTGTAGACGCGATACCGGGTTTAATTACCGAATCTACTACGATTCCATTCATTTCATATCTAATTTCGCTAAATAGGTGGGCAATTCCATTATTTACGAATTTTGCGGTTAATGTAGGCACTCCCGTAGATTTCTGTAGTTTTCCTTCTATGTATAGGTAGCTTAAACCGGGAAGAGTTGACATATCCTCTTGAATCGGTATGCGAATTTCATCGTTATTTTCAAAGCGATTAGTATAAGGTTGGTGGGTATGTATTTCCTTGCTAACAATTGAATTGTCAACAAGAACTTTTTCGCCAATATTTAAAATACTCATTGTGTCAACAACTGGAAGCCGAGCGATTTGAGAAACGCTTGGTTCTTCTTTGTCAACCGATCGGGCGCTGACTTCCTACTGATCTTCAAACACTGGGTGTGTCGCTTGTTATATGTTTTTAACAATGGACTATTATTGGCGATCGGATGCTCGGGATAGTAGGAATTAAATTGAAAACCCATTACACCTTCTTCAAATGCAAACCTACCGTTACAGTTTCCGAACTGAAACTGATGGGTTTGTCGTCTTGATCGAGTATTTTAATCGTTATGTTTGTAATTGTTTTTGTGCTTATTGGGAGATAGACAACCGGATTTGGAGACTCCACTATTTTAAAACCAGATGGCACGGTAGGAAAGAATTGATGAATTATATGACCCGGCTTAATATGGATTAATATGGAATTTATATTCATGATGTTTGTTACATTTTCAGACGTGTGGGTTTTTTCGGCTTTATACTTTGATCTTTCGAATCCCAACAATGGTCCTATTGAGCGCTCCGATGTGAAATCTATTTCGTGAGAGGATTTAATTCGGGTTTTCATAGTGCTGTTAATACCTCTTATTGAAACCGATTCATGGTTTTCGCGGCTGAGCTGCGTTTGAATATATTCATTGATATCATTAATTTCGTATGCTCCATCGGGTAGCACGATTTCTGGCCGACCGGTAAGCTGAAAACTATTGTTAAATTTGTTTACGTTAGGTATGGTGTTGTAGGATTCAAAACTAAGTAAACCCATAACGTACTCGTTTTCTTCGTCCAGGAAAATCGGGGGATTGAAATCGGAACTTAAAACGGACGATCTTCCAGTAAGCGTAAAAATGAAAGACATTGTGAAATGCTACATTCGAGAATCGAACGTAAACTGCCGGTAAAAGTCAATTTGAGTAGCTATATAAAAACTGTAAACAAAGATGTCCGCAATTATAAGAATTTACGTCCTGATATCTCTCGAAATTATATGTAATCTTATTCTTGCTGCCGCCGCCGTCGCTACGAAAATATTTTATTAATTCTAGGGGTGGTTTTAAATGCCCTATACTATCAAAGTATCTAATATTTTTACTACGTTTTACGTAAGCAGTCCAATGAGTACCCGGGCCTACTTTATCGTCTAAATTTACAATACCGGCTTCGTTCTCACGAATCCTCAAAGGTAAATCGTTACGCATGTATACACCCCTAAAATTTGGAATTTTTAATATTTTTGCGTACTTAATTAAATCGACGTTTGTTAGTGCGCGTCGAGGCAGCTTCACAGTTAGTTTTTTGTTAGTTGATACGGTTTCAAGTATAATCCGAAACCTCTTTTATATGGCGCCAAATGTAAACCTTTTCCAAGGGCTATTGCTTCCATCGTCTTATTATGCCGCTCCTTTTCTTTTAGATCTTTGGCGGCACTTTTGGCATCTCCAACAGCTTTGGCGACCGCCGCAGCTCCCCCTCCCAATGATCCAAGAGCGCTTAATGCGGCAAATATGGGGATGAGCGGTAAAATACCTCCCGTTTTAGGAATTTTTATTATTCTACTTCTTGGTCGCGTAATTTTGTTGTTTGCGATTGAACCTAGAGCCAGTTTAGAGGCCGCCAATAAGTTGTTGCGGCGCCCTTTATTTTCTTTGAGCCGGTTTCTAGCGCGAGTAACTGCACTCTTAAAGCTTATAGCGCCACCACTTCTTTTAGGCCGACGGCCTCCCATCCCCAGCTTAGTTTTTCCTTTCATAACACCGGTTATAGCTAGTGCCGCCGCCTTTTCCCCTAAATTTGCGTCTCTCGAACGAAAACGTGTCCACGCCTTGTCGGCAAGTATTCTATCGGCTTCGTGTCGTCTTTGAAGATCTTGATGTTGCGAATACGCGATATCGTGTTCTTTGCACGCCTCGTCCAGCTGATTGATTCCTCGATCTCCGCGTGCAAGTCTTTTCTTTAGACGAGTGCCCGGACCGCAAAATCTATATCCCGGCACGTGCAATTCAAACGGCAACTTATCTATGAGCGTATTTAATACACCGCGACCTTTTCTTCCTCGACGAAGGCGACGACGACGACGACGACCAATACTTTCTTCTTTCATATTACACGTGCGATAGTTGCGCCGCAACTGCATACACTTTAAAGAAATTTTACTTATATAATTTCGGTACTAGGTAGGTTGGGCTCAGTTTTTAATGCACACATCACGGGTGGTGGTGGTGGTAAAAAATGAGAAAAGTTAAGATTGAGAAACAGAGTCAATCGCTACCGATCGTAAATCACGACGCTAGCGCGTTAACCCAACAATATCGAAAACACAGCGTGTTATTGGGAGAAGGATGTAAAAGATGTCTTATTGTTGGCAGATCTAACTGCGGCAAAACTAATATAATGATCAGCTTGTTAGAACATCCAAACGGTTTACGATTCGAAAACATTTATTTATATTGTAAATCTCTGGATCAACCAAAATACCAGTACCTGAGGAAACTTCTAAAACCCATAAAAGAAATTGGGTTGTATGAATATCTCGATGGGTCTGTAATTGAACAACCTAAAGATGCAAAACCTAATTCTGTTATCATATTCGACGATGTGGTTTGCGATAGTCAAAGCATAATTAGGGATTATTTTTGTTTCGGACGACATAGAAATATCGATTGTTTTTATCTGTGCCAAACGTATTCGTCTATTCCTAAACAACTTATTAGAGATAACGCAAATCTTATTGTAGTTTTTCAACAAGACAAAACCAATCTAAAACACATACACGACGATCACGTGAACGTCGACATGACTTTTGAGCAGTTTAAAGATTTATGCGCGTATTGTTGGAATGACAGTTATGGATTTTTAGTTATAGATAAAGATAGCGAAATGAATTTGGGAAGATATAGGAAAGGATTCGATTGTTACTTTAAAATATATAATTAAAACCAGTTTTTAAAAGGACTCAGTGGCTGTCGGACATCCACAAACGAAAGATGGATAAGCGTTTGGCTAGGGAGTTGCTTAAAACTAGAAAAGCCGTAAAAAGAAAATACGCGGCTTTAAAAGCAGACATTGCCCAATCCCAAACGATTTTAGCGGAGCAATTCAAACCCCTTTCCAAACCGCTTGCCGAATTGCTAACAACTATAAAGCAAGAAGGCGCGTCAGTGGGCAAATCAAAAGCGGATTATTTGCCAATAACCATTAAACGTAGAGTATCCACACCCTCTATCTTGCCCCGTCCGCGAGCGATAGACACCCCAGGCAAAGTTTCTTTCCTTCCCGGATCATCATACACTTCCACACCGGGGCCATCACACACCTCCACACCTCGATTTTTGCCTACGCATGTATTATCCGAGAGTCAACCAGTAGAAGAATACGATGAGCAGTTGCAAACGGAGGTTGCGGAGGCGGCAGCAGAAGAAAGTGCTGTACAAGCGGCCAGAGAAACCATCCAACAAATGCTGCAACCGGAAGTTCTTGGCCAATATTTAGAACAATTTCAAGGGTTAGCTCGCACATACGTGGAAGGAATGATACGAGATACTGAGGACAAGTACGATTTGCACTACGGAGTCCGATTCGACGTAGAGAGAGATAAGTTTGCAATAGGAAATAAAGAAATCAAGTTCGAGGGCGAAGATATCGTTATTACGGACCACGGCAACAGAATAATCTACAAAGGCACTCCAGGATTTTACGAATTGATGTTTAAAAAGAAACCAAATATATACAAAAACGCAGATTTAGAGCAATATCTAGATTTAGTGGAGCGGTCCGCCGCAAATCGTGTGAACTACGACCCCGCACAAAGAATCAGCGGTAACGCAGGGTCTAAATACATGAAAATAGTACGACCTCTAACTGCCTCCTCAACCATAAAAGCTCCTGGCAGACCAGCGACGAAGGTACCACGGCGCGGCAAGGGATTACTAACAGTGACGGACAAAAAAGTGGAATATGTTCCTTGGAAGGATCCCAACTCATTAGTGAATCGGTTGCGTGTATTACTTGCCTCCCAGGCAGCTGGACACACAGGTCACGATAACGAAATTGTTAGTATCATTGACGCTTTAAGAACCGCTAAGGTTATAAAATAAATAGCGAGTTATGCGCCACAACTCGTCATATAGTAGCGGACTTTCGGGGCGAAATATGCCTATAGATAAGTTTGGTAGACATCTACACCAGCATCACCATTCTGCGGGTGTAGAACAAACGAAAATATATGTGGCCGAAGATGCGACAAAGATGGTAGAAACTTTTAAGAAAGAGATTGCGTCAGTTGTTGAAGATGCCACAAAAATTACGGAAACTTCTAAGAAGGATATTGAAGATGTGGCAAAGAAGATAGAAACTTACAAGGGCGAGCTTAAGTCAGTTAGTCGCAGCGCTATTTTTTACATTATGGCACTCAACGCCGATAGAAATGGGCAGTATCGACTTTTAATTGCTAATGAAACTTTGGAATACATATATAAACTACCGGCTGCAACTATTTCGAATATTAGTTGGACACCGCTAGATGCGAAAATATCCATAAACGGTGAAGAGAAGTCTAATAAGGAAGACCTCATTGGAACTAAACTAAACAAAGGTGATAAAATAAGCGCAAAGCACAAACCAAACTCAAAACACCTATTCTGTTGCGAGTTCGTTATGCAATTTAACCATCATGGGAGCTACTAAAGAAGAAGTTGTCGAAGAATTACATAAACCCGCCCGAAAAAATTTTAAACGAAGACGGGTGATTGTAAAGGGACTAAACGATTTATTTCAAGCCGATTTGGTGGAAATGATACCGTACGCAAAAACAATTAAAGGCCATCGATACATTTTAGTGGTGATCAACGCGTTTTCAAAATACGCTTGGGCACTTCCCGTTAAACAAAAAACCGGCCAAGCTGTTGCTGAAGCAATGAAAAAAGTGCTTTCATCTATTAAAACTGCGCCTAAAAACTTGCAAACAGATATGGGCAAAGAGTTTTATAACAAGGAGTTTCAAAATTTAATGCGAAAATTCGGCGTCAACCATTACAGCAGTTATTCCAATCTAAAAAGCAGCATAGTAGAAAGATTGAATCGCACACTCAAGAATATGATGTGGAAACAGTTTAGTTTGCAAGGATCGTACAAGTGGCTACATCTATTGCCAAAAATTGTAAAGAAATATAATTCGACAAAACACAGAACAACTGGATACAAACCGGAAGTCGTTAATAAAAATAACGCCCCCGAAATTTTTAAGAGAGCATATAGCCATATAAAAATGGTGGATCCAAAGAAGCAAAAATTTTACGTTGGCGATCGCGTAAGGGTTAGCAAGCATCGGGCGGCGTTCGCTAAAGGATACACGCCTACATGGAGCAACGAAATTTTTAAAGTTGAAAAAGTCCGCCTTACCAATCCAAGGACATACATTTTAGAAGATGAAAACAGGGAGGAAATTAAAGGCGCATTTTACGAATACGAGCTGCAGAAAACAAAACATCCCAGCATTTTTCTAGTAGAAAAAGTAGTTAGAAAAAAAGGAAGTCAACTGCTCGTTAAATGGTTAGGTTTTGATAATAGCCATAATTCGTGGATATCTAAGAATGATCTTGTATAATTATTAAAAATAAATAAAAAATACTTTTTAAAAACTCTTTTATTGAATTACTTCTTTATAAAAAGTATAACTTACTAACGAACACAACACAATCAATACTAATACTATTATAGATAATATAAGCTCTACAACATAATAGTGATTAAATGTAATATGCGGAATGAAGTCGCTACAGTTTTTCATACCGCTAAGTGAACGGTTCCATATTTCCATTTTCCAATTTACTTCCTCGAGCGCATTATTAATTTTGTAACGAATTTTATATAAGAGAAAGGAGGCCGTCTCATTACTAAATCGATGTTTTAAATTCGCTCGAAAAACAAAACCTTCGTGTCCATTTGATAAGTGATCCAAGGTCATGGGCATCCATCTTTTAGGCCAAAACGATTCATTGTAGGCTGGCAATGGAGCAGTGTCGTTAGCAAGCTCGGGATAAATGTAAGCTCGCGTTGCCAAAACAGGTTTAGAGATAATTATGTCCTTTTCGGGTGTCAGCAGGGACAGCAACAAAAACGAAGTTATATTCATCTTGGATAACCGGCCGCTTCGATGCCACTGTTGCGTATTATTTGTTTACGATTATTTATAGATAAATTCCGAAACTGCTTAAAAACACGTATTTTTACGCAGTAATTATTCAAGTCTTTCTTTAACATTTCCAGTTTTGCAATATACGAGGTTATCAGCTTTTCATTTTGCTTACGTGTTTTTGCGGAAGATTGCATCATGTTTTCCTACCAGGAGCCTCGTAACGTATTAACCGCTTCAAATATATTTTCCGGATATAAGGAAAGAATTTCCAACACGCACAAAATATTCTGGTAATTAATGTTTAATTCGCTGTTTAGAATTAAATAGGCGTCACTAATGATCCTTTCCCCCGTCTCCTCTTCCGTGAGCTCGGACACTAATTTAAGAAAATTTTTATAGAAAGCGGGCAAAGCGAAAGAATGCAACAGTTCCAAACGGTAATTAATAATGTCTTTTAATTTAAACAGTTCTACAAAATCGCTTCGATACAACCGGCAACGATACATCGTTCCAAACACTATTTCTTTTATTTTATTATCTTCGTTCTCAAAGTCATTTAACGCGCTTCGTAGAAAAAATGCTTCACGATTAGCAAGTTTACTTTGCCATTCGTCGGCAGAAATAGTTGTCGTTTTCACACAGCTGCGACGATCTTTACATAACATAGCACATTCTAAAATATCGGAACACCCCAAACAGCCGATTTTTATCGAAGGCTGAAGATTTGAAAAAATATCAAATCCCACTTCAACATACTTGTTGTGGTCCTGTTCCTCGCTTAGCATGTACACAGTATTGTAAATCAGATGACTTTTACAGCTTTCCGGCCGTCTCGATTGGGTTTCTTCATCCACAAGGAGAGGAGATTTTCTATTTTTAGTTCTTTCTAGAAATTCCTCAATCTCCCCACTAACATTCATGCTGGTGCTTGAAGACGACGTCATCGTTGCGATGTGTCAACTGTGTCGTACCCAAATTGCTTCTTCCTTTCTTCCCAAAGTAGTCTTGCAAATAAGCAGTTGTTAGACCAACGAATATGTTCAGACAGCGGATCGTCACCTTCTTTCCAATCATGAACTACCACGTGACATACAAAGCACTCGACATAATCCTCGATATTAAAATAAAAAAATCCGGCGCGGGCTAGAGAAGCAGGTAACACCACACTGTTGACCCAGTTGGAATATGTAAGTAAACGTGTTTCAAATGGTAAAAGATTTAGTCTTATGTCTTCAATACACATTTCTATCTCTCAACGGCTGCGCACAGACTAAACTAAATAACAAGTTACAACAGGAAAAAACTTTCACTTTCTACCGGCTGTAGAGAACCACCTTTCCCCCTTCCACCCCTCTCACTCCGCGCAGCGAGATAAGGACCTTAAATGCCCAGTTATACAAAAATCTGATGACCTTGAACCTTTCCTTCTAACTTGCGCATGGAGTCCCAAAAACACTGATGTGCGATTTTTCAGGTTTAGGGGATGTTATTCACATCTAGTGACTTTTTACGCGGTTTCCACGATGACAAGATAATGAAGATGACACCTTGCAGTTTCACTTCCGGTTCCCACGCTCATCAAAATTTGGCAGCGCTGGAATAAATTAGCCTTAAATATACAAAAAAACTGATGCGAGCCCCCCGGCGGCTGGAACCTTCGGGGTTGGTGTGACCTTGAAAATTTCTCCGCTCCCGAACTTGCACATGAGGGTCTGGCGGATGGGGCTCTGCCCCTGGGGTTGATGTTGCGCAATACCCAGAACATGTTACGCAATATCTTACCCGAAAATATATACTTGAACATGGGGGCCCCGGCGGTTAGGGCTCTGCCCCGCGCGATGTAAACCCGTAGCGAACCACCTTTCCCCCCACCACCCCGCCCCGCAGAGTTGAATGACAAATTAGCCTTAAATTTGTATTTTAATAAAAATGCCCAGTACTTGTTATTCTATTTAAATATACAAAAAAATCTGATGTAAATCTTTCCCCCCACCCCCTAACTTGAGCATGCGGCCCCGACGGCTGGAACCCTAGGGGTTGGTGTGACCTTTAACCTTCCTCCGCTCCCAAACTTGCACATGAGGGCCCCACAATATGGCGGCTGGGGCTCTGCCCCCGGGCTCTGCCCCCGGGCTCGCTTGAGTTAGAGAGAGAAAGATGGTTTTTTTGTAGAACCCTATGTGTTAAAGAGAGACAGATAGATTTTTTGGTGACTGACAGACACCGATGACCTTTGACATTTGGTTTGGCGCGCTTGAGATTGCGCAATATTGCGTCAGCCACAAAGTGATCCAGAAATGACATGAGGTGATCCAGAAGTGAGGTATCCCTACTACTCGCGTGGTTTTGCGCTTTTCTTGGCGCGTGCCTTGGCACGTGGCTTGGAGCTTGGCTGGCTGGGCGCTTGGCTTAGCGCTTGGCTTGACGCTTGGCTTGGCGCTTTTCTTGGCCGGTGGCTTGGCACTTGGCTTGGCGCTTGGCTTGGAGCGTGGTTTTGCGCTTTTCTTGGTGCGTGGATTGGCGCGTGGCTTGGCGCTTGGCTGGCTGGGCGCTTGGCTTAACGCTTGGCTTGACGCTTGGCTTGGTGCTTTCCTTGGCGCGCGGCTTGGCGCTTGGCTTGGCGCTTGGTTTTGTGCTTTTCTTGGCGCTTTTCCTGGCGCGTGGCTTGGCGCTTGGCTGGGCGCTTGGCATGGCGCTTGGCTTGGCGCGTGGCTTGGCGCTTGGCTTGGCGCTTGGTTATGTGCTTTTCTTGGCGCTCTTCCTGGCGCTTGGCTTGGCGCTTGGATTGGCGCTTGGCTTGGCGCTTGGCTCGGCGCGTGGCTTGGCGCTTGGCTTGACGCTTGGCTTGTCGCTTTCCTTGGCGCGTGGCTTGGCGCTTGGCTTGGCGCTTGGTTTTGTGCTTTTCTTGGCGCTTTTCCTGGCGCTTGGCTTGGCGCTTGGATTGGCGCTTGGCTTGGCGCTTGGCTCGGCGCGTGGCTTGGCGCTTGGCTTGCGCTTTTTTTGGCGCGTGGCTTGGCGCTTGTCTGGGCGCATGGCTTGGCGCTTGGCTCGGCACGTGGCTTGACGCTTGGCTTGGCGCATGGCTTGGCGCTCTCCTTGACGCGTGGCTTGACGCTTGGCTGGGCACTTGGCTTGGCGCTTGGCTTGGCGCTTTTCATGGCGCTTTTCTTGGCGCTTTCCTTGGCGCTTGGCTGGGCGCTTGGCTTGGCGCTTGGCTCGGCGCGTGGCTTGACGCTTGGCTTTGCGCATGGCTTGGCGCTCTCCTTGACGCGTGGCTTGACGCTTGGCTGGGCACTTGGCTTG
The DNA here is from genome assembly GCA_940337035.1 of Agriotes lineatus. Classification (NCBI taxonomy): domain Eukaryota; kingdom Metazoa; phylum Arthropoda; class Insecta; order Coleoptera; family Elateridae; genus Agriotes; species Agriotes lineatus. The sequence continues at coordinate 296,364 of CALNHX010000128.1, forward strand.
GCGCTTGGCTTGGCGCTTTTCATGGCGCTTTTCTTGGCGCTTTCCTTGGCGCTTGGCTGGGCACTTGGCTTGGCGCTTGGCTTGGCGCTCTCCTTGGTGCATGGGGTGGCGCTTTTCCTATCGTTTGGCTTGGCGCTTGGCTTGACGCTTTTCTTGGCGCGTAGCTTGGCGCTTGGCTGGGCGCTTGGCTTGCTTCTTGGCTTGACACTTGGTTTGCCACTTAGCTTGAAGCTTGGCTTGACGCATGGCTTGGCGCATGCCTTGGCGCTTATCTTGGCGCGTGGCTTGGCGCTTGGCTAGGCGTTTGGCTTGGCGCTTGTCTCGGCGCTTGGCTTGGCGCTTTTCTTGGCGCGTGGCTTGGCGCGTAGCTTGGCGCTTGGCTGGGTGCTTGACTTGGCGCTTGGCTTCTCCGTTGGCTTGGCGCTTGGCTGGGCGCTTGGCATGGCGCTTGGCTTCGCGCTTTTCTTGGCGCGTAGCATGTCGCTTGGCTTGGTGCTTTTCTTGGCGCGTGGCTTGGCGCTTGTCTGGGCGTTTGGGTTGACGCTTGGCTTGGCGCTTGGCTTGGCGTTTGGCTTAGCGCTTAGCTTGGCGCTCTCTTGGCGCGTGGCTAGTCGCTTGGCTTGGCGCATTTCTTGGCGGGTGCCTTGGCGCGTGCCTTAACGCTTTTCTTGGCGCGTGGCTTAGCGCTTAGCTGGCTGGGCGCTTGGCTTAGCGTTTGGCTTGACGCTTGGCTTGGCGCTTTCCTTGGCGGGTGGCTTAGCACTTGGCTTGCCGCTTGGCTTGGCGCGTGGTTTTGCGCTTTTCTTGGCGCGTGGCTTAGCGCTTAGCTGGCTGGGCGCTTGGCTTAGCGTTTGGCTTGACGCTTGGCTTGGCGCTTTCCTTGGCGGGTGGCTTAGCACTTGGCTTGCCGCTTGGCTTGGCGCGTGGTTTTGCGCTTTTCTTGGCGCGTGCCTTGGCGCGTGGCTTGGCGCTTGGCTGGCTGGGCGCTTGGCTTAGCGCTTGGCTTGACGCTTGGCTTGGCGCTTTTCTTGGCGGATGGCTTGGCGCTTGGCTTGGCGCGTGGTTTGGCGCTTTTCTTGGCGCGTGGCTTAGCGCGTGGCTTGGCGCGTGGCTTGGCGTTTGGCTGGCTGAACGCTTGGCTTAGCGCTTGGCTTGGCGCTTTCCTTGGCGCGTGGCTTAGAGCTTGGCTTGGCGCTTGGCTTGGCGCTTGGTTTGGCGCTCTTCTTAGCGCTTTTCATGGCGCGTGGCTTGGCGCTTGGCTTGGCGCTTGGCTTGGTGCTTGTCTTGGGGGTGGCTTGGCGCTCTCCTTGGCGCGTAACTTAACGCTTGGCTAGGCGCTTGGCTTAGCGCTTAGCTTGGCGCTTGGATTGGCGCTTGGCTTGGCGCTTTCTTGGCGCGTGGCTTGTCGCTTGGCTTGGCGCTTTTCTTGGCGGGTGGCTTGGCACTTGGCTTGGCGCTTGGCTTGGCGCGTGGCTTGGCGCGTGCCTTGACGCGTGGCTTGTCGCTTGGCTTGGCGCTCTCCTTAGAGCGTGGCTTGGCGCTTGGCTCGGCGCGTGGCTTGACGCTTGGCTCGGCGCTTGGCTTGGCGCTTTCTTGGCGCATGGCTTGTCGCTTGGCTTGGCGCTTTTCTTGGCGGGTGGCTTGGCACTTGGCTTGGCGCTTGGCTTGGCGCGTCGCTTGAAGCGTGCCTTGGCGCGTCGCTTGTCGCTTGGCTAGGCGCTCTCCTTAGAGCGTGGCTTGGCGCTTGGCTCGGCGGGTGGCTTGACGCTTGGCTCGGCGCGTGGCTTGGCGCTTGGCGTGGCGCTTTTCTTTGCGCGTGGCCTGGCGCTTGGCTTGTCGCTTGGCTTGACGCTTGGCTTGGCGCTTTTCTTGGCGCGTGGCTTGGCGCGTGGCTTGGCGCGTGGCTTGGCGCGTGGCTTGTCGCTTGGCTTGGCGCTCTCCTTAGAGCGTGGCTTGGTGCTTGGCTTGCCACTTGGCCTGGGGCTTGGCTTGGCGCTTTTCTTGGCGCTTTTCTTGGCGCGTGGCTTGGCGCTTGGCTTGGCGGGTGGCTTGGCGCTCTCCTTGGCACGTGGCTTAGCGCTTGGCTGGGCGCTTGGCTTGGCGTTTGGCGTGGCGCTTTTCTTGGTGCGTGGCTTGGCGCTTGGCTGGCTAAACGCTTGGCTAGCGGAACGCTTGGCTTAGCGCTTGGCTTGACGCTTGGCTTAGCGTTTTTCTTGGCGCGTGGATTAGAGCTTGGCTTGGCACTTGGATTGGCGCTTGGTTTGGCACGTGGCTTGGTGCTTGTCTTGGCGCATGGCTTGGCGCTCTCCTTGCCGCGTGACTTGGCGCTTGGCCGGGCGTTTGGCTTGGCGCTTAGCTTGGCGCTTTTCTTGGCGCGTGGCATGGCGCTTGTCTGGGAGCTTGGCTTGGCGCTTGGCTTGGCGTTTGGCTTGTCGCTTGGCTTGGTGTTTTTTTTGGCGCGTGGCTTTGCGCTTGTCTGGGCGCTTGGCTTGGCGCTTGGCTTGGCGCTTTTCTTGGCGGGTGGCTTGGCATTTGGCTTGGCGCTTGGCTTGGCGCGTGCCTTAACGCTCTCCTTGCCGCGTGACTTGGCGCTTGGCTGGGCGCTTGGCTTGGCGCTTGGCTTGGCGCTTGGCTTGTCGCTTGGCTTGGTGTTTTTTTTGGCGCGTGGCTTAGCGCTTGTTTGGGCGCTTGGCTTGGAGCTTGGCTTGGCGCTTGGCTTGGCGCTTTCTTGGCGCGTGGCTTGGCGCGTGGCTTGGCGCTTGGCTTGGCGCTTTCTTGGCGCGTGGCTTGTCGCTTGGCTTGGCGCTTTTCTTGGCGGGTGGCTTGGCACTTGGCATGGCGTTTGCCTTGGCGCGTGCCTTAACGCTGTTCTTGGCGCTTGGCTTGGCGCTTGGCTTGGCGATTGGCTTGGCGCTTTCTTGGCGCGTGGCATGTCGCTTGGCTTGGCGCTTTCCTTGGCGGGTGGCTTGGCGCATGCCTTGGCGCTTTTCCTGGCGCGTGGCTTGGCGCTCGGCTTGGCGCTTGGCTTGGCGCTTTTCCTGGCGCGTGGCTTGGCGCGTGGCTTGTCGTTTGGCTTGGAGCTTTATTTGGAGCGTGGCTTGGCGCTTGGCTAGGCGCTTAGCTTGGCGCTTGGCTTGACGCTTGGCTTGGCACTTGGCTTGGCGCTTGGTTTGACTCTTGGCTTGGCGCATGCTTTGGCGCTCATCATGGCGCGTGGCTTGGCGCTTGGCTGGGGGTTTGGCTTGGCGCTTGTCTCGGCGCTTGGCTTGGCGCTTTTCTTGGCGCGTGGCTTGGCGCGTAGCTTGGCGCTTGGCTAGGCGCTTGGCTTGGCGCTTGGCTTGTCGCTTGGCTTGGCGCTTGGTTTGGCGTTTGGCTTGGCGATAGGCTTAGCGCTTTTATTGGCGCATTGCCTTGCGCTTGGCTAGCCACTTGGCCTGGGGCTTGGCTTGACGCTTTCCTTGGCGCTTTTCTTGGCCCGTGGCTTGGCGCGTAGCTTGGCGCTTGGCTAGGCGCTTGGCTTGGCGCTTGGGTTGTCGCTTGGCTTGGCGCTTGGCTTGGCGTTTGGCTTGGCGATAGGCTTAGCGCTTTTGTTGGCGCATTGCCTTGCGCTTGGCTAGCCACTTGGCCTGGGGCTTGGCTTGACGCTTTCCTTGGCGCTTTTCTTGGCGCGTGGCTTGTCGCGTAGCTTGGCGCTTGGCTAGGCGCTTGGCTTGGCGCTTGGCTTGTCGCTTGGCTTGGCGCTTGGCTTGGCGTTTGGCTTGGCGATAGGCTTAGCGCTTTTGTTGGCGCATTGCCTTGCGCTTGGCTAGCCACTTGGCCTGGGGCTTGGCTTGACGCTTTCCTTGGCGCTTTTCTTGGCGCTTGGCTTGGCGCTTGGCTTGTCGCTTGGCTTGGCGCTTGGCTTGGCGTTTGGCTTGGCGATAGGCTTAGCGCTTTTGTTGGCGCATTGCCTTGCGCTTGGCTAGCCACTTGGCCTGGGGCTTGGCTTGACGCTTTCCTTGGCGCTTTTCTTGGCGCGTGGCTTGGCGCGTAGCTTGGCGCTTGGGTAGGCGCTTGGCTTGGCGCTTGGCTTGTCGCTTGGCTAGGCGGTTGGCTTGGCGCTTGGCTTGTCGCTTGGCTTGGCGCTTGGCTTGGCGTTTGGCTTGGCGATAGGCTTAGCGCTTTTGTTGGCGCATTGCCTTGCGCTTGGCTAGCCACTTGGCCTGGGGCTTGGCTTGACGCTTTCCTTGGCGCTTTTCTTAGCGCTTGGCTGAGCGCTTGGCTTGGCGTTTGGCTTGGCGCTTTTCTTAGCGCGTGGTTTGTCGCTTGGATTGGCGCTTTTCTTGGCGTGTTGCTTGGCACTTGGCTTATCGCTTAACTTGGCGCTTCGCTTGTCGCACGGCTTGGCACTATCCTTGGCGATTGGCTTGGCGCTTATTGTGGCGCTTTTCTTTGCGCGTGGTTTGGCGCGTGGCTTGGCGCTTGGCTGGGCGCTTGGCTTGGCGCTTGGCTCGGCGCTTGGCTTCGCGCTTAGCTTGGCGCTTGGCTTGTCGCATGGCTTGGCGCTCTCCTTGGAGCGTGGCTTGGCGCTTGGCTGGAAGCTTGGCTTGGCGCTTTCTTCGCGCGTGGCTTGGCGCTTGGCTTGGCGCTTGGCTTGAGGCATAACTTGGCGCTCTCCTTGGCGCGCGGCTTGGCGCTTGGCTGGGCGCTTGGCTTGGCGCTTTCTTGCCGGGTGGCTTGTCGCTTGGCTTGGCGCTTACTTGGCGCGTGACTTGGTGCGTGGCTTGGCACTTGGCTGGGCGCTTGGCTTGGCGCTTGGCTTGGCGCTTAGCTTGACGCTTTCTTGGCGCGTGGCTTGTCGCTTGGCTTTGCGCTTTCTTGGCGCGTGACTTGGTGCGTGGCTTGGCACTTGGCTGGGCGCTTGGCTTGGCGCTTGGCTTGGCGCTTTCTTCGCGCGTGGCTTGGCGCTTGGCTTGGCTCTTGGCTTGGCGCTTGGCTTGGCGCATGGCTTGGCGCTCTCCTTGGCGCGCGGCTTGGCGCTTGTCTCGTCGCTTGCTTGGCGGTTTCTTGGCGCGTGGCTTGTCGCTTGGCTTGGCGCTTTTCTTGGCGGGTGGCTTGGCACTTGGCTTGGCGCTTGGCTTGGAGCGTGGTTTGGCGCTTTTCTTGGCGCGTGGCTTGGGGCGTGGTTGGCGCTTGGCTGACTGGGCGCTTGGCTTAGCGTTTGGCTTGACGCTTGGCTTGGTGCTTTCCTTGGCGCATGGCTTGGCGCTCTCCTTGACGCGTGGTTTGACGCTTGGCTGGGCACTTGGCTTAGCGCTTGGCTTGGCGCTTGTCTTGGCGCTTTTCATGTCGCGTGGCTTGTCGCTTGGCTTCGCGCTTTTCCTGGCACGTGGCTTGGCACTTGGCTGGTTGCTTGGCTTGGCGCCCTCCTTGGTGCATGGGGTGGCGCTTTTCCTATCGCGTGGCTTTGCGCTTGGTTTGACGCTTTTCTTGGCGCGTGGCTTGGCGCTTGGCTCGGCGCTTCTCTTGGCGCTTGGCTTGACGCTTATCTTGCCACTTGGCTTGGAGCTTGGCTTGACGCTTGGCTTGGCGCATGCCTTGGCGCTTATCTTGGCGCGTAGCTTGTCGCTTGGCTTGGTACTCTTTTTGGCGCGTAGCTTGACGCTTTTCTTGGCGCGTGGTTTGGCGCTTGGCTTGGCGCTTGGGTTGGCGCTTTTCTTGGCGCGTAGCTTGTCGCTTGGCTTGGTACTTTTTTGGCGCGTGGTTTGGCGCTTGTCTGGGCGCTTGGATTGGCGCTTGGCTTGACGCTTGGCTTGCCTCTTGGCTTGGAGCTTGGCTTGACGCTTGGCTTGGCGCATGCCTTGGCGCTTATCTTGGCGCGTAGCTTGTCGCTTGGCTTGGTACTATTTTTGGCGCGTGGCTTGACGTTTTTCTTGGCGCGTGGCTTGGCGCTTGGCTTGGCGCTTGGCTTGGCGCTTTTCTTGGCGCGTAGCTTGTCGCTTGGCGTGGTACTTTTTTTGGCGCGTGGCTTGGCGCTTGTCTGGGAGCTTGGATTGACGCTTGGCTGGGCACTTGGCTTGGCGCTTGGCTTGGCGCTTTTTATGGCGCTTTTCTTGGCGCTTTCCTTGGCGCTTGGCTGGGCGCTTGGCTTGGCGCTTGGCGCGGCGCGTGGCTTGACGCTTGGCTTGGCGCATGGCTTGGCGCTCTCCTTGACGCGTGGCTTGACGCTTGGCTGGGCACTTGGCTTGGCCCTTGGCTTGGCGCTTGGCTTGGCGCATGTCTTGGCGCTTTTCATAGCGCGTGGCTTGTCGCTTGGCTTCGCGCTTTTCTTGGCACGTGGCTTGTCACTTGGCTGGTCGCTTGGCTTGGCGCTCTCCTTGGTGCATGGGGTGGCGCTTTTCCTATCGTTTGGCTTGGCGCTTGGCTTGACGCTTTTCTTGGCGCCTAGCTTGGCGCTTGGCTGGGCGCTTGGCTTGTTGCTTGGCTTGACACTTGGTTTGCCACTTGGCTTGGAGCTTGGCTAGGCGTTTGGCTTGGCGTTTGTCTCGGCGCTTGGCTTGGCGCTTTTCTTGGCGCGTGGCCTGGCGCTTGGCTTGTCGCTTGGCTTGACGCTTGGCTTGGCGCTTTTCTTGGCGCGTGGCTTGGCGCGTGGCTTGGCGCGTGGCTTGTCGCTTGGCTTGGCGCTCTCCTTAGAGCGTGGCTTGGTGCTTGGCTTGCCACTTGGCCTGGGGCTTGGCTTGGCGCTTTTCTTGGCGCTTTTCTTGGCGCGTGGCTTGGCGCTTGGCTTGGCGGGTGGCTTGGCGCTCTCCTTGGCACGTGGCTTAGCGCTTGGCTGGGCGCTTGGCTTGGCGTTTGGCTTGGCGCTTTTCTTGGTGCGTGGCTTGGCGCTTGGCTGGCTAAACGCTTGGCTAGCGGAACGCTTGGCTTAGCGCTTGGCTTGACGCTTGGCTTAGCGTTTTTCTTGGCGCGTGGATTAGAGCTTGGCTTGGCACTTGGATTGGCGCTTGGTTTGGCACGTGGCTTGGTGCTTGTCTTGGCGCATGGCTTGGCGCACTCCTTGCCGCGTGACTTGGCGCTTGGCCGGGCGTTTGGCTTGGCGCTTAGCTTGGCGCTTTTCTTGGCGCGTGGCATGGCGCTTGTCTGGGAGCTTGGCTTGGCGCTTGGCTTGGCGTTTGGCTTGTCGCTTGGTTTGGTGTTTTTTTTGGCGCGTGGCTTTGCGCTTGTCTGGGCGCTTGGCTTGGCGCTTGGCTTGGCGCTTTTCTTAGCGGGTGGCTTGGCATTTGGCTTGGCGCTTGGCTTGGCGCGTGCCTTCACGCTCTCCTTGCCGCGTGACTTGGCGCTTGGCTGGGCGCTTGGCTTGGCGCTTGGCTTGGCGCTTGGCTTGTCGCTTGGCTTGGTGTTTTTTTTGGCGCGTGGCTTAGCGCTTGTTTGGGCGCTTGGCTTGGAGCTTGGCTTGGCGCTTGGCTTGGCGCTTTCTTGGCGCGTGGCTTGGCGCGTGGCTTGGCGCGTGGCTTGGCGCTTGGCTTGGCGCTTTCTTGGCGCGTGGCTTGTCGCTTGGCTTGGCGCTTTTCTTCGCGGGTGGCTTGGCACTTGGCTTGGCGTTTGGCTTGGCGCGTGCCTTAACGCTGTTCTTGGCGCTTGGCTTGGCGCTTGGCTTGGCGATTGGCTTGGCGCTTTCTTGGCGCGTGGCATGTCGCTTGGCTTGGCGCTTTTCTTGGCGGGTGGCTTGGCGCATGCCTTGGCGCTTTTCCTGGCGCGTGGCTTGGCGCTCGGCTTTTCGCTTGGCTTGGCGCTTTTCCTGGCGCGTGGCTTGGCGCGTGGCTTGTCGTTTGGCTTGGCGCTTTATTTGTAGCGTGGCTTGGCGCTTGGCTAGGCGCTTAGCTTGGCGCTTGGCTTGACGCTTGGCTTGGCACTTGGCTTGGCGCTTGGTTTGACGCTTGGCTTGGCGCATGCTTTGGCGCTCATCATGGCGCGTGGCTTGGCGCTTGGCTGGGGGTTTGGCTTGGCGCTTGTCTCGGCGCTTGGCTTGGCGCTTTTCTTGGCGCGTGGCTTGGCGCGTAGCTTGGCGCTTGGCTAGGCGCTTGGCTTGGCGCTTGGCTTGTCGCTTGGCTTGGCGCTTGGCTTGGCGTTTGGCTTGGCGATAGGCTTAGCGCTTTTGTTGGCGCATTGCCTTGCGCTTGGCTAGCCACTTGGCCTGGGGCTTGGCTTGACGCTTTCCTTGGCGCTTTTCTTGGCCCGTGGCTTGGCGCGTAGCTTGGCGCTTGGCTAGGCGCTTGGCTTGGAGCGTGGTTTGGCGCTTTTCTTGGCGCGTGGCTTGGGGCGTGGCTTGGCGCTTGGCTAACTGGGCGCTTGGCTTAGCGTTTGGCTTGGTGCTTTCCTTGGCGCATGGCTTGGCGCTCTCCTTGACGCGTGGTTTGACGCTTGGCTGGGCACTTGGCTTAGCGCTTGGCTTGGCGCTTGTCTTGGCGCTTTTCATGTCGCGTGGCTTGTCGCTTGGCTTCGCGCTTTTCCTGGCACGTGGCTTGGCACTTGGCTGGTTGCTTGGCTTGGCGCTCTCCTTGGTGCATGGGGTGGCGCTTTTCCTATCGCGTGGCTTTGCGCTTGGTTTGACGCTCTTCTTGGCGCGTGGCTTGGCGCTTGGCTCGGCGCTTGGCTTGGCGCTTGGCATGACGCTTGGCTTGCCACTTGGCTTGGAGCTTGGCTTGACGCTTGGCTTGGCGCATGCCTTGGCGCTTATCTTGGCGCGTAGCTTGTCGCTTGGCTTGGTACCCTTTTTGGCGCGTAGCTTGACGCTTTTCTTGGCGCGTGGCTTGGCGCTTGGCTTGGCGCTTGGGTTGGCGCTTTTCTTGGCGTGTAGCTTGTCGCTTGGCTTGGTACTTTTTTGGCGCGTGGCTTGGCGCTTGTCTGGGAGCTTGGATTGACGCTTGGCTGGGCACTTGGCTTGGCGCTTGGCTTGGCGCTTGGCTTGCCTCTTGGCTTGGAGCTTGGCTTGACGCTTGGCTTGGCGCATGCCTTGGCGCTTATCTTGGCGCGTAGCTTGTCGCTTGGCTTGGTACTTTTTTTGGCGCGTGGCTTGACGTTTTTCTTGGCGCGTGGCTTGGCGCTTGGCTTGGCGCTTGGCTTGGCGCTTTTCTTGGCGCGTAGCTTGTCGCTTGGCGTGGTACTTTTTTTGGCGCGTGGCTTGGCGCTTGTCTGGGAGCTTGGATTGACGCTTGGCTGGGCACTTGGCTTGGCGCTTGGCTTGGCGCTTTTCATGGCGCTTTTCTTGGCGCTTTCCTTGGCGCTTGGCTGGGCGCTTGGCTTGGCGCTTGGCGCGGCGCGTGGCTTGACGCTTGGCTTGGCGCATAGCTTGGCGCTCTCCTTGACGCGTGGCTTGACGCTTGGCTGGGCACTTGGCTTGGCCCTTGGCTTGGCGCTTGGCTTGGCGCATGTCTTGGCGCTTTTCATAGCGCGTGGCTTGTCGCTTGGCTTCGCGCTTTTCTTGGCACGTGGCTTGTCACTTGGCTGGTCGCTTGGCTTGGCGCTCTCCTTGGTGCATGGGGTGGCGCTTTTCCTATCGTTTGGCTTGGCGCTTGGCTTGACGCTTTTCTTGGCGCCTAGCTTGGCGCTTGGCTGGGCGCTTGGCTTGTTGCTTGGCTTGACACTTGGTTTGCCACTTGGCTTGGAGCTTGGCTAGGCGTTTGGCTTGGCGTTTGTCTCGGCGCTTGGCTTGGCGCTTTTCTTGGCGCGTGGCCTGGCGCTTGGCTTGTCGCTTGGCTTGACGCTTGGCTTGGCGCTTTTCTTGGCGCGTGGCTTGGCGCGTGGCTTGGCGCGCGGCTTGTCGCTTGGCTTGGCGCTCTCCTTAGAGCGTGGCTTGGTGCTTGGCTTGCCACTTGGCCTGGGGCTTGGCTTGGCGCTTTTCTTGGCGCTTTTCTTGGCGCTTTTCTTGGCGCGTGGCCTGGCGCTTGGCTTGTCGCTTGGCTTGTCGCTTGGCTTGGCGCTTTTCTTGGCGCGTAGCTTGGCGCATGTCTTGGCGCTTTTCATAGCGCGTGGCTTGTCGCTTGGCTTCGCGTTTTTCTTGGCACGTGGCTTGTCACTTGGCTGGTCGCTTGGCTTGGCGCTCTCCTTGGTGCATGGGGTGGCGCTTTTCCTATCGTTTGGCTTGGCGCTTGGCTTGACGCTTTTCTTGGCGCCTAGCTTGGCGCTTGGCTGGGCGCTTGGCTTGTTGCTTGGCTTGACACTTGGTTTGCCACTTGGCTTGGAGCTTGGCTAGGCGTTTGGCTTGGCGTTTGTCTCGGCGCTTGGCTTGGCGCTTTTCTTGGCGCGTGGCCTGGCGCTTGGCTTGTCGCTTGGCTTGACGCTTGGCTTGGCGCTTTTCTTGGCGCGTGGCTTGGCGCGTGGTTTGGCGCGTGGCTTGTCGCTTGGCTTGGCGCTCTCCTTAGAGCGTGGCTTGGCGCTTGGCTTGGCGGGTGGCTTGGCGCTCTCCTTGGCACGTGGCTTAGCGCTTGGCTGGGCGCTTGGCTTGGCGTTTGGCTTGGCGCTTTTCTTGGTGCGTGGCTTGGCGCTTGGCTGGCTAAACGCTTGGCTAGCGGAACGCTTGGCTTAGCGCTTGGCTTGACGCTTGGCTTAGCGTTTTTCTTGGCGCGTGGATTAGAGCTTGGCTTGGCACTTGGATTGGCGCTTGGTTTGGCACGTGGCTTGGTGCTTGTCTTGGCGCATGGCTTGGCGCTCTCCTTGCCGCGTGACTTGGCGCTTGGCCGGGCGTTTGGCTTGGCGCTTAGCTTGGCGCTTTTCTTGGCGCGTGGCATGGCGCTTGTCTGGGAGCTTGGCTTGGCGCTTGGCTTGGCGCTTTCTTGGCGCGTGGCTTGGCGCATGGCTTGGCGCTTGGCTTGGCGCTTTCTTGGCGCGTGGCTTGTCGCTTGGCTTGGCACTTTTCTTGGCGGGTGGCTTGGCACTTGGCTTGGCGTTTGGTTTGGCGCGTGCCTTAACGCTGTTCTTGGCGCTTGGCTTGGCGCTTGGCTTGGCGATTGGCTTGGCGCTTTCTTGGCGCGTGGCATGTCTCTTGGCTTGGCGCTTTTCTTGGCGGGTGGCTTGGCGCATGCCTTGGCGCTTTTCCTGGCGCGTGGCTTGGCGCTCGGCTTGGCGCTTGGCTTGGCGCTTTTCCTGGCGCGTGGCTTGGCGCGTGGCTTGTCGTTTGGCTTGGCGCTTTATTTGGAGCGTGGCTTGGCGCTTGGCTAGGCGCTTAGCTTGGCGCTTGGCTTGACGCTTGGCTTGGCACTTGGCTTGGCGCTTGGTTTGACGCTTGGCTTGGCGCATGCTTTGGCGCTCATCATGGCGCGTGGCTTGGCGCTTGGCTGGGGGTTTGGCTTGGCGCTTGTCTCGGCGCTTGGCTTGGCGCTTTTCTTGGCGCGTGGCTTGGCGCGTAGCTTGGCGCTTGGCTAGGCGCTTGGCTTGGCGCTTGGCTTGTCGCTTGGCTTGGTGCTTGGCTTGGCGTTTGGCTTGGCGATAGGCTTAGCGCTTTTGTTGGCGCATTGCCTTGCGCTTGGCTAGCCACTTGGCCTGGGGCTTGGCTTGACGCTTTCCTTGGCGCTTTTCTTGGCCCGTGGCTTGGCGCGTAGCTTGGCGCTTGGCTAGGCGCTTGGCTTGGCGCTTGGGTTGTCGCTTGGCTTGGCGCTTGGCTTGGCGTTTGGCTTGGCGATAGGCTTAGCGCTTTTGTTGGCGCATTGCCTTGCGCTTGGCTAGCCACTTGGCCTGGGGCTTGTCTTGACGCTTTCCTTGGCGCTTTTCTTGGCGCGTGGCTTGGCGAGTAGCTTGGCGCTTGGCTAGGCGCTTGGCTTGGCGCTTATCTTGTCGCTTGGCTTGGCGCTTGGCTTGGCGTTTGGCTTGGCGATAGGCTTAGCGCTTTTGTTGGCGCATTGCCTTGCGCTTGGCTAGCCACTTGGCCTGGGGCTTGGCTTGACGCTTTCCTTGGCGATTTTCTTGGCGCTTGGCTTGGCGCTTGGCTTGTCGCTTGGCTTGGCGCTTGGCTTGGCGTTTGGCTTGGCGATAGGCTTAGCGCTTTTGTTGGCGCATTGAATTGCGCTTGGCTAGCCACTTAACCTGGGGCTTGGCTTGACGCTTTCCTTGGCGCTTTTCTTGGCGCGTGGCTTGGCGCGTAGCTTGGCGCTTGGCTAGGCGCTTGGCTTGGCGCTTGGCTTGTCGGTTGGCTAGGCGCTTGGCTTGGCGCTTGGCTTGTCGCTTGGCTTGGCGCTTGGCTTGGCGTTTGGCTTGGCGATAGGCTTAGCGCTTTTGTGGGCGCATTGCCTTGCGCTTGGCTAGCCACTTGGCCTGGGGCTTGGCTTGACGCTTTCCTTGGCGCTTTTCTTAGCGCTTGGCTGAGCGCTTGGCTTGGCGTTTGGCTTGGCGCTTTTCTTGGCGCGTGGTTTGTCGCTTGGATTGGCGCTTTTCTTGGCGTGTGGCTTGGCACTTGGCTTATCGCTTAACTTGGCGCTTGGCTTGTCGCACGGCTTGGCACTATCCTTGGCGATTGGCTTGGCGCTTATTGTGGCGCTTTTCTTTGGGCGTGGTTTGGCGCGTGGCTTGGCGCTTGGCTGGGCGCTTGGCTTGGCGCTTGGCTTGGCGCTTAGCTTGGCGCTTGGCTTGTCGCATGGCTTGGCGCTCTCCTTGGAGCGTGGCTTGGCGCTTGGCTTGGCGCATAACTTGGCGCTCTCCTTGGCGCGCGGCTTGGCGCTTGGCTGGACGCTTGGCTTGGCGCTTTCTTGCCGGGTGGCTTGTCGCTTGGCTTGGCGCTTACTTGGCGCGTGACTTGGTGCGTGGCTTGGCACTTGGCTGGGCGCTTGGCTTGGCGCTTGGCTTGGCGCTTGGCTTGACGCTTTCTTGGCGCGTGGCTTGTCGCTTGGCTTTGCGCTTTCTTGGCGCGTGACTTGGTGCGTGGCTTGGCACTTGGCTGGGCGCTTGGCATGGCGCTTGGCTTGGCGCTTTCTTCAAGCGTGGCTTGGCGCTTGGCTTGGCTCTTGGCTTGGCGCTTGTCTCGTCGCTTGGCTTGGCGGTTTCTTGGCGCGTGGCTTGGCACTTGGCTTGGCGCTTGGCTTGGAGCGTGGTTTGGCGCTTTTCTTGGCGCGTGGCTAGGGGCGTGGCTTGGCGCTTGGCTGACTGGGCGCTTGGCTTAGCGTTTGGCTTGACGCTTGGCTTGGTGCTTTCCTTGGCGCATGGCTTGGCGCTCTCCTTGACGCGTGGTTTGACGCTTGGCTGGGCACTTGGCTTAGCGCTTGGCTTGGCGCTTGTCTTGGCGCTTTTCATGTCGCGTGGCTTGTCGCTTGGCTTCGCGCTTTTCCTGGCACGTGGCTTGGCGCTTGGCTTGGCGCTTGTCTTGGCGCTTTTCATGTCGCGTGGCTTTGTGCTTGGCTTGACGCTTTTCTTGGCGCGTGGCTTGGCGCTTGGCTCGGCGCTTGGCTTGGCGCTTGGCTTGACGCTTGGCTTGCCACTTGGATTGGAGCTTGGCTTGACGCTTGGCTTGGCGCATGTCTTGGCGCTTATCTTGGCGCGTAGCTTGTCGCTTGGCTTGGTACTCTTTTTGGCGCGTAGCTTGACGTTTTTCTTGGCGCGTGGCTTGGCGCTTGGCTTGGCACTTGGGTTGGCGCTTTTCTTGGCGCGTAGCTTGTCGCTTGGCTTGGTACTTTTTTGGCGCGTGGTTTGGCGCTTGTCTGGGCGCTTGGATTGGCGCTTGGCTTGACGCTTGGCTTGCCTCTTGGCTTGGAGCTTGGCTTGACGCTTGGCTTGGCGCATGCCTTGGCGCTTATCTTGGCGCGTAGCTTGTCGCTTGGCTTGGTACTTTTTTTGGCGCGTGGCTTGACGTTTTTCTTGGCGCGTGGCTTGGCGCTTGGCTTGGCGCTTGGCTTGGCGCTTTTCTTGGCGCGTAGCTTGTCGCTTGGCGTGGTACTTTTTTTGGCGCGTGGCTTGGCGCTTGTCTGGGAGCTTGGATTGACGCTTGGCTGGGCACTTGGCTTGGCGCTTGGCTTGGCGCTTTTCATGGCGCTTTTCTTGGCGCTTTCCTTGGCGCTTGGCTGGGCGCTTGGCTTGGCGCTTGGCGCGGCGCGTGGCTTGACGCTTGGCTTGGCGCATGGCTTGGCGCTCTCCTTGACGCGTGGCTTGACGCTTGGCTGGGCACTTGGCTTGGCCCTTGGCTTGGCGCATGTCTTGGCGCTTTTCATAGCGCGTGGCTTGTCGCTTGGCTTCGCGCTTTTCTTGGCACGTGGCTTGGCACTTGGCTAGTCGCTTGGCTTGGCGCTCTCCTTGGTGCATGGGGTGGCGCTTTTCCTATCGTTTGGCTTGGCGCTTGGCTTGACGCTTTTCTTGGCGCCTAGCTTGGCGCTTGGCTGGGCGCTTGGCTTGTTGCTTGGCTTGACACTTGGTTTGCCACTTGGCTTGGAGCTTGGCTAGGCGTTTGGCTTGGCTTTTGTCTCGGCGCTTGGCTTGGCGCTTTTCTTGGCGCGTGGCTTGGCGCGTAGCTTGGCGCTTGGCTGGGCGCTTGACTTGGCGCTTGGCTTCTCGGTTGGCTTGGCGCTTGGCTGGGCGCTTGGCTTGGCGCTTGGCTTGGCGCTTTTCTTGGCGCGTAGCTGGGCGCTTGTCTGGTCGCTTGGGTTGGCGCTTGGCTTGGCGCTTGGCTTAGCGCTTAGCGTGGCCCGTGGCTTGGCGCTCAGCTGGCTGGGCGCTTGGCTTAGCGTTTGGCTTGACGCTTGGCTTGGCGCTTTCCTTGGCGGGTGGCTTAGCACTTGGCTTGCCGCTTGGCTTGGCGCGTGGTTTTGCGCTTTTCTTGGCGGGTGCCTTGGCGCGTGGCTTGGCGCTTGGCTGGCTGGGCGCTTGGCTTAGCGCTTTGTTTAATCTTGTCTTTAACAGATTAACCAGATATAAATTTATAATTATTCACTTAAATTTTACGAAACATTCTAAAAGTTAAAAGCCACCAAAAACGCAATATTGCATTATGCAAGCGCGGCGACCTACTCACAGTCAAGTTTAAACACCTCGCAGTCGCCGCTCAGCATTTTTACACGGCTTCGCGTACACAATTACGCAAGGCCGTGACAAGGTTTAAATGCCTACAATCGCAGCTCAGCATAAAAGACGCTCGAGTTCATGGAGTCCATATCATATCACGGAAGCAAAACCGCTGAGTATTGTTTTGCAATACTAGTAAATTAACCTACTGAATATAATACATTGCACCTGTTATTAGAAATGAACTTTGTATATTACTATGATCTAAGCAAATTTGTTTGTATATATAGAACAATTATTTTTGTAATAAACCAGTCTGCATTTACTTGTTAGATTCACTTACTGCGTCGCTGTGGGTCCAAGCCTATAAATAATTAAGGGATGTGAGGCTGCATCTCACACAGTGACGAATTATCATCCCGTTAAGTGGCATGACTAAGCTGTCTTAAAGCGGAAACTGCTGTCTCAGTTCTGCGCTTAACATAAGGGATGGAACCAGCAAAATAACGTAACGGACGCCTGATTTCCACAGCCTCCAGGCGAATCTGTTCATGGTCCTTCGAGCCGGATCTGTCTACAACTAAGAAGAGGTACATCCCGAGAAGAAAACAACATCTACCAACCCACCCGGTTCCCCGAAAATGGCAAACAATATGGAGGAATTCAATCAGCTAGCTGTCGCCCAAGAAGAACTCGGCCAGAAGATCACGCAGGTATTTTCCAACAGCAAAAAGGACCCTGCCAGCCGAAAAACAGAAGCTTACATCGCCAGCCGAAACAAGACGGTGGACGAAACTTGGAACGCCGTGACCAAAAATCACGCCAAAATGGTGCAGCTAAGTATTCCTACACATAATTATTTTACCACAGGGTATTACGAACAAATTAAAGCCATCTACTGCGAAGCAAAAAGTTATTTGCAGAGCTGTTTAAAGGCAACTGAAATTCCCGACCCCTCTGAAACTAGGAGGCGAGAGGAAACAGTTGTAAATCCCGAGCAAAAGGTTCGTATCCGAAAACTGCAGATTCGGATGCAGAATTTTAAGCAATCTTTGGACGACGCCGAACTGGAACAAGCACTCGGAAGGCCCGCCATCACAAAGAGGGAATTAAAGGAAGAATGGGACCGGGTGATCGAGATGGACGAAGAAGTCATGTCTAACGAGATGGATTCAAACCAGACGCACTTCAGTCCTGAATTTACTACGTTGAAAGACAGGTACCGAAATCTAATTAATTTGTTACAAGCACCAACAAGGAACGAGCAAGCATCAGCCATCTCGCTTCCTCAAGTTAAAATCCCCATATACGAGGGAAATTATGAGGAATGGGCCACTTTTAAGGACCTATTCACCAAATTAGTAGATGACAACCAAAACATGGATGATGTCATCAAAATGCAGTATTTAAAAACGCATGTCAAGGGAGAGCCCAGCCGACTAATCCAGCATCTCGCAGTGACTCAAGCCAACTACAACACCGCTTGGAATTTGCTGCAACAAAGGTATCAAAATAATCGCCTTATTCTAACCAAATTGCTAGACACCATCTTCGATCAGCCGGTCCTCTCCAAGGAATCAGCCCAAGGGTTGAAAAGATTGCATGACTCCACTAAGGAATGTGTGGAAGCAATCAAAAATTTGGGCATTTCCACCGACAGCTGGGGTCCGTGGATTAACCGAGTTATTACTCGAAAATGGGATCCTGAAACTAACAAATTATATGAGCAGTCGCTTCAGTGCCCAAATGAAGTTCAGGATCACCAAACTCTAATGGCCTTCTTACAAATGCGGTTCCAATCCTTGGAATCCATTGATGAAGCTCGAAAACCAACTCAGGACAAGCCACAGAAAAATTACGCTGCCGGATATCTCAACTGCAAGATGTGCAATGGGGATCATTACATCGATAACTGTAGTCAATTCCAGAGGCTCTCCACCCACGAAAAGCAAGAAGTGGTAAGAACCTACCGATTGTGCTTTCGATGTTTGCGACACGATTCTAATATACAATGTCGTTCGTATTATAACTGCAAAATCTGCCGCTTTCCACACCATACTCCGCTTCACAAGGCACAGCCGCCATCAAAGCCGATACCTGCTCCGAAGATGAAGACGTTTTCTCACGCAGCAGCCATGCAGACCTCCAACGCTCCAGAGAAGAAGCCAAAACCCACAATCATTGCCGCCAACCTAGGCGCAAAGAAGAGCCAAGTGCTACTGGCCACAGCAACGGTTCAAGTTAAGGCAGCATCCGGAATGACTCATCTCTTGAGGGTCTTGATAGATCCAGGGTCTCAAGGTTCCTTCATCACCGAAGCCGCAGCCGAATTATTAGCGTTACCCAGGACCAAGGTTCGAGCAGAAATCTCCGGAATTGGGAACAGCGAAACAAAAGTCGCAAAATGGAAAATCACAGGTTTGATTACGCCAAGATTTCCAAGTAAATTTTCCTTACCTGTTACTTTACTGGTACTTCCCAAACTTACAAAAACCATGCCTTCATCACCCATTCCGAACATAAAAATGGATGCCTGGAAACATGTCTTCATCGCCGATCCAACCTTCAACCGACCTGGCCCCATAGATATACTTCTAGGCGCTGAAGAATATTCCCAAATAATTCTCGAGGGAATCAAGAAATCCAAAGATGGCATCCTAGGACAGAATACCGAATTGGGATGGATCTTATCAGGAACCATTGGAAGACGACCTCCCACCAGCCTTAAGGTCAACACCATGGTTGCCAAAATTGAAGAGGATGAGCAGTTGCAGAAATTCTGGAACATTGAAGAGGCTTCTCCTCAAAGGAAACTTTCCCCAGATGATCAGGTATGTGAAAATAAATTCACAGACACAGTCCAGCGAGACGTAGATGGAAGATACGTAGTAAGGATTCCATTCAAACAAACTCCAGTACACATGGGAAGGTCCAAACCCTCAGCATTGGCACGATTCATACATCTGGAGAAGAAATTAGGACAAGATCAAGATCTAGCAGTCCAATACAAGAAATTCATGCAAGAATACTTGGATTTAGGACATATGGAAAAGGTGGCAAAGGAAGATGAGAATAACGGCAAGTATTACATTCCCCACCATGGCGTCATCCGAGAAGCAAGTTCATCAACCAGGCTTCGTGTCGTTTTCGATGCCTCTAGCAAGGCCTCTCACGGAAAATCCTTAAATGAGATGATGTACGCTGGACCTAAACTTCAGCAAGAACTGGTCGACATTCTACTTCGATGGAGAACACACAGGATTGTTTTTTCTGCAGACATTGAAAAAATGTACCGACAAATCAGAATGAACAACCAAGACCAGGAGTACCAAAGAGTCCTATGGAGATTCGACAAATCACAGCCAATCAGGGAATATAAGCTGTGCACCGTCACTTATGGAACCGCATCAGCTCCCTATCTTGCCATTCGAACCTTGCATCAACTCGCAGAGGACGAAAAGGTCTCATTTCCATTAGCTTCAGAAGCAGTGAAGAAAGATTTCTACGTGGACGACGTGCTTTCTGGGGCCGACACTGTGGAAGAAGCGATCCAACAACAAGGTCAGCTCATTTCCTTACTAAAGCGTGGAGGCTTTACTCTACATAAATGGTGCAGTAATGAGTCAGCCATCATTCAAGAACTCCCAGAAGAGTTAAAGGAACAAACATACCTCGAAATAAGTGAAGACGGCGTAAAAAAGTCCTTGGGCATTCACTGGTCTCCATATGAAGATGTTTTCTGTTTTAAGGTAGACGTTAAGCAACAGGAATCCACCAAACGCACCATACTATCCGAAGTTGCCAAAATTTTCGACCCATTGGGATGGTTAGCACCCGTCATCATCACTGCCAAGCTACTCATCCAAGAACTATGGCTCGAAAATATCAAATGGGATGACCCAGTGTCTGAAAATATCCAAGGCAAATGGGAGACGCTCAGGTCTCAACTCAAGGCAGTGGAAGAAATTACCTTACCAAGGTGGTTGTTTATCAAAAGGGAATCTCTAGTAGAGCTGCATGGATTCTGTGACGCCTCCGAAAGAGCTTTCGGGGCCGCGATTTATACCAGAGTCACCACATCATCCGGCCAAGTCAAGGTATCCTTATTAATAGCCAAATCCAAGGTGGCACCAGCCCGAGCCAAGACGACATTACCAAGACTGGAACTCTGCGCAGCAGTACTCCTTTCCAATCTACTTCAAAGGGTAATTGCAGCATTAGACCTTCCTAAGGTGTCTATCTTCGCCTGGACCGACTCCATGGTTACATTAGGATGGATAAAAGGAGACCCGGTACGATGGAAGACGTTCGTCGCGAATCGAGTAGCCGAAATCAACAATCTAATTCCGGCTCAACATTGGAACCACGTCAAATCCGAAGAGAATCCTGCAGACGTCATCTCCCGAGGCACTAGTCCAGAAAAACTAAAGAATCATCTCCTATGGTGGGACGGACCGAGCTGGCTAGTTAACAAGAGTTCATGGCCGTGTCAACCAGACACCGCAACCACCGAGGAAGAAGCAAGAAGTTACACTGTGCATCAAACTACCATTCATCAAGACGAGAACGAAGTCGTTCATCGTTTTTCTTCTCTAACAAGAATGGTACGAGTCATGTCACATTGCCGAAGATTCATCAACAAGTGTAAGCGACTTCCCACCCAATCAGGATGCCTATCAGTGAAGGAAATGGACGACACCATCCTCCTACTCGTTAAGGTCATCCAAGGAAGTGATCCTATTTTGAGGGCAACAGGATCTCAACTCCGGCAGAACAAATATGTGAGTTCCAGTAACAAGCTTGCCAACCTCAATCCCTTCATCGATCAGCATGGAATAATCCGTGTTGGAGGAAGATTAGAAAATTCCACCTTGTCCTTCAATGAAAAACACCCAATCATACTCCCGTACTCCAGTCATATTTCCAAACTAATAATCCAAGAGGCGCATCTACGCACGCTGCACGGTGGCACCCAACTCACTCTCTCATATATCCGAAGAAAATATTGGATCATCAACGCGAAGAAAGCAGTCAGCTCCAGCATCCAGAAGTGTTTCCGATGTCTACGATACAAAGCAGAGGCAGCACAGCAACTGATGGGAAATCTTCCATCAACCAGAGTGAATTCAACTCCTCCATTCTTCCATTCCGGAGTGGACTACGCCGGCCCAATACAGATCCGAACATCCAAGGGAAGAGGGCATTCTTCGCACAAAGGGTACATTGCTGTTTTTGTCTGTCTATCAACCAAGGCAATCCACCTAGAGGCCGTCAGCGACATGACAACCAACAGCTTCCTAGCAGTCTTCAGGAGGTTTACTGCCCGAAGAGGACGCTGTGCACACCTATACAGCGACAACGGAACAAACTTCGTTGGCGCAAGAAAAGTGTTGGACAAGGAGACCCGCCAAACAATTGAAGGCCCAGTTGTCCAAGAAACCTTAGCAACCGGTGGTACCCAATGGCACTTCATCCCTCCAATAGCCCCTCACTTCGGAGGGATATGGGAAGCAGGGGTAAAATCAATGAAACATCATCTGAAGAGAACTATTGGCCACGCTACTCTCACCTTTGAAGAGTTAACAACTCTTCTCTGCCAAATTGAGGCCTGCCTAAACTCACGTCCTCTATGTCCACAAGGCAACGATATTGAGGACACAACTGCTCTGACGCCAGGCCATTTCCTAATAGGGAGGGAAATCATATCGCCACCAGACCCAATCAACACTCCAATATCTTAAAATCTATCGAATCGTTGGAGGATAATCCAAAAGATCAAGCAAGATTTTTGGAAATCATGGAGCTCGGACTACCTTCATGGACTACAGCAACGAAACAAATGGAAGAAACCATTGGAGAACACTAAAGTTGGAGATTTAGTGTTAATCAAAGAAGATAGTATCAATCCTAGTAAGTGGCCTTTAGCAAGAGTCACTGCAACTCATCCAGCAGCCGATGGATCAGTACGAGTAGTGACGCTCCATAAATTAGGAGGACATCAGCTAAAACGATCCATAGGCAGCATCATTCCATTACCAGCAACTACCGAGGAATCGCAGGAACCAGAGGCAGAAGATAAAATTTCAACTAACATTATCCAGACACGATCATCCCCAGCACCAAGGAAATCTGTCGCGTCCAAATGGAAACTGCTGTTACTCATCTTTACCCCTCTTACCACCAATACATTAAGTAAAGCAGAATTTAATATCCAAAAACCAGACAGCGGATACTATGTAGAACACATTGGACACGGGAAAATTGAGAGAGGAACATTCCGGATCGAAATCCAGTTCGAGAGGGGGAAGATCGAAGAAGACTTCGAAACAGTCACAGACATGGTAGACAAATTCGACAATCTCTGCGACTCTGCAAAAGAACTGTCCGAAGACACATTATGCAAGACACTGGTGCATCATCTTCTGGAACAGAAAAAGCATATGGAATGGATTAGAGATGGTATGGAAGAAATAATAACAAGACGAGAAAAAAGAGGAGTCCTTGGCACAGTATTAACATCAATTTTTGGAGTCAACGATGAAGTCTATCAAGATATAGACAGGCTAGACAAGAATCAACAGGAACTAATAAAAATGGACAGTCAACAATCCAAATTCTTGCTATCAGCACTTTCCAGGTTTAATGAAACCGAAGAACGAATCGACAAGAAGCTGGAACATTTCCAAGAAAAATTAAACCAAGGAATCCGGGCCATTAACAACATGGACAAATGGTATAAAGCAACCGACTCCAACCGACTAAATATTCACATCATCAGTGTGTACCAAGTCGCCACAAATGTAATTAGTGAACTGTGCAACTACCATATTCACATCTTAAACGTTCACTTCCAGCAAGGTAATCTGTACGAGCTAATAACACCTGCTCAAATTAAACAGATCCTCGCTAATGCAACCAGTAAACTTTCACCAAATTTGGAGATATTACCAACGCCAATTCTAAAGGTTGACATTGGGCATGACGACATCTACATCAACGTCCAAGGGTATTTCATCATAGTGGAAAAAACGGAATACTCCTTAATTAAAGTGACACCAATTCCTCTCCAAATCAGCAATGGATCCTACTGGATGATCGATGTGCCGAAAGGAATCTTCGCTGTGGATTACAACCTACAAATGTACTTCCACGAAACAGATGAAGAATTCAAAGAAGAGCTACAAATTTCTCCCACTACCTATGTTTGCAGTCCAACGGTAGTTAAAGGAATTGAAAACAACCCAAACTGCATCATTGACGATATATATCACCGAGTAGAAACCAGTCAATGTCTCCTACGAAGACATCGCATCCAGTCCATTATTTGGAAACAATTGTACATGGAAAACACCTGGCTATTTGTAGTCAGTAAGCCAACCCGTATAGCAATCACTTGTAGTGGAAACAGGGAAGAAGTCACCGTCAACACTACAGGTGTCATTCAAATTTCATCGGATTGCATCATCCAAACTGCGAGGAATACATTAACCCCAAGGCACAACAGAAAATACAAGATCCTGGCTGGATACTCCAAGGCTATCAGTATCAATATTACCAACCCAATCACAACAAACTCATTTTCAGAAATCGCAGAGGAACCTGTACTAACTCAGTCAGACCACTTCGAAGACCAACAAGCATCGCAGTTAGATTTCCAGGAGCATATAAAAAACTTCACCTGGAAAGCCATCCGACATCATTCTCACCTGTCTATTGGGGTCACAGGCAGCCTTTTGGGGACCGCTGCCCTACTAGGAGCTATCTACTACATTCGGCAACGAATAACACGAAGGAAGCCACCACCCGCACATCCCCAGGCAGAAGAATATCCTCTCAAAACGCTCAATCTCGAAGAAACAATATAATTTATCGGTTTGCTTTTTTGTGGCTTAAAATTGGCAATATGTTTAATCTTGTCTTTAACAGATTAACCAGATATAAATTTATAATTATTCATTTAAATTTTACGAAACATTCTAAAAGTTAAAAGCCACCAAAAACGCAATATTGCATTATGCAAGCGCGGCGACCTACTCACAGTCAAGTTTAAACACCTCGCAGTCGCCGCTCAGCATTTTTACACGGCTTCGCGTACACAATTACGCAAGGCCGTGACAAGGTTTAAATGCCTACAATCGCAGCT
The DNA here is from genome assembly GCA_940337035.1 of Agriotes lineatus. Classification (NCBI taxonomy): domain Eukaryota; kingdom Metazoa; phylum Arthropoda; class Insecta; order Coleoptera; family Elateridae; genus Agriotes; species Agriotes lineatus. The sequence goes on from CALNHX010000128.1 coordinate 319,462, forward strand.
CAGCATAAAAGACGCTCGAGTTCATGGAGTCCATATCATATCACGGAAGCAAAACCGCTGAGTATTGTTTTGCAATACTAGTAAATTAACCTACTGAATATAATACATTGCACCTGTTATTAGAAATGAACTTTGTATATTACTATGATCTAAGCAAATTTGTTTGTATATATAGAACAATTATTTTTGTAATAAACAGTCTGCATTTACTTGTTAGATTCACTTACTGCGTCGCTGTGGTCCAAGCCTATAAATAATTAAGGGATGTGAGGCTGCATCTCACACAGTGACGAATTATCATCCCGTTAAGTGGCATGACTAAGCTGTCTTAAAGCGGAAACTGCTGTCTCAGTTCTGCGCTTAACATAAGGGATGGAACCAGCAAAATAACGAAACGGACGCCTGATTTCCACAGCCTCCAGGCGAATCTGTTCAGCTTGGCTTGACGCTTGGCTTGGCGCTTTTCTTGGCGGGTGGCTTGGCGCTTGGCGCTCTTCTTGGCGCTTTTCATGGCGCGTGGCTTGGCGCTTGGCTTGGCGCTTGGCTTGGTGCTTGTCTTGGGGCATGCTTGGCGCTCTCCTTGGCGCGTGACTTGGCGCTTGGCTTGGCGCTTGGCTTAGCGCTTGGCTTGGCGCTTATATTGGCGCTTTTCTTGGCGGGTGGCTTGGCACTTGGCTTGGCGCTTGGCTTGGCACGTGGCTTGGCGCGTGCCTTGGCGCGTGGTTTGTCGCTTGGCTTGGCGCTCCTCCTAAGAGCGTGGCTTGGCGCTTGGCTCGGCGCGTGGCTTGACGCTTGGCTCGGCGCTTGGTTTGGCGCTTTCTTGGCGCGTGGCTTGTCGCTTGTCTTGGCGCTTTTCTTGGCGGGTGGCTTGGCACTTGGCTTGGCGCTTGGCTTGGCGCGTCGCTTGGAGCGTGCCTTGGCGCGTCGCTTGTCGCTTGGCTTGGCGCTCTCCTTAGAGCGTGGCTTGGCGCTTGGCTCAGCGCGTGGCTTGACGCTTGGCTCGGCGCGTGGCTTGGCGCTTGGCGTGGCGCTTTTCTTGGCGCGTGGCCTGGCGCTTGGCTTGTCGCTTGGCTTGACGCTTGGCTTGGCGCTTTTCTTGGCGCGTGGCTTGGCGCGTGGCTTGTCGCTTGGCTTGGCGCTCTCCTTAGAGCGTGGCTTGGTGCTTGGCTTGTCGCTTGGCTTGACGCTTTCCTTGGCGCTTTTCTTGGCGCGTGGCTTGGCGCGTAGCTTGGCGCTTGGCTAGGCGCTTGGCTTGGCGCTTGGCTTGTCGCTTGGCTTGGCGCTTGGCTTGGCGTTTGGCTTGGCGATAGGCTTAGCGCTTTTGTTGGCGCATTGCCTTGCGCTTGGCTAGCCACTTGGCCTGGGGCTTGGCTTGACGCTTTCCTTGGCGCTTTTCCTGGCGCGTGGCTTGGCGCGTAGCTTGGCGCTTGGCTAGGCGCTTGGCTTGGCGCTTGGCTTGTCGCTTGGCTTGGCGCTTGTCTTGGCGTTTGGCTTGGCGGTAGGCTTAGCGCTTTTGTTGGCGCATTGCCTTGCGCTTGGCTAGCCACTTGGCCTGGGGCTTGGCTTGACGCTTTCCTTAGCGCTTTTCTTGGCGCTTGGCTTGGCGCTTGGCTTGTCGCTTGGCTTGGCGCTTGGCTTGGCGTTTGGCTTGGCGATAGGCTTAGCGCTTTTGTTGGCGCATTGCCTTGCGCTTGGCTAGCCACTTGGCCTGTGGCTTGGCTTGACGCTTTCCTTGGCGCTTTCCTTGGCGAGTGGCTTGGCGCGTAGCTTGGCGCTTGGCTAGGCGCTTGGCTTGTCGCTTGTCTAGGCGCTTGGCTTGGCGCTTGGCTTGTCGCTTGGCTTGGCGCTTGGCTTGGCGTTTGGCTTGGCGATAGGCTTAGCGCTTTTGTTGGCGCATTGATTTGCGCTTGGCTAGCCACTTGGCCTGGGGCTTGGCTTGACGCTTTCCTTGGCGCTTTTCTTAGCGCTTGGCTGAGCGCTTGGCTTGTCGCTTGGCTTGGCGCTTGGCTTGGCGTTTGGTTTGGCGATAGGCTTAGCGCTTTTGTTGGCGCATTGCCTTGCGCTTGGCTAGCCACTTGGCCTGGGGCTTGGCTTGACGCTTTCCTTGGCGCTTTCCTTGGCGCGTGGCTTGGCGCGTAGCTTGGCGCTTGGCTAGGCGCTTGGCTTGGCGCTTGGCTTGTCGCTGGCTAGGCGCTTGGCTTGTCGCACGGCTTGGCACTATCCTTGGCGATTGGCTTGGCGCTTATTGTGGCGCTTTTCTTTGCGCGTGGTTTGGCGCGTGGCTTGGCGCTTGGCTGGGCGCTTGCTTGGCGCTTGGCTCGGCGCTTGGCTTGGCGCTTAGCTTGGCGCTTGGCTTGTCGCATGGCTTGGCGCTCTCCTTGGAGCGTGGCTAGGCGCTTGGCTTGGCGCTTGGCTTGTCGCTTGGCTTGGCGCTTGTCTTGGCGTTTGGCTTGGCGATAGGCTTAGCGCTTTTGTTGCGCATTGCCTTGCGCTTGGCTAGCCACTTGGCCTGGGGCTTGGCTTGACGCTTTCCTTGGCGCTTTTCTTGGCGCTTGGCTTGGCGCTTGGCTTGTCGCTTGGCTTGGCGCTTGGCTTGGCGTTTGGTTTGGCGATAGGCTTAGCGCTTTTGTTGGCGCATTGCCTTGCGCTTGGCTAGCCACTTGGCCTGGGGCTTGGCTTGACGCTTTCCTTGGCGCTTTCCTTGGCGCGTGGCTTGGCGCGTAGCTTGGCGCTTGGCTAGGCGCTTGGCTTGGCGCTTGGCTTGTCGCTTGGCTAGGCGCTTGGCATGGCGCTTGGCTTGTCGCTTGGCTTGGCGCTTGGCTTGGCGTTTGGCTTGGCGATAGGCTTAGCGCTTTTGTTGGCGCATTGCCTTGCGCTTGGCTAGCCACTTGGCCTGGGGCTTGGCTTGACGCTTTCCTTGGCGCTTTTCTTAGCGCTTGGCTGAGCGCTTGGCTTGGCGATTGGCTGGCGCTTTTCTTGGCGCGTGGTTGTCGCTTGGATTGGCGCTTTTCTTGGCGTGTGGCTTAGCACTTGGCTTATCGCTTAACTTGTCGCTTGGATTGGCGCTTGGCTTGGCGTTTGGCTTGGCGATAAGCTTAGCGCTTTTGTTGGCGCATTGCCTTGCGCTTGGCTAGCCACTTGGCCTGGGGCTTGGCTTGACGCTTTCCTTGGCGCTTTTCTTGGCGCTTGGCTTGGCGCTAGGCTTGTCGCTTGGCTTGGCGCTTGGCTTGGCGTTTGGCTTGGCGATAGGCTTAGCGCTTTTGTTGGCGCATTGCCTTGCGCTTGGCTAGCCACTTGGCCTGGGGCTTGGCTTGACGCTTTCCTTGGCGCTTTTCTTGGCGCGTGGCTTGGCGCGTAGCTTGGCGCTTGGCTAGGCGCTTGGCTTGCGCTTGGCTTGTCGCTTGGCTAGGCGCTTGGCTTGGCGCTTGGCTTGTCGCTTGGCTTGGCGCTAGGCTTGGCGTTTGGCTTGGCGATAGGCTTAGCGCTTTTGTTGGCGCATTGCCTTGCGCTTGGCTAGCCACTTGGCCTGGGGCTTGGCTTGACGCTTTGCTTGGCGCTTTTCTTAGCGCTTGGCTGAGCGCTTGGCTTGGCGTTTGGCTTGGCGCTTTTCTTGGCGCGTGGTTTGTCGCTTGGATTGGCGCTTTTCTTGGCGTGTGGCTTGGCACTTGGCTTATCGCTTAACTTCGCGCTTGGCTTGTCGCACGGCTTGGCACTATCCTTGGCGATTGGCTTGGCGCTTATTGTGGCGCTTTCTTTGCGCGTGGTTTGGCGCGTGGCTTGGCGCTTGGCTGGGCGCTTGGCTTGGCGCTTGGCTCGGCGCTTGGCTTGGCGCTTAGCTTGGCGCTTGGCTTGTCGCATGGCTTGGCGCTCTCCTTGGAGCGTGGCTTGGCGCTTGGCTGGAAGCTTGGCTTGGCGCTTTCTTCGCGCGTGGCTTGGCGCTTGGCTTGGCGCTTGGCTTGGCGCATAACTTGGCGCTCTCCTTGGCGCGCGGCTTGGCGCTTGGCTGGACGCTTGGCTTGGCGCTTTCTTGCCGGGTGGCTTATCGCTTGGCTTGGCGCTTACTTGGCGCGTAACTTGGTGCGTGGCTTGGCACTTGGCTGGGCGCTTGGCTTGGCGCTTGGCTTGGCGCTTGGCTTGACGCTTTCTTGGCGCGTGGCTTGTCGCTTGGCTTTGCGCTTTCTTGGCGCGTGACTTGGTGCGTGGCTTGGCACTTGGCTGGGCGCTTGGCTTGGCGCTTGGCTTGGCGCTTTCTTCGCGCGTGGCTTGGCGCTTGGCTTGGCTCTTGGCTTGGCGCTTGGCTTGGCGCATGGCTTGGCGCTCCCCTTGGCGCGCGGCTTGGCGCTTGTCTCGTCGCTTGGCTTGGCGGTTTCTTGGCGCGTGGCTTGTCGCTTGGCTTGGCGCTTTTCTTGGCGGGTGGCTTGGCACTTGGCTTGGCGTTAGCTTGGAGCGTGGTTTGGCGCTTTCTTGGCGCGTGGCATGGGGCGTGGCTTGGCGCTTGGCTGACTGGGCGCTTGGCTTAGCGTTTGGCTTGACGCTTGGCTTGGTGCTTTCCTTGGCGCATGGCTTGGCGCTCTCCTTGACGCGTGGCTTGACGCTTGGCTGGGCACTTGGCTTAGCGCTTGGCTTGGCGCTTGTCTTGGCGCTTTTCATGTCGCGTGGCTTGTCGCTTGGCTTCGCGCTTTTCCTGGCACGTGGCTTGGCACTTGGCTGGTTGCTTGGCTTGGCGCTCTCCTTGGTGCATGGGGTGGCGCTTTTCCTATCGCGTGGCTTGCGCTTGGCTTGACGCTTTTCTTGGCGCGTGGCTTGGCGCTTGGCTCGGCGCTTGGCTTGGCGCTTGGCTTGACGCTTGGCTTGCCACTTGGCTTGGAGCTTGGCTTGACGCTTGGCTTGGCGCATGCCTTGGCGCTTATCTTGGCGCGTAGCTTGTCGCTTGGCTTCGTACTCTTTTTGGCGCGTGGCTTGACGCTTTTCTTGGCGCGTGGCTTGGCGCTTGGCTTGGCGCTTGGGTTGGCGCTTTTCTTGGCGCGTAGCTTGTCGCTTGGCTTGGTACTTTTTTGGCGCGTGGTTTGGCGCTTGTCTGGGCGCTTGGATTGGCGCTTGGCTTGACGCTTGGCTTGCCTCTTGGCTTGGAGCTTGGCTTGACGCTTGGCTTGGCGCATGCCTTGGCGCTTATCTTGGCGCGTAGTTTGTCGCTTGGCTTGGTACTTTTTTTGGCGCGTGGCTTGACGTTTTTCTTGGCGCGTGGCTTGGCGCTTGGCTTGGCGCTTGCTAGGCGCTTGGTTTGGCGCTTGGCTTGTCGCTTGGCTTGGCGCTTGGCTTGGCGTTTGGCTTGGCGATATGCTTAGCGCTTTTGTTGGCGCATTGCCTTGCGCTTGGCTAGCCACTTGGCCTGGGGCTTGGCTTGACGCTTTCCTTGGCGCTTTTCCTGGCGCGTGGCTTGGCGCGTAGCTTGGCGCTTGGCTAGGCGCTTGGCTTGGCGCTTGGCTTGTCGCTTGGCTTGGCGCTTGTCTTGGCGTTTGGCTTGGCGATAGGCTTAGCGCTTTTGTTGGCGCATTGCCTTGCGCTTGGCTAGCCACTTGGCCTGGGGCTTGGTTTGACGTTTTCCTTGGCGCTTTTCTTGGCGCTTGGCTTGGAGCTTGGCTTGTCGCTTGGCTTGGCGCTTGGCTTGGCGTTTGGCTTGGCGATAGGCTTAGCGCTTTTGTTGGCGCATTGCCTTGCGCTTGGCTAGCCACTTGGCCTGCGGCTTGGCTTGACGCTTTCCTTGGCGCTTTTCTTGGCGCGTGGCTTGGCGCGTAGCTTGGCGCTTGGCTAGGCGCTTGGCTTGGCGCTTGGCTTGTCGCTTGGCTAGGCGCTTGGCTTGGCGCTTGGCTTGTCGCTTGGCTTGGTGCTTGGCTTGGCGTTTGGCTTGGCGATAGGCTTAGCGCTTTTGTTGGCGCATTGCCTTGCGCTTGGCTAGCCACTTGGCCTGGGGCTTGGCTTGACGCTTTCCTTGGCGCTTTTCTTAGCGCTTGGGTGAGCGCTTGGCTTGGCGTTTGGCTTGGCGCTTTTCTTGGCGCGTGGTTTGTCGCTTGGATTGGCGCTTTTCTTGGCGTGTGGCTTAGCACTTGGCTTATCGCTTAACTTGGCGCTTGGCTTGTCGCACGGCTTGGCACTATCCTTGGCGATTGGCTTGGCGCTTATTGTGGCGCTTTTCTTTGCGCGTGGTTTGGCGCGTGGCTTGGCGCTTGGCTGGGCGCTTGGCTTGGCGCTTGGCTCGGCGCTTGGCTTGGCGCTTAGCTTGGCGCTTGGCTTGTCGCATGGCTTGGCGCTCTCCTTGGAGCGTGGCTTGGCGCTTGGCTGGACGCTTGGCTTGGCGCTTTCTTCGCGCGTGGCTTGGCGCTTGGCTTGGCGCTTGGCTTGGCGCATAACTTGGCGCTCTCCATGGCGCGCGGCTTGGCGCTTGGCTGGACGCTTGGCTTGGCGCTTTCTTGCCGGGTGGCTTGTCGCTTGGCTTGGCGCTTACTTGGCGCGTGACTTGGTGCGTGGCTTGGCACTTGGCTGGGCGCTTGGCTTGGCGCTTGGCTTGGCGCTTGGCTTGGCGCTTGGCTTGACGCTTTCTTGGCGCGTGGCTTGTCGCTTGGCTTTGCGCTTTCTTGGCGCGTGACTTGGTGCGTGGCTTGGCACTTGGCTGGGCGCTTGGCTTGGCGCTTGGCTTGGCGCTTTCTTCGTGCGTGGCTTGGCGCTTGGCTTGGCTCTTGGCTTGGCGCTTGGCTTGGCGCATGGCTTGGCGCTCTCCTTGGCGCGCGGCTTGGCGCTTGGCTCGTCGCTTGGCTTGGCGGTTTCTTGGCGCGTGGCTTGTCGCTTGGCTTGGCGCTTTTCTTGGCGGGTGGCTTGGCACTTGGCTTGGCGCTTGGCTTGGAGCGTGGTTTGGGGCTTTTCTTGGCTCGTGGCTTGGGGCGTGGCTTGGCGCTTGGCTGACTGGGCGCTTGGCTTAGCGTTTGGCTTGACGCTTGGCATGGTGCTTTCCTTAGCGCATGGCTTGGCGCTCTCCTTGACGCGTGGCTTGACGCTTGGCTGAGCACTTGGCTTAGCGCTTGGCCCTGGCGCTTGTCTTGGCGCTTTTCATTTCGCGTGGCTTGTCGCTTGGCTTCGCGCTTTTCCTAGCACGTGGCTAGGCACTTGGCTGGTTGCTTGGCTTGGCGCTCTCCTTGGTGCATAGGGTGGCGCTTTTCCTATCGCGTGGCTTTGCGCTTGGCTTGACGCTTTTCTTGGCGCGTGGCTTGGCGCTTGGCTTGGCGCTTGGATTGGCGCTTGGCTTGACGCTTGGCTTGCCACTTGGCTTGGAGCTTGGCTTGACGCTTGGCTTGGCGCTTGGCTTGCCTCTTGGCTTGGAGCTTGGCTTGACTCTTGGCTTGGCGCATGCCTTGGCGCTTATCTTGGCGCGTAGCTTGTCGCTTGGCTTGGTACTTTTTTTGGCGCGTGGCTTGACGCTTTTCTTGGCGCGTGGCTTGGCGCTTGGCTTGGCGCTTGGGTTGGCGCTTGGGTTGGCGCTTTTCTTGGCGCGTAGCTTGTCGCTTGGCTTGGTACATTTTGGCGCGTGGTTTGGCGCTTGTCTGGGCGCTTGGATTGGCGCTTGGCTTGACGCTTGGCTTGCCTCTTGGCTTGGAGCTTGGCTTGACGCTTGGCTTGGCGCATGCCTTGGCGCTTATCTTGGTGCGTAGCTTGTCGCTTGGCTTGGTACTTTTTTTGTCGCGTGGCTTGACGCTTTTCTTGGCGCGTGGCTTGGCGCTTGGCTTGGAGCTTGGCTTGGCGCTTTTCTTGGCGCGTAGCTTGTCGCTTGGCTTGGTACTTTTTTTGGCGCGTGGCTTGGCGCTTGTCTGGGAGCTTGGATTGACGCTTGGCTGGGCACTTGGCTTGGCGCTTGGCTTGGCGCTTTTCATGGCGCTTTTCTTGGCGCTTTCCTTGGCGCTTGGCTGGGCGCTTGGCTTGGCGCTTGGCGCGGCGCGTGGCTTGACGCTTGGCTTGGCGCATGGCTTGGCGCTCTCCTTGACGCGTGGCTTGACGCTTGGCTGGGCACTTGGCTTGGCCCTTGGCTTGGCGCTTGGCTTGGCGCATGTCTTGGCGCTTTTCATAGCGCGTGCCTTGTCGCTTGGCTTCGCGCTTTTCTTGGCACGTGGCTTGGCACTTGGCTGGTCGCTTGGCTTGGCGCTCTCCTTGGAGCATGGGGTGGCGCTTTTCCTATCGTTTGGCTTGGCGCTTGGCTTGACGCTTTTCTTGGCGCCTAGCTTGGCGCTTGGCTGGGCGCTTGACTTGGCGCTTGGCTTCTCGGTTGGCTTGGCGCTTGGCTGGGCGCTTGGCTGGGCGCTTGGCTTGGCGCTTGGCTTGGCGCTTTTCTTGGAGCGTAGCATGTCGCTTGGCTTGGTGCTTTTCTTGGGGCGTGGCTGGGCGCTTGTCTGGGCGCTTGGGTTGGCGCTTGGCTTGGCGCTTGGCTTGGCGCTTTTCTTGGCGGGTGCCTAGGCACTTGGCTTGGCGCTTGCCTTGGCGCGTGTCTTAACGCTTTTCTTGGCGCGTGGCTTGGCGCTTAGCTGGCTGGGCGTTTGGCTTAGCGCTTGGCTTGGCGCTTATATTGGCGCTTTTCTTGGCGGGTGGCTTGGCACTTGGCTTGGCGCTTGCTTGGCACGTGGCTTGGCGCGTGCCTTGGCGCGTGGCTTGTCGCTTGGCTTGGCACTCTCCTAAGAGCGTGGCTTGGCGCTTGGCTCGGCGCGTGGCTTGACGCTTGCTCGGCGCTTGGCTTGGCGCTCTCTTGGCGCGTGGCTTGTCGCTTGTCTTGGCGCTTTTCTTGGCCTGTGGCTTGGCACTTGGCTTGGCGCTTGGCTTGGCGCGTCGCTTGGAGCGTGCCTTAACGCGTCGCTTGTCGCTTGGCTTGGCGCTCTCCTTAGAGCGTGGCTTGGCGCTTGGCTCGGCGCGTGGCTTGACGCTTGGCTCGGCGCGTGGCTTGGCGCTTGGCGTGGCGCTTTTCTTGGCGCGTGGCCTGGCGCTTGGCTTGTCGCTTGGCTTGACGCTTGGCTTGGCGCTTTTCTTGGCGCGTGGCTTGGCGCGTGGCTTGTCGCTTGGCTTGACGCTCTCCTTAGAGCGTGGCTTGGTGCTTGGCTTGTCGCTTGGCTTGACGCTTTCCTTGGCGCTTTTTTTGGCGCGTGGCTTGGCGCGTAGCTTGGCGCTTGGCTAGGCGCTTGGCTTGGCGCTTGGCTTGTCGCTTGGCTTGGCGCTTGGCTTGGCGTTTATCTTGGCGATAGGCTTAGCGCTTTTGTTGGCGCATTGCCTTGCGCTTGGCTAGCCACTTGGCCTGGGGCTTGGCTTGACGCTTTCCTTGGCGCTTTTCTTGGCGCTTGGTTTGGCGCTTGGCTTGTCGCTTGGCTTGGCGCTTGGCTTGGCGTTTGGCTTGGCGATAGGCTTAGCGCTTTTGTTGGCGCATTGCCTTGCGCTTGGCTAGCCACTTGGCCTGGGGCTTGGCTTGACGCTTTTCTTGGCGCTTTTCCTGGCGCGTGGCTTGGCGCGTAGCTTGGCGCTTGGCTAGGCGCTTGGCTTGGCGCTTGGCTTGTCGCTTGGCTTGGCGCTTGTCTTGGCGTTTGGCTTGGCGATAGGCTTAGCGCGTGGCTTGTCGCTTGGCTTGACGCTCTCCTTAGAGCGTGGCTTGGTGCTTGGCTTGTCGCTTGGCTTGACCCTTTCCTTGGCGCTTTTCTTGGCGCGTGGCTTGGCGCGTAGCTTGGCGCTTGGCTAGGCGCTTGGCTTGGCGCTTGGCTTGTCGCTTGGCTAGGCGCTTGGCTTGGCGCTTGGCTTGACGCTTTCCTTGGCGCTTTTCTTGGCGCTTGGCTTGGCGCTTGGCTTGTCGCTTGGCTTGGCGCTTGGCTTGGCGTTTGGCTTGGCGATAGGCTTAGCGCTTTTGTTGGCGCATTGCCTTGCGCTTGGCTAGCCACTTGGCCTGGGGCTTGGCTTGACGCTTTCCTTGGCGCTTTTCTTGGCGCGTGGCTTGGCGCGTAGCTTGGCGCTTGGCTAGGCGCTTGGCTTGGCGCTTGGCTTGTCGCTTGGCTAGGCGCTTGGCTTGGCGCTTGGCTTGTCGCTTGCTTGGCGCTTGGCTTGGCGTTTGGCTTGGCGATAGGCTTAGCGCTTTTGTTGGCGCATTGCCTTGCGCTTGGCTAGCCACTTGGCCTGGGGCTTCGCTTGACGCTTTCCTTGGCGCTTTTCTTAGCGCTTGGCTGAGCGCTTGGCTTGGCGTTTGGCTTGGCGCTTTTCTTGGCGCGTGGTTTGTCGCTTGGATTGGACCTTTTCTTGGCGTGTGGCTTAGCACTTGGCTTATCGCTTAACTTGGCGCTTGGCTTGTCGCACGGCTTGGCACTATCCTTGGCGATTGGCTTGGCGCTTATTGTGGCGCTTTTCTTTGCGCGTGGTTTGGCGCGTGGCTTGGCGCTTGGCTGGGCGCTTGGCTTGGCGCTTGGCTCGGCGCTTGGCTTGGCGCTTAGCTTGGCGCTTGGCTTGTCGCATGGCTTGGCGCTCTCCTTGGAGCGTGGCTTGGCGCTTGGCTGGACGCTTGGCTTGGCGCTTTCTTCGCGCGTGGCTTGGCGCTTGGCTTGGCGCTTGGCTTGGCGCATAACTTGGCGCTCTCCATGGCGTGCGGCTTGGCGCTTGGCTGGACGCTTGGCTTGGCGCTTTCTTGCCGGGTGGCTTGTCGCTTGGCTTGGCGCTTACTTGGCGCGTGACTTGGTGCGTGGCTTGGCACTTGGCTGGGCGCTTGGCTTGGCGCTTGGCTTGGCGCTTGGCTTGGCGCTTGGCTTGACGCTTTCTTGGCGCGTGGCTTGTCGCTTGGCTTTGCGCTTTCTTGGCGCGTGACTTGGTGCGTGGCTTGGCACTTGGCTGGGCGCTTGGCTTGGCGCTTGGCTTGGCGCTTTCTTCGCGCGTGGCTTGGCGCTTGGCTTGGCTCTTGGCTTGGCGCTTGGCTTGGCGCATGGCTTGGCGCTCTCCTTGGCGCGCGGCTTGGCGCTTGGCTCGTCGCTTGGCTTGGCGATTTCTTGGCGCGTGGCTTGTCGCTTGGCTTGGCGCTTTTCTTGGCGGGTGGCTTGGCACTTAGCTTGGCGCTTGGCTTGGAGCGTGGTTTGGCGCTTTTCTTGGCGCGTGGCTTGGGGCGTGGCTTGGCGCTTGGCTGACTGGGCGCTTGGCTTAGCGTTTGGCTTGACGCTTGGCATGGTGCTTTCCTTAGCGCATGGCTTGGCGCTCTCCTTGACGCGTGGCTTGACGCTTGGCTGTGCACTTGGCTTAGCGCTTGGCCCTGGCGCTTGTCTTGGCGCTTTTCATGTCGCGTGGCTTGTCGCTTGGCTTCGCGCTTTTCCTGGCACGTGGCTTGGCACTTGGCTGGTTGCTTGGCTTGTTGCTTGGCTTGACACTTGGTTTGCCACTTGGCTTGGTGCTTGGCTTGGCGCTCTCCTTGGTGCATGGGGTGGCGCTTTTCCTATCGTTTGGCTTGGCGCTTGGCTTGACGCTTTTCTTGGCGCCTAGCTTGGCGCTTGGCTGGGCGCTTGGCTTGTTGCTTGGCTTGACACTTGGTTTGCCACTTGGCTTGGAGCTTGGCTAGGCGTTTGGCTTGGCGTTTGTCTCGGCGCTTGGCTTGGCGCTTTTCTTGGCGCGTGGCTTGGCGCGTAGCTTGGCGCTTGGCTGGGCGCTTGACTTGGCGCTTGGCTTCTCGGTTGGCTTGGCGCTTGGCTGGGCGCTTCGCTTGGCGCTTGGCTTGGCGCTTTTCTTGGCGCGTAGCTTGTCGCTTGGCTTGGTGCTTTTCTTGGCGCGTGGCTGGGCGCTTGTCTGGGCGCTTGGGTTGGCGCTTGGCTTGGCGCTTGGCTTGGCGCTTGGCTTAGCGCTTAGCTTGGCGCTCTCTTGGCGCATGGCTAGTCGCTTGGCTTGGCGCTTTTCTTGGCGGGTGCCTAGGCACTTGGCTTGGCGCTTGCCTTGGCGCGTGCCTTAACGCTTTTCTTGGCGCGTGGCTTGGCGCTTAGCTGGCTGGGCGCTTGGCTTAGCGTTTGGCTTGACGCTTGGCTTGGCGCTTTCCTTGGCGGGTGGCTTAGCACTTGGCTTGCCGCTTGGCTTGGCGCGTGGTTTTGCGCTTTTCTTGGCGGGTGCCTTGGCGCGTGGCTTGGCGTTTGGCTGGCTGGGCGCTTGGCTTAGCGTTTGGCTTGACGCTTGGCTTGGCGCTTTTCTTGGCGGGTGGCTTGGCGCTTGGCTTGGCGCGTGGTTTGGCGCTTTTCTTGGCGCGTGGATTGGCGCTTTCCTTAGCGCGTGGCTTGGAGCTTGGCTTGGCGCTTGGCTTGGCGCTTGGTTTGGCGCTCTTCTTGGCGCTTTTCATGGCGCGTGGCTTGGCGCTTGGCTTGGCGCTTGGCTTGGCGCATAACTTGGCGCTCTCCATGGCGCGCGGCTTGGCGCTTGGCTGGACGCTTGGCTTGGCGCTTTCTTGCCGGGTGGCTTGTCGCTTGGCTTGGCGCTTACTTGGCGCGTGACTTGGTGCGTGGCTTGGCACTTGGCTGGGCGCTTGGCTTGGCGCTTGGCTTGGCGCTTGGCTTGACGCTTTCTTGGCGCGTGGCTTGTCGCTTGGCTTTGCGCTTTCTTGGCGCGTGACTTGGTGCGTGGCTTGGCACTTGGCTGGGCGCTTGGCTTGGCGCTTGGCTTGGCGCTTTCTTCGCGCGTGGCTTGGCGCTTGGCTTGGCTCTTGGCTTGGCGCTTGGCTTGGCGCATGGCTTGGCGCTCTCCTTGGCGCGCGGCTTGGCGCTTGGCTCGTCGCTTGGCTTGGCGATTTCTTGGCGCGTGGCTTGTCGCTTGGCTTGGCGCTTTTCTTGGCGGGTGGCTTGGCACTTGGCTTGGCGCTTGGCTTGGAGCGTGGTTTGGCGCTTTTCTTGGCGCGTGGCTTGGGGCGTGGCTTGGCGCTTGGCTGACTGGGCGCTTGGCTTAGCGTTTGGCTTGACGCTTGGCATGGTGCTTTCCTTAGCGCATGGCTTGGCGTTCTCCTTGACGCGTGGCTTGACGCTTGGCTGGGCACTTGGCTTAGCGCTTGGCCCTGGCGCTTGTCTTGGCGCTTTTCATGTCGCGTGGCTTATCGCTTGGCTTCTCGCTTTTCCTGGCACGTGGCTTGGCACTTGGCTGGTTGCTTGGCTTGGCGCTCTCCTTGGTGCATGGGGTGGCGCTTTTCCTATCGCGTGGCTTTGCGCTTGGCTTGACGCTTTTCTTGGCGCGTGGCTTGGCGCTTGGCTTGGCGCTTGGATTGGTGCTTGGCTTGACGCTTGGCTTGCCAATTGGCTTGGAGCTTGGCTTGACGCTTGGCTTGGCGCATGCCTTGGCGCTTATCTTGGCGCGTAGCTTGTCGCTTGGCTTGGTACTCTTTTTGGCGCGTGGCTTGACGCTTTTCTTGGCGCGTGGCTTGGCGCTTGGCTTGGCGCTTGGGTTGGCGCTTTTCTTGGCGCGTAGCTTGTCGCTTGGCTTGGTACATTTTGGCGCGTGGTTTGGCGCTTGTCTGGGCGCTTGGATTGGCGCTTGGCTTGACGCTTGGCTTGCCTCTTGGCTTGGAGCTTGGCTTGACGCTTGGCTTGGCGCATGCCTTGGCGCTTATCTTGGCGCGTAGCTTGTCGCTTGGCTTGGTACTTTTTTTGGCGCGTGGCTTGACGCTTTTCTTGGCGCGTGGCTTGGCGCTTGGCTTGGCGCTTGGCTTGGCGCTTTTCTTGGCACGTAGCTTGTCGCTTGGCTTGGTACTTTTTTTGGCGCGTGGCTTGGCGCTTGTCTGGGAGCTTGGATTGACGCTTGGCTGGGCGCTTGGCTTGGCGCTTGGCTTGGCGCTTTTCATGGCGCTTTTCTTGGCGCTTTCCTTGGCGCTTGGCTGGGCGCTTGGCTTGGCGCTTGGCGCGGCGCGTGGCTTGACGCTTGGCGCTCTCCTTGACGCGTGGCTTGACGCTTGGCTGGGCACTTGGCTTGGCCCTTGGCTTGGCGCTTGGCTTGGCGCATGTCTTGGCGCTTTTCATAGCGCGTGGCTTGTCGCTTGGCTTCGCGCTTTTCTTGGCACGTGGCTTGGCACTTGGCTGGTCACTTGGCTTGGCGCTCTCCTTGGTGCATGGGGTGGCGCTTTTCCTATCGTTTGGCTTGGCGCTTGGCTTGACGCTTTTCTTGGCGCCTAGCTTGGCGCTTGGCTGGGCGCTTGGCTTGTTGCTTGGCTTGACACTTGGTTTGCCACTTGGCTTGGAGCTTGGCTAGGCGTTTGGCTTGGCGTTTGTCTCGGCGCTTGGCTTGGCGCTTTTCTTGGCGCGTGGCTTGGCGCGTAGATTGGCGCTTGGCTGGGCGCTTGACTTGGCGCTTGGCTTCTCGGTTGGCTTGGCGCTTGGCTGGGCGCTTGGCTTGGCGCTTGGCTTGGCGCTTTTCTTGGCGCGTAGCTTGTCGCTTGGCTTGGTGCTTTTCTTGGCGCGTGGCTGGGCGCTTGTCTGGGCGCTTGGGTTGGCGCTCGGCTTGGCGCTTGGCTTGGCGCTTGGCTTAGCGCTTAGCTTGGCGCTCTCTTGGCGCATGGCTAGTCGCTTGGCTTGGCGCTTTTCTTGGCGGGTGCCTAGGCACTTGGCTTGGCGCTTGCCTTGGCGCGTGCCTTAACGCTTTTCTTGGCGCGTGGCTTGGCGCTTAGCTGGCTGGGCGCTTGGCTTAGCGTTTGGCTTGACGCTTGGCTTGGCGCTTTCCTTGGCGGGTGGCTTAGCACTTGGCTTGCCGCTTGGCTTGGCGCGTGGTTTTGCGCTTTTCTTGGCGGGTGCCTTGGCGCGTGGCTTGGCGTTTGGCTGGCTGGACGCTTGGCTTAGCGTTTGGCTTGACGCTTGGCTTGGCGCTTTTCTTGGCGGGTGGCTTGGCGCTTGGCTTGGCGCGTGGTTTGGCGCTTTTCTTGGCGCGTGGATTGGCGCTTTCCTTAGCGCGTGGCTTGGAGCTTGGCTTGGCGCTTGGCTTGGCGCTTGGTTTGGCGCTCTTCTTGGCGCTTTTCAAGGCGCGTGGCTTGGCGCTTGGCTTGGCGCTTGGCTTAGCGCTTGGCTTGGCGCTTATATTGGCGCTTTTCTTGGCGGGTGGCTTGGCACTTGGCTTGGCGCTTGGCTTGGCACGTGGCTTGGCGCGTGCCTTGGCGCGTGGCTTGTCGCTTGGCTTGGCGCTCTCCTAAGAGCGTGGCTTGGCGCTTGGCTCGGCGCGTGGCTTGACGCTTGGCTTAGCGCTTGGCTTGGCGCCTATATTGGCGCTTTTCTTGGCGGGTGGCTTGGCACTTGGCTTGGCGCTCTCCTAAGAGCGTGGCTTGGCGCTCTCCTTGGCGCGTGACTTGGCGCTTGGCTTGTCGCTTGGCTTAGCGCTTGGCTTGGCGCTTATATTGGCGCTTTTCTTGTCGGGTGGCTTGGCACTTGGCTTGGCGCTTGGCTTGGCACGTGGCTTGGCGCGTGCCTTGGCGCGTGGCTTGTCGCTTGGCTTGGCGCTCTCCTAAGAGCGTGGCTTGGCGCTTGGCTCGGCGCGTGGCTTGACGCTTGGCTCGGCGCTTGGCTTGGCGCTCTCTTGGCGCGTGGCTTGTCGCTTGTCTTGGCGCTTTTCTTGGCGAGTGGCTTGGCACTTGGCTTGGCGCTTGGCTTGGCGCGTCGCTTGGAGCGTGCCTTGGCGCGTCGCTTGTCGCTTGGCTTGGCGCTCTCCTTAGAGCGTGGCTTGGCGCTTGGCTCGGCGCGTGGCTTGACGCTTGGCTCGGCGCGTGGCTTGGCGCTTGGCGTGGCGCTTTTCTTGGCGCGTGGCCTGGCGCTTGGCTTGTCGCTTGGCTTGACGCTTGGCTTGGCGCTTTTCTTGGCTCGTGGCTTGGCGCGTGGCTTGTCGCTTGGCTTGGCGCTCTCCTTAGAGCGTGGCTTGGTGCTTGGCTTGTCGCTTGGCTTGACGCTTTCCTTGGCGCTTTTCTTGGCGCGTGGCTTGGCGCGTAGCTTGGCGCTTGGCTAGGCGCTTGGCTTGGCGCTTGGCTTGTCGCTTGGCTTGGCGCTTGGCTTGGCGTTTGGCTTGGCGATAGGCTTAGCGCTTTTGTTGGCGCATTGCCTTGCGCTTGGCTAGCCGCTTGGCCTGGGGCTTGGCTTGACGCTTTCCTTGGCGCTTTTCCTGGCGCGTGGCTTGGCGCGTAGCTTGGCGCTTGGCTAGGCGCTTGGCTTGGCGCTTGGCTTGTCGCTTGGCTTGGCGTTTGGCTTGGCGATAGGCTTAGCGCTTTTGTTGGCGCATTGCCTTGCGCTTGGCTAGCCACTTGGCCTGGGGCTTGGCTTGACGCTTTCCTTGGCGCTTTTCTTGGCGCTTGGCTTGGCGCTTGGCTTGTCGCTTGGCTTGGCGCTTGGCTTGGCGTTTGGCTTGGCGATAGGCTTAGCGCTTTTGTTGGCGCATTGCCTTGCGCTTGGCTAGCCACTTGGCCTGGGGCTTGGCTTGACGCTTTCCTTGGCGCTTTTCTTGGCGCGTGGCTTGGCGCGTAGCTTGGCGCTTGGCTTGGCGCTTTTCTTGGCGCGTAGCTTGTCGCTTGGCTTGGTACTTTTTTTGGCGGGTGGCTTGGCGCTTGTCTGGGCGCTTGGATTGACGCTTGGCTGGGCACTTGGCTTGGCGCTTGGCTTGGCGCTTTTCATGGCGCTTTTCTTGGCGCTTTCCTTGGCGCTTGGCTTGGCGCTTGGCGCGGCGCGTGGCTTGACGCTTGGCTTGGCGCATGGCTTGGCGCTCTCCTTGACGCGTGGCTTAACGCTTGGCTGGGCACATGGCTTGGCCCTTGGCTTGGCGCTTGGCTTGGCGCATGTCTTGGCGCTTTTCATAGCGCGTGGCTTGTCGCTTGGCTTCGCGCTTTTCTTGGCACGTGGCTTGGCACTTGGCTGGTCGCTAGGCTTGGCGCTCTCCTTGGTGCATGGGGTGGCGCTTTTCTTACCGTTTGGCTTGGCGCTTGGCTTGTCGCTTTTCTTGGCGCCTAGCTTGGCGCTTGGCTGGGCGCTTGGCTTGTTGCTTGGCTTGACACTTCGTTTGCCACTTGGCTTGGAGCTTGGCTAGGCGTTTGGCTTGGCGTTTGTCTCGGCGCTTGGCTTGGCGCTTTTCTTGGCGCGTGGCTTGGCGCGTAGCTTGGCGCTTGGCTGGGCGCTTGACTTGGCGCTTGGCTTCTCGGTTGGCTTGGCGCTTGGCTGGGCGCTTGGCTTGGAGCTTGGCTTGGCGCTTTTCTTGGCGCGTAGCTTGTCGCTTGGCTTGGTGCTTTTCATGGCGCGTGGCTGGGCGCTTGTCTGGGCGCTTGGGTTGGCGCTTGGCTTGGCGCTTGGCTTGGCGCTTGGCTTAGCGCTTAGCTTGGCGCTCTCTTGGCGCGTGGCTAGTCGCTTGGCTTGGCGCTTTTCTTGGCGGGTGCCTAGGCACTTGGCTTGGCGCTTGCCTTGGCGCGTGCCTTAACGCTTTTCTTGGCGCGTGGCTTGGCGTTTAGCTGGCTGGGCGCTTGGCTTAGCGTTTGGCTTGACGCTTGGCTTGGCGCTTTCCTTGGCGGGTGGCTTAGCACTTGGCTTGCCGCTTGGCTTGGCGCGTGGTTTTGCGCTTTTCTTGGCGGATGCCTTGGCGCGTGGCTTGGCGCTTGTCTGGCTAGGCGCTTGGCTTAGCGCTTGGCTTGACGCTTGGCTTGGCGCTTTTCTTGGCGGGTGGCTTGGCGCTTGGCTTGGCGCGTGGTTTGGCGCTTTTCTTGGCGCGTGGCTTGGCGCTTTCCTTGGCGCGTGGCTTGGAGCTTGGCTTGGCGCTTGGCTTGGCGCTTGGCTTGGCGCTTGGCTTGGTGCTTGTCTTGGGGCATGGCTCGGCGCTCTCCTTGGCGCGCGACTTGGCGCTTGGCTTGGCGCTTGGCTTAGCGCTTGGCTTGGCGCTTATATTGGCGCTTTTCTTGGCGGGTGGCTTGGTACTTGGCTTGGCGCTTGGCTTGGCACGTGGCTTGGCGCGTGCCTTGGCGCGTGGCTTGTCGCTTGGCTTGGCGCTCTCCTAAGAGCGTGGCTTGGCGCTTGGCTCGGTGCGTGGCTTGACGCTTGGCTCGGCGCTTGGCTTGGCGCTTTCTTGGCGCGTGTTTTGTCGCTTGGCTTGGCGCTTTTCTTGGCGGGTGGCTTGGCACTTGGCTTGGCGCTTGGCTTGGCGCGTCGCTTGGAGCGTGCCTTGGCGCGTCGCTTGTCGCTTGGCTTGGCGCTCTCCTTAGAGCGTGGCTTGGCGCTTGGCTCGGCGCGTGGCTTGACGCTTGGCTCGGCGCGTGGCTTGGCGCTTGGCGTGGCGCTTTTCTTGGCGCGTGGCCTGGCGCTTGGCTTGTCGCTTGGCTTGACGCTTGGCTTGGCGCTTTTCTTGGCGCGTGGCTTGGCGCGTGGCTTGTCGCTTGGCTTGGCGCTCTCCTTAGTGCGTGGCTTGGTGCTTGGCTTGCCACTTGGCCTGGGGCTTGGCTTGGCGCTTTTCTTGGCGCTTTTCTTGGCGCGTGCCTTGGCGCGTGGCTTGTCGCTTGGCTTGGCGCTCTCCTAAGAGCGTGGCTTGGCGCTTGGCTCGGCGCGTGGCTTGACGCTTGGCTTAGCTCTTGGCTTGGCGCTTATATTGGCGCTTTTCTTGGCGGGTGGCTTGGCACTTGGCTTGGCGCTTGGCTTGGCACGTGGCTTGGCGCGTGCCTTGGCGCGTGGCTTGTCGCTTGGCTTGGCGCTCTCCTAAGAGCGTGGCTTGGCGCTCTCCTTGGCGCGTGACTTGGCGCTTGGCTTGTCGCTTGGCTTAGCGCTTGGCTTGGCGCTTTTCTTGGCGCGTGGCCTGGCGCGTGGCTTGTCGCTTGGCTTGGCGCTCTCCTTGGAGCGTGGCTTGGCGCTTGGATTGGCGCTTTTCTTGGCGCGGGGCTTGTCGCTTGGCTTGGCGCTTTTCTTGGCGCGTGGCTTGGCGCTTGGTTGGGCGTTTGGCTTGGTGCTTGTCTCGGCGATGGTTTGGCGCTTTTCTTAAAGCGTGGCTTGGCGCGTAGCCTGGCGTTTGGTTTGGAGCTTAGAATGCCGCTTGGATTGCCGCTTGGCTTGGCGCTCTCCTTGGCGCGTGGCTTGGCGCTTGGATTGGCGCTTTTCTTGGCGCGTGGGTTGTCGTTTGGCTTAGCGCATGGCGTGGCATTTTTCTTGGCGCGTAACTTGGTGCTTGGCTTGGCGCGTGGCTTGTCGCTTGGCTTGGCGCTCTCCTTGGTGCATGGGGTGTCGCTTTTCTTGGCGCGTGGCTTGTCGCTTGGCTTGGCGCGTGGCTTGGCTCTTGGCTTGGCGTTTGGTTTGGCGCTTTTCTTGGCGCTTGGCTTGGCGCGTGGCATGTCGCTTGGCTTGGCGCATGGCGTGACGCTTTTCTTGGCGCTTGGCTTGGCGCTTGGCTTGGCGCTTGGCTTGGCGCATGGCATGTCGCTTGGCTTGGCGCATGGCGTGGCGCCTATCTTGGCGCTTGGCTTGGCGCTTGGTTTGGCGTTTCTTTTGGCGCGTGGCTTATCGCTTGGCTTGGCGCATGGCGTGGAGCTTTTTTTGGCGGGTGTCTTGGCGCTTGGCTTAGCGCGTGGCTTGGCGCTTGGCTTAGTGCTTGGTTTGGCGCATGTCGTGGCACTTTTCTTGGCGCGTGGCTTGGCGCTTGGTTTGGCGCTTGGCTCGGCGCTTTTCTTGGCGGTTGGCTTGTCGCTTGGCTTGGCACTCTCCTTGGAGCGTAGCTTGGCGCTTGGCTCGGCGCGTGGCTTGGCGCTTGGCTCATCGCGTGGGTTGGCGCTTGGCTTGGCGCTTTTCTTGGCGAGTGGCCTGGCGCGTGGCTTGCCGTTTGGCTTGGCGCTCTCTTTGATGAATGGGGTGGCGTTTTTCCTGGCGCGTGGCTTGGCGCTTAGCCTGGCGCTTTTCTTGGCGCGTGGCTTGGCGCGTGGCTTGTCGCTTGGCTTGGCGCTTTTCATGGCGCGTGGCTTGGAGCTTGGCTTAACGCCTGGCTTGGAGCTTGGTTTGGCGCTTTTTTTAGCGCTTTTCTTGGCGCGTGGCATGGCGCTTGGCGTGGCTCTTGGCTTGGTGCTTGTCTTGGCGCTTGGCTTGGCGCTATCCTTTTCACGTGACTTGGCGCTTGGCTGGGCGCTTGGCTTGTCGCTTTTCTTGGCGCGTAGCTTGGCGCTTGTCTGGGCGCTTGGCTTGGCGCTTGGTTTGGCGCTTGGGTTAACGCTTTCTTGGCGCGTGGCTTGTCGCTTGGCTTGGCTCTTTTGTTGGCGGGTGGCTTGGCGCGTGGCTCGGCTCTTTTGTTGGCGGGTGGCTTGGCGCGTGGCTTGGCGCTTAGCTGGGTTGGCGCTTGGCTGGGCGCTTGGCTTGACGCTTTTCTTGGCGCGTAGCTTGGCGCTAGTCTGGGCGCTTGGCTTGGCGCTTGGCTTGGCGCTTGGCTTGGCGCTTGGCTTGGCGCTTGGGTTGGCGCTTTCTTGGCGCGTGGCTTGTCGCTTGGCTTGGCTCTTTTGTTGGCGGGTGGCTTGGCGCGTGGCTTGGCGCTTAGCTGGGTTGGCGCTTGGCTGGGCGCTTGGCTTGTCGCTTTTCTTGGCGCGTAGCTTGGCGCTAGTCTGGGCGCTCGGCTTGGCGCTTGGCTTGGCGCTTGGCTTGGCGCTTGGCTTGGCGCTTGGCTTGGCGCTTGGCTTGGCGCTTGGCTTGGCGCTTGGGTTGGCGCTTTCTTGGCGCGTGGCTTGTCGCTTGGCTTGGCTCTTTTGTTGGCGGGTGGCTTGGCGCGTGACTTGGCGCTTAGCTGGGTTGGCGCTTGGATTGGCGCTTAGTTTGTCGCTTTTCTTGGCGCGTGGCTTGGCGCGTGGCTTGGCGCGTGGCTTGTCGCTTGGCTTGGTGCTTTTCTTGGCGCGTGGCTTGGCGCTTGTCTGGGTGCTTGGCTTGGCGCTTTTCTTGGCGCTTGGCTTGGCGCTTGGCTTGTCGCTTTTCTTGGCGCGTAGCTTGTCGCTTGGCTTGGTGCTTTTCTTGGCGCGTGGCTTGTCGCTTGGCTCGGCGCTTTTCTTGGCGGTTGGCTTGTCGCTTGGCTTGGCGCTCTCCTTGGAGCGTGGCTTGGCCCTTGGCTCGGCGCGTGGCTTGGCGCTTGGCTTGTCGCTTGGCTTGGCGCTTTTTATGGCGCGTGGCTTGGAGCTTGGCTTAGCGCCTGGATTGGCGCTTGGCTTGGCGCTTTTCTTGGCGCGTGGCCTGGCGCGTGGCTTGCCGCTTGGCTTGGCGCTCTCTTTGGTGCATGGGGTGGCGTTTTTCCTGGCGCGTGGCTTGGCGCTTAGCCTGGCGCTTTTCTTGGCGCGTGGCTTGGCGCTTGGCTTGTCGCTTGGCTTGGCGCTTTTTATGGCGCGTGGCTTGGAGCTTGGCTTAGCGCCTGGATTGGCGCTTGGTTTAGCGCTTTTCTTAGCGCTTTTCTTGGCGCGTGGCTTGGCGCTTGGCTTGGCGCTTGGCTTGGTGCTTGTCTTGGCGCATGGCTTGGCGCTATCCTTTTCACGTGACTTGGCGCTTGGCTGCGCGCTTGGCTTGTCGCTTTTCTTGGCGCGTAGCTTGGCGCTTGTCTGGGCGTTTGGCTTGGCGCCTGGCTTGGCGCTTGGCTTGGCGCTTGGGTTGGCGCTTTCTTGGCGCGTGGCTTGTCGCTTGGCTTGGCTCTTTTGTTGGCGGGTGGCTTGGCGCGTGGCTTGGCGCTTAGCTGGGTTGGCGCTTGGCTGGGAGCTTGGCTTTTCGCTTTTCTTGGCGCGTAGCTTGGCGCTTGTCTGGGCGGTTGGCTTGGCGCTTGGCTTGGCGCTTGGTTTGTCGCTTTTCTTGTCGCGTGGCTTGGCGCGTGGCCTGGCGCTTGGTTGGGCGTTTTTCTTGGCGCTTGTCTCGGCGATGGATTGGCGCTTTTCTTAAAGCGTGGCTTGGCGCGTAGCCTGGCGTTTGGTTTGGCGCTTAGAATGCCGCTTGGATTGCCGCTTGGATTGGCGCTTTTCTTGGCGCGTGGGTTGTCGTTTGGCTTAGCGCATGGCGTGGCATTTTTCTTGGCGCGTAACGTGGTGCTTGGCTTGGCGCGTGGCTTGTCGCTTGGCTTGGCGCTCTCCTTGGTGCATGGGGTGTCGCTTTTCTTGGCGCGTGGCTTGTCGCTTGGCTTGGCGCGTGGCTTGGCTCTTGGCTTGGCGTTTGGTTTGGCGCTTTTCTTGGCGCTTGGCTTGGCGCGTGGCATGTCGCTTGGCTTGGCGCATGGCGTGACGCTTTTCTTGGCGCGTGGCTTGGCGCTTGGCTTGGCGCTTGGCTTGGCGCATGGCATGTCGCTTGGCTTGGCGCATGGCGTGGCGCCTTTCTTGGCGCGTGGCTTGGCGCTTGGATTGGCGCTTGGCTTGTCGCGTGGCTTGGCGATTGGCTTGGCGCTTTTGTTGGCGCGTGATTTGGCGCGTGGCTTTTTGCTTGGCTTGGTGCTCTCCTTGGTGCATGGGATGGCCCTTTTCTTGGCGCGTGGCTTGGCGCTTGGTTTGGCGCTTGGCTTGGCGCTTTTCTTGGCCAGTGGCCTAGCGCTTGGCTTTTCGCTTGGCTTGGTGCTCTCCTTGGTGCAAGGGATGGCCCTTTTCTTGGCGCGGGGCTTGTCGCTTGGATTGGCGCTTCTCTTGGCGCGGGGCTTGTCTCTTGGCTTCGCGCTTTTCTTTGCGCGTGACTTGGCGCGTGACTTGGCATTTGACTTGGCGCTTTTGTTGGCGCGTGGCATGTCGCTTGGCTTGGCGCATGGCGTGACGCTTTTCTTGGCGCGTGGCTTGGCGCTTGGCTTGGCGCTTGGCTTGGCGCATGGCATGTCGCTTGGCTTGGCGCATGGCGTGGCGCCTTTCTTGGCGCGTGGCTTGGCGCTTGGATTGTCGCTTGGCTTGTCGCGTGGCTTGGCGATTGGCTTGGCGCTTTTGTTGGCGCGTGATTTGGCGCGTGGCTTTTTGCTTGGCTTGGTGCTCTCCTTGGTGCATGGGATGGCCCTTTTCTTGGCGCGTGGCTTGGCGCTTGGTTTGGCGCTTGGCTTGGCGCTTTTCTTGGCCAGTGGCCTAGCGCTTGGCTTTTCGCTTGGCTTGGTGCTCTCCTTGGTGCAAGGGATGGCCCTTTTCTTGGCGCGGGGCTTGGCACTTGACTTGGCGCTTCTCTTGGCGCG
Organism: Agriotes lineatus; assembly: GCA_940337035.1. Taxonomy (NCBI): domain Eukaryota; kingdom Metazoa; phylum Arthropoda; class Insecta; order Coleoptera; family Elateridae; genus Agriotes; species Agriotes lineatus. Next base: position 342,598 of record CALNHX010000128.1, read on the forward strand.
ATGCTTGTCGCTTGGTTTGGCGCTTTTCTTGGCGCGTGGCTTGGCGCGTGGCTTGGCGCTTGTCTCGGCGATGGTTTGGCGCTTTTCATAAAGCGTGGTTTAGCGCGTAGCCTGGCATTTGGTTTGACGCTTAGAATGGCGCTTGGCTAGCCGCTTGGCTTGGCGCTTAGCTTGGCGCGTGGTTTGGCGCTTGGCTTGGCGCTTTTCTTGGCGCGTGGCTTGTCGCTTGGCTTGGCGCTTGGCTTGGCGCGCCTTTCTTGGTGCATGGCATGGCGCTTTTCCTGGCGCGTGGCTTGGCGCTTGGTTTAGCGCTTGGCTTGGCGCTTTTCTTGACGCGTGGCTTGGCGCGTAGCTTGTCGTTTGGCTTGACGCTCTCCTTGGTGCATGGGTGGCGCTTTTCTTGGCGCGTGGCTTGGCGCTTGGATTAGCGCTTGGCTTGGCGCTTAACTTGGCGCCTTTCTTGGCGCGTGGCTTGGCGCGTGGCTTGTCGCTTGGTTAGGTGCTCTCCTTGGCGTGTGGCTTGGCGCTTGCCTTGGCACGTGGTTTGGCGCTAGGCTTGGCGCGTGGCTTGGCGCTTGACTTGGCGTTTTTGTTGGCGGGTGGCTTGTCGCTTGGCTTGGCGCTCTTCTTGGCGCGTGGCTTGGCGCTTAGCTTGGCGCGTGGTTTGGCGCTTGGCTTGGCGCTTTTCCTGGCGCGTGGGTTGTCGCTTGGCTTATCGCTTGGCTTGTCGCGTGGCTTGGCGATTGGCTTGGCGCTTTTGTTAACGCGTGATTTGGCGCGTGGCTTTTCGCTTGGCTTGGTGCTCCCCTTGGTGCATGGGATGGCCCTTTTCTTGGCGCGTGGCTTGGCGCTTGGTTTGGCGCTTGGCTTGGCGCTTTTCTTGGCAAGTGGCCTAGCGCTTGGCTTTTCGCTTGGCTTGGTGCTCTCCTTGGTGCATGGGATGGCCCTTTTCTTGGCGCAAGGCTTGTCGCTTGGCTTGGCGCATGGCGTGGCGCATTTCTTGGCGCGTGGCTTGGCGCTTGGCTTAGCGCTTGGCTTGGCGCTTGGCTTGGCGCTTGGCTTGGCGTTTTTCTTGGCGCGTGGCTTGGCGCGTGGCTTGTCACTTGGCTTGGCGCTTGGCTTGGCGCTTTTCTTGGCGCGTGGCCTGGCGCGTGGCTTGTCACTTGGCTTGGCGCTCTCCTTGGAGCGTGGGATGGCGCTTTTCTTGGCGCGTGGCTTGGCGCTTGGCTTGGCGCTTTTCTTGGCGCGTGGCCTGGCGCGTGGCTTGTCGCTTGGCTTGGCGCTCTCCTTGGAGCGTGGCTTGGCGCTTGGATTGGCGCTTTTCTTGGCGCGGGGCTTGTCGCTTGGCTTGGCGCTTTTCTTGGCGCGTGGCTTGGCGCTTAGTTGGGCGTTTGGCTTGGCGCTTGTCTCGGAGATGGTTTGGCGTTTTTCTTAAAGCGTGGCTTGGCGCGTAGCCTGGCGTTTGGTTTGGCGCTTAGAATGCCGCTTGGATTGCCGCTTGGCTTGGCGCTCTCCTTGGCGCGTGGCTTGGCGCTTGGATTGGCGCTTTTCTTGGCGCGTGGCTTGGCGCGTGGCTTGGCGCATGGATTGGCGCTTTTCTTGGCGCGATGCTTGTCGCTTGACTTGGCGCTTTTCTTGGCGCGTGACTTGGCACTTGACTTGGCGCTTTTGTTGGCGCGTGGCTTGGTGCGTGGCTTGGCGCATGGATTGGAGCTTCTTTTGGCGCGATGCTTGTCGTTTGGTTTGGCGCTTTTCTTGGCGCGTGGCTTGGCGCTTGGTTGGGCGTTTGGCTTGGCGCTTGTCTCGGCTATGGTTTGGCGCTTTTCATAAAGCGTGGCTAAGCGCGTAGCCTGGCATTTGGTTTGACGCTTAGAATGGCGCTTGGCTAGCCGCTTGGCTTGGCGCTTTCCTTGGCGCGTGGTTTGGCGCTTGGATTGGCGCTTTTCTTGGCGCGTGGGTTGTCGCTGGCTTTGCGCTTGGCTTGACGCTTGCTTTGGCGCTTTCCTTGGCGCGTGGCCTAGCGCGTGGCTTGTCGCTTGGCTTGGCGCTCTTCTTGGCACGTGGCTTGACGCTTAGCTTGGCGCGTGGTTTGGCGCTTGGCTTGGCGCTTTTATTGGCGCGTGGCATGGCGCGTGGCTTGTCGCTTGGCTTGGCGCGCCTTTCTTGGTGCATGGCAAGGCGCTTTTCCTGGCGCGTGGCTTGGCGCGTGGTTTGGCGCTTGGCTTGGCGCTTTTCTTGACGCGTGGCATGGCGCGTGGCTTGTCGCTTGGCTTGGCGCACCTTTCTTGGTGCATGGCAAGGCGCTTTTCTTGGCGCGTGGCTTGGCGCTTGAATTAGCGCTTGGCTTGGCGCTTAGCTTGGTGCGTGGCCTGGCGCGTGGCTTGTCGCTTGGCTTGCCGCGTTCTTCTAGGTGCATGGCATGGCGCTTTTCCTGGCGCTTGGTTTGGCGCTTGGCTTGGCGCTTGGCTTGGCGCCTTTCTTAACGCGTGGTTTGGCGCGTGGCTTGTCGCTTAGCTTGGCGCTCTCCTTGGTGCATGGAGTGGCGCTTTACTCGGCGCGTGTTTTGTCGTATGGCTTGGCGCTTTTTTTAGTGCGTGGCTTAGCGCGTGGTTTGTCGCTTGGCTTGGCGCTTTTTTTGGTGCATGGGGTGGCGCTCTTCTTGGCGCGTGGCTTGGCGCTTGGTTTGGCGTTTCTTTTGGCGCGTGGCTTATCGCTTGGCTTGGCGCATGGCGTGGCGCTTTTTTTGGCGGGTGTCTTGGCGCTTGGCTTAGTGCTTGGCTTGGCGCATGTCGTGGCGCTTTTCTTGGCGCGTGGCTTGGCGCGTAGCTTGTCGCTTGGTCTGGTGTTCTCCTTGGCGCATAACTTGGCGCTTGGCTTGGCGCGTGGCTTGGCGCTTCGCATGGCGCTTTTGTTGGCGCGTGGCTTGGCGCGTGGCTTGTCGCTTGGCTTGGCGCTCTCTTTGGTGCTTGGGGTGTCGCTTTTCTTAGCGCGTGGCTTGGCGCTTGGCTTACACTTGGCTTGGAGCTTTTCTTGGAGAGTGGCCTGGCGCGTGGCTTGTTGCTTAACTTAGCGATCTCTTTGGAGCGTTGTTTGGCGCTTGGATTAGCGCTTGGCTTGGCGTTTTTCTTAACCCTCCAGTACCCGTTCAAAATTCTAATACATCAGTACCCGCACCGGTCTCGCAGTCCGCAGTCCTTAGCTTGGCGCTCTCCTTACAGCGTGGGATGGCGCTTTTCTTGGCACGTGGCTTGGCGCTTGGTTTGGCGCTTAGCTTGGCGCTTTTCTTGGAGCGTGGCCTGGCGCGTGGCTTGTCACTTAGCTTGGCGCTCTCCTTGCAGCGTGGGATGGCGCTTTTCTTGGCACGTGGCTTGTCGCTTGGCTTGGCGCTTTTTTTGGCGCGTGACTTAGCACTTGACTTGGCGCTTGGCTTGACGCTTGGCTTAGCGCATGCCTTGGCGCTCTCCTTGGCGCGTGGCTTGTCGCTTGGCTTGGCGCTCTCCTTGGTGCATGGGGTGTCGCTTTTCTTGGCGCGTGGCTTGTCGCTTGGCTTGGCGCGTGGCTTGGCTCTTGGCTTGGCGTTTGGTTTGGCGCTTTTCTTGGCGCTTGGCTTGGCGCGTGGCATGTCGCTTGGCTTATCGCATGGCGTGACGCTTTTCTTGGCGCGTGGCTTGGCGCTTGGCTTGGCGCATGGCATGTCGCTTGGCTTGGCGCATGGCGTGGCGCCTTTCTTGGCGCGTGGCTTGGCGCTTGGCTTGGCGCTTGGCTTGTCGCGTGGCTTGGCGATTGGGTTGGCGCTTTTGTTGGCGCGTGATTTGGCGCGTGGCTTGGTGCTCTCCTTGGTGCATGGGATGGCCCTTTTCTTGGCGCGTGGCTTGGCGCCTGGTTTGGCGCTTGGCTTAGCGCTTTTCTTGGCGAGTGGCCTAGCGCTTGGCTTTTCGCTTGGCTTGGTGCTCTCCTTGGTGCATGGGATGGCCCTTTTCTTGGCGCGGAACTTGTCGCTTGGATTGGCGCTTCTCTTGGCGCGGGGCTTGTCGCTTGACTTGATGCTTTTCTTGGCGCGTGACTTGGCACTTGACTTGGCGCTTTTGTTGGCGCGTGGCTTGGCGCGTGGCTTGGCGCATGGATTGGCGCTTCTCTTGGCGCGATGCTTGTCGCTTGGTTTGGCGCTTTTCTTGGCGCGTGGCTTGGCGCGTGGCTTGGCGCATGGATTGGCGCTTCTCTTGGCGCGATGCTTGTCGCTTGGTTTGGCGCTTTTCTTGGCCGTGGCCTAGCGCTTGGCTTTTCGCTTGGCTTGGTGCTCTCCTTGGTGCATTGGATGGCCCTTTTCTTGGCGCGGGGTTGTCGCTTAGATTGGCGCTTCTCTTGGCGCGTGGCTTGTCGCTTGGCTTGGTGCTCTTCTTGGCGCGTGGCTTGGCGCTTAGATTGGCTCGTGGTTTGGCGCTTTTCTTGGCGCGTGGCTTGTCGCTTGGCTTGGCGCATGGCGTGACGCTCTTTTTGGCGCGTGACTTGGCGCTTGGCTTGGCGCTTCATTTGGCGCTTAACTTGGCGCTTTTCTTAGCGCGTGGCATGTCGCTTGGCTTGGCGCATGGCGTGGCGCTTTTCTTGGCGCGTGGCTTGGCGCTTGGCTTAGCGCTTGGCTTGACGCTTGGCTTGGCGCTTGGCTTGGCGTTTTTCTTGGCGCGTGGCTTGGCGCGTGGCTTGTCACTTGGCTTGGCGCTTGGCTTGGCGCTTTTCTTGGCGCGTGGCCTGGCGCGTGCCTTGTCACTTGGCTTGGCGCTCTCCTTGGAGCATGGGATGGCGCTTTTCTTGGCGCGTGGCTTGGCGCTTGGTTTGGCGCTTGACTTGGCGCTTTTCTTGGCGCGTGGCCTGGCGCGTGGCTTGTCGCTTGGCTTGGCGCTCTCCTTGGAGCGTGGCTTGGCGCTTGGATTGGCGCTTTTCTTGGCGCGGGGCTTGTCGCTTGGCTTGGCGCTTTTCTTGGCGCGTGGCTTGGCGCTTGGTTGGGCGTTTGGCTTGGCGCTTGTCTCGGCGATGGTTTGGCGCTTTTCTTAAAGCGTGGCTTGGCGCGTAGCCTGGCGTTTGGTTTGGCGCTTAGAATGCCGCTTGGACTGCCGCTTGGCTTGGCGCTCTCCTTGGCGCGTGGCTTGGCGCTTGGCTTGGTGCTCTTGGCGCGTGGCTTGGCGCTTAGCTTGGCGCGTGGTTTGGCGCTTTTCTTGGCGCGTGGCTTGTCGCTTGGCTTGGCGCATGGCGTGACGCTCTTTTTGGCGCGTGACTTGGCGCTTGGCTTGGCGCTTCATTTGGCGCTTAACTTGGCGCTTTTCTTAGCGCGTGGCATGTCGCGTGACTTGGCGCTTGGCTTGGCGCTTCATTTGGCGCTTAACTTGGCGTTTTTGTTAGCGCGTGGCATGTCGCTTGGCTTGGCGCATGGCGTGGCGCTTTTTTTGGCGCGTGGCTTGGCGCTTGGCTTAGCGCTTGGCTTGGCGCTTGGCTTGGCGCTTGGCTTGGCGCTTTTCTTGGCGAGTGGCCTGGCGCGTGCCTTGTCACTTGGCTTGGCGCTCTCCTTGGAGCGTGGGATGGCGCTTTTCTTGGCGCGTGGCTTGGCGCTTGGTTTGGCGCTTGGCTTGGCGCTTTTCTTGGCGCGTGGCCTGGCGCGTGGCTTGTCGCTTGGCTTGGCGCTCTCCTTGGAGCGTGGCTTGGCGCTTGGATTGGCGCTTTTCTTGGCGCGTGGCTTGGCGCTTGGTTGGGCGTTTGGCTTGGCGCTTGTCTCGGCGATGGTTTGGCGCTTTTCATAAAACGTGGTTTAGCGCGTAGCCTGGCATTTGGTTTGACGCTTAGAATGGCGCTTGGCTAGCCGCTTGGCTTGGCGCTTAGCTTGGCGCGTGGTTTGGCGCTTGGCTTGGCGCTTTTCTTGGCGCGTGGCATGGCGCGTGGCTTGTCGCTTGGCTTGGCGCGCCTTTCTTGGTGCATGGCATGGCGCTTTTCCTGGCGCGTGGCTTGGCGCTTGGTTTAGCGCTTGGCTTGGCGCTTTTCTTGACGCGTGGCTTGGCGCGTAGCTTGTCGCTTGGCTTGACGCTCTCCTTGGTGCATGGGTGGCGCTTTTCTTGGCGCGTGGCTTGGCGCTTGGATTAGCGCTTGGCTTGGCGCTTAACTTGGCGCCTTTCTTGGCGCGTGGCTTGGCGCGTGGCTTGTCGCTTGGTTAGGTGCTCTCCTTGGCGTGTGGCTTGGCGCTTGGCTTGGCGCGTGGTTTGGCGCTAGGCTTGGCGCGTGGCTTGGCGCTTGACTTGGCGTTTTTGTTGGCGGGTGGCTTGTCGCTTGGCTTGGCGCTCTTCTTGGCGCGTGGCTTGGCGCTTAGCTTGGCGCGTGGTTTGGCGCTTGGCTTGGCGCTTTTCCTGGCGCGTGGGTTGTCGCTTGGCTTATCGCTTGGCTTGTCGCGTGGCTTGGCGATTGGCTTGGCCCTTTTGTTAACGCGTGATTTGGCGCGTGGCTTTTCGCTTGGCTTGGTGCTCTCCTTGGTGCATGGGATGGCTCTTTTCTTGTCGCAAGGCTTGTCGCTTGGCTTGGCGCATGGCGTGACGCTCTTTTTGGCGCGTGACTTGGCGCTTGGCTTGGCGCTTCATTTGGCGCTTAACTTGGCGCTTTTCTTAGCGCGTGGCATGTCGCTTGGCTTGGCGCATGGCGTGGCGCTTTTCTTGGCGCGCGGCTTGGCGCTTGGCTTAGCGCTTGGCTTGGCGCTTGGCTTGGCGCTTGGCTTGGCGCTTTTCTTGGCGCGTGGCTTGGCGCGTGGCTTGTCACTTGGCTTGGCGCTTGGCTTGGCGCTTTTCTTGGCGCGTGGCCTGGCGCGTGCCTTGTCACTTAGCTTGGCGCTCTCCTTGGAGCGTGGGATGGCGCTTTTCTTGGCGCGTGGCTTGGCGCTTTTCTTGGCGCGTGGCTTGGCGCTTGGTTGGGCGTTTGGCTTGGCGCTTGTCTCGGCGATGGTTTGGCGCTTTTCTTAAAGCGTGGCTTGGCGCGTAGCCTGGCGTTTGGTTTGGCGCTTAGAATGCCGCTTGGATTGCCGCTTGGCTTGGCGCGTGGTTTGGCGCTTTTCTTGGCGCGTGGCTTGTCGCTTGGCTTGGCGCATGGCGTGACGCTCTTTTTGGCGCGTGACTTGGCGCTTGGCTTGGCGCTTCATTTGGCGCTTAACTTGGCGCTTTTCTTAGCGCGTGGCATGTCGCGTGACTTGGCGCTTGGCTTGGCGCTTCATTTGGCGCTTAACTTGGCGCTTTTCTTAGCGCGTGGCATGTCGCTTGGCTTGGCGCATGGCGTGGCGCTTTTTTTGGCGCGTGGCTTGGCGCTTGGCTTAGCGCTTGGCTTGGCGCTTGGCTTGGCGCTTGGCTTGGCGCTTTTCTTGGCGCGTGGCCTGGCGCGTGCCTTGTCACTTGGCTTGGCGCTCTCCTTGGAGCGTGGGATGGCGCTTTTCTTGGCGCGTGGCTTGGCGCTTGGTTTGGCGCTTGGCTTGGCGCTTTTCTTGGCGCGTGGCCTGGCGCGTGGCTTGTCGCTTGGCTTGGCGCTCTCCTTGGAGCGTGGCTTGGCGCTTGGATTGGCGCTTTTCTTGGCGCGGGGCTTGTCGCTTGGCTTGGCGCTTTTCTTGGCGCGTGGCTTGGCGCTTGGTTGGGCGTTTGGCTTGGCGCTTGTCTCGGCGATGGTTTGGCGCTTTTCTTAAAGCGTGGCTTGGCGCGTAGCCTGGCGTTTGGTTTGGCGCTTAGAATGCCGCTTGGATTGCCGCTTGGCTTGGCGCTCTCCTTGGCGCGTGGCTTGGCGCTTGGATTGGCGCTTTTCTTGGCGCGTGGGTTGTCGTTTGGCTTAGCGCATGGCGTGGCATTTTTCTTGGCGCGTAACTTGGTGCTTGGCTTGGCGCGTGGCTTGTCGCTTGGCTTGGCGCTCTCCTTGGGGCATGGGGTGTCGCTTTTCTTGGCGCGTGGCTTGTCGCTTGGCTTGGCGCGTGGCTTGGCTCTTGGCTTGGCGTTTGGTTTGGCGCTTTTCTTGGCGCTTGGCTTGGCGCGTGGCATGTCGCTTGGCTTGGCGCATGGCGTGACGCTTTTCTTGGCGCGTGGCTTGGCGCTTGGCTTGGCGCATGGCATGTTGCTTGGCTTGGCGCATGGCGTGGCGCCTTTCTTGGCGCGTGGCTTGGCGCTTGGATTGGCGCTTGGCTTGTCGCGTGGCTTGGCGATTGGCTTGGCGCTTTTGTTGGCGCGTGATTTGGCGCGTGGCTTTTCGCTTGGCTTGGTGCTCTCCTTGGTGCATGGGATGGCCCTTTTCTTGGCGCTTGGTTTGGCGCTTGGCTTGGCGCTTTTCTTGGCGAGTGGCCTAGCGCTTGGCTTTTTGCTTGGCTTGGTGCTCTCCTTGGTGCAAGGGATGGCCCTTTTCTTGGCGCGGGGCTTGTCGCTTGGATTGGCGCTTCTCTTGGCGCGGGGCTTGTCTCTTGGCTTGGCGCTTTTCTTTGCGCGTGACTTGGCGCGTGACTTGGCACTTGACTTGGCGCTTTTGTTGGCGCGTGGCTTGGCGCGTGGCTTGGCGCATGGATTGGCGCTTCTCTTGGCGCGATGCTTGTCGCTTGGTTTGGCGCTTTTCTTGGCGCGTGGCTTGGCGCGTGGCTTGGCGCTTGGTTGGGCGTTTGGCTTGGCGCTTGTCTCGGCGATGGTTTGGCGGTTTTCATAAAGCGTAGTTTAGCGCGTAGCCTGGCATTTGGTTTGACGCTTAGAATGGCGCTTGGCTAGCCGCTTGGCTTGGCGCTTAGCTTGGCGCGTGGTTTGGCGCTTGGCTTGGCGCTTTTCTTGGCGCGTGGCATGGCGCGTGGCTTGTCGCTTGGCTTGGCGCGCCTTTCTTGGTGCATGGCATGGCGCTTTTCCTGGCGCGTGGCTTGGCGCTTGGTTTAGCGCTTGGCTTGGCGCTTTTCTTGACGCGTGGCTTGGCGCGTAGCTTGTCGCTTGGCTTGACGCTCTCCTTGGTGCATGGGTGGCGCTTTTCTTGGCGCGTGGCTTGGCGCTTGGATTAGCGCTTGGCTTGGCGCTTGACTTGGCGCGTGGCATGGCGCGTGGCTTGTCGCTTGGCTTGGCGCGCCTTTCTTGGTGCATGGCATGGCGCTTTTCCTGGCGCGTGGCTTGGCGCCTGGTTTAGCGCTTGGCTTGGCGCTTTTCTTGACGCGTGGCTTGGCGCGTAGCTTGTCGCTTGGCTTGACGCTCTCCTTGGTGCATGGGTGGCGCCTTTCTTGGCGCGTGGCTTGGCGCGTGGCTTGTCGCTTGGTTAGGTGCTCTCCTTGGCGTGTGGCTTGGCGCTTGGCTTGGCGCGTGGTTTGGCGCTAGGCTTGGCGCGTGGCTTGGCGCTTGACTTGGCGTTTTTGTTGGCGGGTGGCTTGTCGCTTGGCTTGGCGCTCTTCTTGGCGCGTGGCTTGGCGCTTAGCTTGGCGCGTGGTTTGGCGCTTGGCTTGGCGCTTTTCCTGGCGCGTGGGTTGTCGCTTGGCTTATCGCTTGGCTTGTCGCGTGGCTTGGCGATTGGCTTGGCGCTTTTGTTAACGCGTGATTTGGCGCGTGGCTTTTCGCTTGGCTTGGTGCTCTCCTTGGTGCATGGGATGGCTCTTTTCTTGGCGCGTGGCTTGGCGCTTAGCTTGGCGCGTGGTTTGGCGCTTTTCTTTACGCGTGGCTTGTCGCTTGGCTTGGCGCATGGCGTGACGCTCTTTTTGGCGCGTGGCTTGGCGCTTGGCTTGGCGCTTCATTTGGCGCTTAACTTGGCGCTTTTCTTAGCGCGTGGCATGTCGCTTGGCTTGGCGCATGGCGTGGCGCTTTTCTTGGCGCGTGGCTTGGCGCTTGGCTTAGCGCTTGGCTTGGCGCTTGGCTTGGCGCTTGGCTTGGCGCTTTTCTTGGCGCGTGGCTTGGCGCGTGGCTTGTCACTTGGCTTGGCGCTTGGCTTGGCGCTTTTCTTGGCGCGTGGCCTGGCATGTGGCTTGTCACTTGGCTTGGCGCTCTCCTTGGAGCGTGGGATGGCGCTTTTCTTGGCGCGTGGCTTGGCGCTTGGTTTGGCGCTTGGCTTGGCGCTTTTCTTGGCGCGTGGCCTGGCGCGTGGCTTGTCGCTTGGCTTGGCGCTCTCCTTGGAGCGTGGCTTGGCGCTTGGATTGGCGCTTTTCTTGGCGCAAGGCTTGTCGCTTAGTTGGGCGTTTGGCTTGGCGCTTGTCTCGGCGATGGTTTGGCGTTTTTCTTAAAGCGTGGCTTGGCGCGTAGCCTGGCGTTTGGTTTGGCGCTTAGAATGCCGCTTGGATTGCCGCTTGGCTTGGCGCTCTCCTTGGCGCGTGGATTGGCGCTTGGATTAGCGCTTTTCTTGGCGCGTGGCTTGGCGCGTGGCTTGGCGCATGGATTGGCGCTTTTCTTGGCGCGATGCTTGTCGCTTGACTTGGCGCTTTTCTTGGCGCGTGACTTGGCACTTGACTTGGCGCTTTTGTTGGCGCGTGGCTTGGAGCTTCTTTTGGCGCGATGCTTGTCGTTTGGTTTGGCGCTTTTCTTGGCGCGTGGCTTGGCGCTTGGTTGGGCGTTTGGCTTGGCGCTTGTCTCGGCGATGGTTTGGCGCTTTTCATAAAGCGTGGCTTAGCGCGTAGCCTGGCATTTGGTTTGACGCTTAGAATGGCGCTTGGCTAGCCGCTTGGCTTGGCGCTTTCCTTGGCGCGTGGTTTGGCGCTTGGATTGGCGCTTTTCTTGGCGCGTGGGTTGTCGCTGGCTTTGCGCTTGGCTTGACGCTTGCTTTGGCGCTTTCCTTGGCGCGTGGCCTAGCGCGTGGCTTGACGCTTAGCTTGGCGCGTGGTTTGGCGCTTGGCTTGGCGCTTTTATTGGCGCGTGGCATGTCGCTTGGCTTGGCTCCTTTGTTGGCGGGTGGCTTGTCGCTTGGCTTGGCGCTCTCCTTGGAGCGTGGCTTGGCGCTTGGCACGGCACATGGCATGGCGCTTGGCTCGGCGCGTGGCTTGGCGCTTGGCTTGGCGCTTGGCTTGGTGTTTTTTTTGGCGCGTGGCTTGTCGCTTGGCTTGGCTCTTTTGTTGGCGGGTGGCTTGGCGCGTGGCTTGGCGCTTGGCTGGGTTGGCGCTTTCTTGGCGAGTGGCTTGCCGCTTGGTTTGGCGCTTTTTTTAGCGCTTTTCTTGGCGCGTGGCATGGCGCTTGGCGTGGCGCTTGGCTTGGTGCTTGTCTTGGCGCATGGCTTGGCGCTATCCTTTTCACGTGACTTGGCGCTTGGCTGGGCGCTTGGCTTGTCGCCTTTCTTGGCGCGTAGCTTGGCGCTTGTCTGGGCGCTTGGCTTGGCGCTTGGCTTGGCGCTTGGGTTGGCGCTTTCTTGGCGCGTAGCTTGTCGCTTGGTTTGGCTCTTTTGTTGGTGGGTGGCTTGGCGCGTGGTTTGGCGCTTAGCCTGGCGCTTTTCTTGGCGCGTGGCTTGGCGCGTGGCTTGTCGCTTGGCTTGGCGCTTTTCATGGCGCGCGGCTTGGAGCTTGGCTTAGCGCCTGGATTGGCGCTTGGTTTAGCGCTTTTCTTAGCGCTTTTCTTGGCGCGTGGCTTGGCGCTTGGCTTAGCGCTTGGCTTGGTGCTTGGCTTGGCGCATGGCTTGGCGCTATCCTTTTCACGTGACTTGGCGCTTGGCTGGGCGCTTGGCTTGTCGCTTTTCTTGGCGCGTAGCTTGGCGCTTGTCTGGGCGCTTGGCTTGGCGCCTGGCTTGGCGCTTGGCTTGGCGCTTGGGTTGGCGCTTTCTTGGCGCGTGGCTTGTCGCTTGGCTTGGCTCTTTTGTTGGCGGGTGGCTTGGCGCGTGGCTTGGCGCTTAGCTGGGTTGGCGCTTGGCTGGGCGCTTGGCTAGTCGCTTTTCTTGGCGCGTAGCTTGGCGCTTGTCTGGGCGGTTGGCTTGGCGCTTGGCTTGGCGCTTGGCGTGGCGCTTGGGTTGGCGTTTTCTTGGCGCGTGGCTTGTCGCTTGGCGTGGCTTTTTTGTTGGCGGGTGGCTTGGCGCGTGACTTGGCGCTTAGCTGGGTTGGCGCTTGGATTGGCGCTTGGTTTGTCGCTTTTCTTGGCGCGTGGCTTGGCGCGTGGCCTGGCGCGTGGCTTGGCGCGTGGCTTGTCGCTTGGCTTGGCGCTCTCCTTGGAGCGTGGCTTGGCGCTTGGCTCGGCGCATGGCTTGGCGCTTGGCTCGGCGCGTGGCTTGGCGCTTGGTTGGCTTGGTGCTTTTCTTGGCGCGTGGCCTGGCGCGTGGCTTGTCGCTTGGCTTGGCGCTCTCCTTCGTGCATGGGGTGGCGCTTTTCTTGGCGCGTGGCATGGCGCGAGGCTTGTCGCTTGGCTTGGCGCTTGGCTTGACGCTTTTCTTGGCGCGTGGCTTGGCGCGTGGATTGGCGCTTGCCTGGGCGCTTGGCTTGGCGCTTGGCTTGGCGCTTGGCTTGACGCTTGGCTTGGCACTTGGCTTGGAGCTTGGCTTGACGCTTAGCTTGGCGCATGTCTTGGCGCTCATATTGGCGCGTGGCTTGGCGCTTGGCTAGGCGTTTGGGTTGGCGCTTGTCTCGGCGCTTGGCTTCGCGCTTTTCTTAACGCGTGGCTTGGCGCATAGCTTGGCGCTTGGCTGGGCGCTTGGCTTGGCGCTTGGCTTGGCGGCTGGCTTGGCGCTTGTCTTGGTGCTTGGCTTAGCGCTTTTCTTGGCGCTTTTCTTGACGCGTAGCTTGTCGCTTGGCTTGGCGCTTGGCTTGGCGCTTGGCTGGGCGCTTGGCTTAGCGCTTGGCTTGGCGCTTTTCTTGACGCGTAGCTTGTCGCTTGGCTTGGCGCTTGGCTTGGCGCTTTGCTTGGCGCTTTTTTGGAGCATGGCTTGTCGCTTGGCTTGGCGCTTTTCTTGGCGGGTGGCTTGGCACTTGGCTTGGCGCTTGGCTTGGCGCGTGCCTTGGCGCTTTTTTTGGCGCGTGGTTTTCCGCGTGGCTTGGCGCTTGGCTGGCTGGGCGCTTGGCTTAGCGCTTGGCTTGACGCTTGGCTTGGCGCTTTTCTTAGCGCGTGGCTTGGCGCGTGGCTTGGCGCGGGGCTTGGTGCGTGGTTTGGCGCTTGGCTGGCTAAACGCTTGGCTGGCTGAATGCTTGGCTTAGCGCTTGGCTTGACGTTTGGCTTAGCGCTTTCCTTGGCGCGTGGCTTGGAGCTTGGCTTGGGGCTTGGCTTGGCGCTTAGTTTAGCGCTTGGCTTGGCGCTTGGCTTGGCGCTTGGCTTGGTGCTTGTGTTGGCGCATGGCTTGGCGCTCTCCTTGCCGCGTGACTTGGCGCTTGGTTGGGCGCTTGGCTTGGCGCTTGGCTTGGCGCTTTTCTTGGCGCGTGGCTTGGCGCTTGTCTGGGCGCTTGGCTTGGCGCTTGGCTTGGTGTTTTTTTTGGCGCGTGGCTTGGCGCCTTTCTGGGCGCTTGGCTTGTCGCTTGGCTTGGTGTTTTTTTTGGCGCGTGGCTTGGCGCCTTTCTGGGCGCTTGGCTTGTCGCTTGGTTAGGTGTTTTTTTTGGCGCGTGGCTTGGCGCTTGTCTGGGCGCTTGGTTTGTCGTTTGGCTTGGTGTTTTTTTTTGGCGCGTGGCTTGTCGCTTGGCTTGGCTCTTTTGTTGGCGGGTGGCTTGGCGCGTGGCTTGGCGCTTAGCTGGGTTGGCGCTTTGCTGGGCGCTTGGCTTGTCGCTTTTCTTGGCGCGTAGCTTGGCGCTTGTCTGGGCGCTTGGCTTGGCGCTTGGCTTGGCGCTTGGCTTGGCGCTTGGCTTGGCGCTTGGTTTGGCGCTTGGGTTGGCGCTTTCTTGGCGCGTGGCTTGTCGCTTGGCTTGGCTCCTTTGTTGGCGGGTGGCTTGGCGCGTGACTTGGCGCGTGGCTTGTCGCTTGGCTTGGCGCTCTAATTGGAGCGTGGCTTGGCGCTTGGCACGGCGCATGGCATGGCACTTGGCTCGGCGCGTGGCTTGGCGCTTGGCTTGGCGCGTGGCTTGGTGTTTTTTTTTTTTGGCGCGTGGCTTGTCGCTTGGCTTGGCTCTTTTGTTGGCGGGTGGCTTGGCGCGTGGCTTGGCGCTTAGCTGGGTTGGCGCTTTCTTGGCGCGTGGCTTGTCGCTTGGATTGGCTCTTTTGTTGGCGGGTGGCTTGGCGCGTGGCTTGGCGCTTAGCTGGGTTGGCGCTTTCTTGGCGCGTGGCTTGTCGCTTGGCTTGGCACTTTTGTTGGGGGGTGGCTTGGTGCGTTGCTTGGCGCTTAGCTGGGTTGGCGCTTGGCTGGGCGCTTGGCTTGTCGCTTTTCTTGGCGCGTAGCTTGGCGCTTGTCTGGGCGCTTGGCTTGGCGCTTGGCTTGGCGCTTGGCTTGGCGCTTGGCTTGGCGCTTGGTTTGGCGCTTTCTTGGCGCGTGGCTTGTCTCTTGGCTTGGCTCTTTTGTTGGCGGGTGGCTTCTCGCGTGACTTGGGGCTTAGCTGGGTTGGCGCTTGGATTGGCGCTTGATTTGTTGCTTTTCTTGGCGCGTGGCTTGGCGCGTGGCTTGTCGCTTGGCTTGGCGCTCTCCTTAGAGCGTGGCTTGGCGCTTGGCTCGGCGCATGTCTTGGCGCTTGGCTCGGCTCGTGGCTTGGCGCTTGGTTGGCTTGGTGCTTTTCTTAGCCCGTGGCCTGGCGCGTGGCTTGTCGCTTGGCTTGGCGCTCTCCTTCGTGCATGGGGTGGCGTTTTTCTTGGCGCGTGGCCTGGCGCGTGGCTTGTCGCTTGGCTTGGCGCTTGGCTTGACGCTTTTCTTGGCGCGTGGCTTGGCTCGTGGCTTAGCGCTTGGCTAGACGCTTGGCTTGGCACTTGGCTTGGAGCTTGGCTTGACGCTTGGCTTGGCGCATGGCTTGGCGCTTGGCTTGACGCTTGGCTTGGCACTTGGCTTGGAGCTTGGCTTGACGCTTGGCTTGGCGCATGTCTTGGCGCTCATATTGGCGCGTGGCTTGGCGCTTGGCTAGGCGTTTGGCCTGGCGCTTGGCTTGGCGCTTGGCTTGACGCTTGGCTTGGCACTTGGCTTGGAACTTGGCTTGACGCTTGGCTTGGCGCATGTCTTGGCGCTCATATTGGCGCGTGGCTTGGCGCTTGGCTAGGCGTTTGGCTTGGCGCTTGTCTCGGCGTTTGACTTCGCGCTTTTCTTGGCGCGTGGCTTGCCGCATAGCTTGGCGCTTGGCTAGGCGCTTGGCTTGGCGCTTGGCTTGGCGGCTGGCTTGGCGCTTGTCTTGGTGCTTGTCTTGGCGCATGGCTTGGCGCTCTCCTTAGCGCGTGGCTTGGCGCTTGGCTGGGCGCTTGGCTTAGCGCTTGGCTTGGCGCTTTTCTTGACGCGTAGCTTGTCGCTTGGCTTGGTGCTTTTCTTGGCGCGTGGCTTGGCGCTTGTCTGGGCGCTTGGCTTGGTGCTTGGCTTGGCGCTTGGCTTGGCGCTTGGCTTGGCGCTTCGCTTAGCGCTTTTTTGGAGCGTGGTTTTCCGCGTGGCTTGGCGCTTGGCTGGCTGGGCGCTTGGCTTAGCGCCGGGCTTGACGCTTGGCTTGGCGCTTTTCTTGGCGGGTGGCTTGGCGCTTGGCTTGGCGCGTGGTTTGGCGTTTTTCTTGGCGCGTGGCTTGGCGCGTGGCTTGGCGCGTGGCTTGGTGCGTGGCTTGGCGCTTGGCGGGCTAAACGCTTGGCTGGGTAAATGCTTGGCTTAGCGCTTGGCTTGACGCTTGGCTTAGCGCTTTCCTTGCCGCGTGGCTTGGAGCTTGGCTTGGCGCTTGACTTGGGGCTTGGTTTGGCGCTTGGCTTGGCGCTTGGCTTGGCGCTTGGCTTGGTGCTTGTCTTGGCGCATGGCTTGGCGCTCTCCTTGGCGCGTGACTTGGCGCTTGGTTGGGCGCTTGGCTTGGCGCTTGGCTTGGCGCTTTTCTTGGCGCGTAGCATGGCGCTTGTCTGGGAGCTTGGATTTGCGCTTTCCTTGGCGCGTGGCTTGGAGCTTGGCTTGGCGCTTGACTTGGGGCTTGGTTTGGCGCTTGGCTTGGCGCTTGGCTTGGCGCTTGGCTTGGTGCTTGTCTTGGCGCATGGCTTGGCGCTCTCCTTGGCGCGTGACTTGGCGCTTGGTTGGGCGCTTGGCTTGGCGCTTGGCTTGGCGCTTTTCTTGGCGCGTGGCATGGCGCTTGTCTGGGAGCTTGGCTTGGCGCTTGGCTTGGCGCTTGGCTTGTCGCTTGGCTTGGTGTTTTTTTTGGCGCGTGGCTTGGCGCTTGTCTGGGCGCTTGGCTTGTCGCTTGGTTTGGTGTTTTTTTTGGCGCGTGGCTTGGCGCTTGTCTGGGCGCTTGGTTTGTCGTTTGGCTTGGTGTTTTTTTTTGCGCGTGGTTTGTCGCTTGGCTTGGCTCTTTTGTTGGCGGGTAGCTTGGCGCGTGGCTTGGCGCTTAGCTGGGTTGGCGCTTGGCTGGGCGCTTGGCTTGTCGCTTTTCTTGGCGCGTAGCTTGGCGCTTGTCTGGGCGCTTGGCTTGGCGCTTGGCTTAACGCTTGGCTTGGCGCTTGGCTTGGCGCTTGGCTTGGCGCTTGGTTAGGCGCTTGGGTTGGCGCTTTCTTGGCGCGTGGCTTGTCGCTTGGCTTGGTTCCTTTGTTGGCGGGTGGCTTGTCGCTTGGCTTGGCGCTCTCCTTGGAGCGTGGCTTGGCGCTTGGCACGGCGCATGGCATGGCGCTTGGCTCGGCGCGTGGCTTGGCGCTTGGCTTGGCGCTTGGCTTGGTGTTTTTTTTGGCGCGTGGCTTGTCGCTTGGCTTGGCTCTTTTGTTGGCGGGTGGCTTGGCGCGTGGCTTGGCGCTTGGCTGGGTTGGCGCTTTCTTGGCGCGTGGCTTGCCGCTTGGTTTGGCGCTTTTTTTAGCGCTTTTCTTGGCGCGTGGCATGGCGCTTGGCGTGGCGCTTGGCTTGGTGCTTGTCTTGGCGCATGGCTTGGCGCTATCCTTTTCACGTGACTTGGCGCTTGGCTGGGCGCTTGGCTTGTCGCTTTTCTTGGCGCGTAGCTTGGCGCTTGTCTGGGCGCTTGGCTTGGCGCTTGGCTTGGCGCTTGGGTTGGCGCTTTCTTGGCGCGTAGCTTGTCGCTTGGCTTGGCTCTTTTGTTGGTGGGTGGCTTGGCGCGTGGCTTGGCGCTTAGCCTGGCGCTTTTCTTGGCGCGTGGCTTGGCGCGTGGCTTGTCGCTTGGCTTGGCGCTTTTCATGGCGCGTGGCTTGGAGCTTGGCTTAGCGCCTGGATTGGCGCTTGGTTTAGCGCTTTTCTTAGCGCTTTTCTTGGCGCGTGACTTGGCGCTTAGCTGGGTTGGCGCTTGGATTGGCGCTTGGTTTGTCGCTTTTCTTGGCGCGTGGCTTGGCGCGTGGCCTGGCGCGTGGCTTGGCGCGTGGCTTGTCGCTTGGCTTGGCGCTCTCCTTGGAGCTTGGCTTGGCGCTTGGCTCGGCGCATGGCTTGGCGCTTGGCTCGGCGCGTGGCTTAGCGCTTGGTTGGCTTGGTGCTTTTCTTGGCGCGTGGCCTGGCGCGTGGCTTGTCGCTTGGCTTGGCGCTCTCCTTCGTGCATGGGGTGGCGCTTTTCTTGGCGCGTGGCATGGCGCGTGGCTTGTCGCTTGGCTTGGCGCTTGGCTTGTCGCTTGGCTTGGCGCTCTCCTTGGTGCATGGGGTGTCGCTTTTCTTGGCGCGTGGCTTGTCGCTTGGCTTGGCGCGTGGCTTGGCTCTTGGCTTGGCGTTTGGTTTGGCGCTTTTCTTGGCGCTTGGCTTGGCGCGTGGCATGTCGCTTGGCTTATCGCATGGCGTGACGCTTTTCTTGGCGCGTGGCTTGGCGCTTGGGTTGGCGCTTGGCTTGGCGCATGGCATGTCGCTTGGCTTGGCGCATGGCGTGGCGCCTTTCTTGGCGCGTGGCTTGGCGCTTGGCTTGGCGCTTGGCTTGTCGCGTGGCTTGGCGATTGGGTTGGCGCTTTTGTTGGCGCGTGATTTGGCGCGTGGCTTTTCGCTTGGCTTGGTGCTCTCCTTGGTGCATGGGATGGCCCTTTTTTGGCGCGTGGCTTGGCGCCTGGTTTGGCGCTTGGCTTAGCGCTTTTCTTGGCGAGTGGCCTAGCGCTTGGCTTTTCGCTTGGCTTGGTGCTCTCCTTGGTGCATGGGATGGCCCTTTTCTTGGCGCGGAACTTGTCGCTTGGATTGGCGCTTCTCTTGGCGCGGGGCTTGTCGCTTGACTTGGCGCTTTTCTTGGCGCGTGACTTGGCACTTGACTTGGCGCTTTTGTTGGCGCGTGGCTTGGCGCGTGGCTTGGCGCATGGATTGGCGCTTCTCTTGGCGCGATGCTTGTCGCTTGGTTTGGCGCTTTTCTTGGCGCGTGGCTTGGCGCGTGGCTTGGCGCATGGATTGACGCTTCTCTTGGCGCGATGCTTGTCGCTTGGTTTGGCGCTTTTCTTGGCCGTGGCCTAGCGCTTGGCTTTTCGCTTGGCTTGGTGCTCTCCTTGGTGCATTGGATGGCCCTTTTCTTGGCGCGGGGTTGTCGCTTAGATTGGCGCTTCTCTTGGCGCGTGGCTTGTCGCTTGGCTTGGTGCTCTTCTTGGCGCGTGGCTTGGCGCTTAGCTTGGCGCGTGGTTTGGCGCTTTTCTTGGCGCGTGGCTTGTCGCTTGGCTTGGCGCATGGCGTGACGCTCTTTTTGGCGCGTGACTTGGCGCTTGGCTTGGCGCTTCATTTGGCGCTTAACTTGGCGCTTTTCTTAGCGCGTGGCATGTCGCTTGGCTTGGCGCATGGCGTGGCGCTTTTCTTGGCGCGTGGCTTGGCGCTTGGCTTAGCGCTTGGCTTGACGCTTGGCTTGGCGCTTGGCTTGGCGTTTTTCTTGGCGCGTGGCTTGGCGCGTGGCTTGTCACTTGGCTTGGCGCTTGGCTTGGCGCTTTTCTTGGCGCGTGGCCTGGCGCGTGCCTTGTCACTTGGCTTGGCGCTCTCCTTGGAGCATGGGATGGCGCTTTTCTTGGCGCGTGGCTTGGCGCTTGGTTTGGCGCTTGACTTGGCGCTTTTCTTGGCGCGTGGCCTGGCGCGTGGCTTGTCGCTTGGCTTGGCGCTCTCCTTGGAGCGTGGCTTGGCGCTTGGATTGGCGCTTTTCTTGGCGCGGGGCTTGTCGCTTGGCTTGGCGCTTTTCTTGGCGCGTGGCTTGGCGCTTGGTTGGGCGTTTGACTTGGCGCTTGTCTCGGCGATGGTTTGGCGCTTTTCTTAAAGCGTGGCTTGGCGCGTAGCCTGGCGTTTGGTTTGGCGCTTAGAATGCCGCTTGGATTGCCGCTTGGCTTGGCGCTCTCCTTGGCGCGTGGCTTGGCGCTTGGCTTGGTGCTCTTGGCGCGTGGCTTGGCGCTTAGCTTGGCGCGTGGTTTGGCGCTTTTCTTGGCGCGTGGCTTGTCGCTTGGCTTGGCGCATGGCGTGGCGCTTTTTTTGGCGCTTAACTTGGCGCTTTTCTTAGCGCGTGGCATGTCGCGTGACTTGGCGCTTGGCTTGGCGCTTCATTTGGCGCTTAACTTGGCGTTTTTCTTAGCGCGTGGCATGTCGCTTGGCTTGGCGCATGGCGTGGCGCTTTTTTTGGCGCGTGGCTTGGCGCTTGGCTTAGCGCTTGGCTTGGCGCTTGGCTTGGCGCTTGGCTTGGCGGTTTTCTTGGCGAGTGGCCTGGCGCGTGCCTTGTCACTTGGCTTGGCGCTCTCCTTGGAGCGTGGGATGGCGCTTTTCTTGGCGCGTGGCTTGGCGCTTGGTTTGGCGCTTGGCTTGGCGCTTTTCTTGGCGCGTGGCCTGGCGCGTGGCTTGTCGCTTGGCTTGGCGCTCTCCTTGGAGCGTGGCTTGGCGCTTGGATTGGCGCTTTTCTTGGCGCGTGGCTTGGCGCTTGGTTGGGCGTTTGGCTTGGCGCTTGTCTCGGCGATGGTTTGGCGCTTTTCATAAAACGTGGTTTAGCGCGTAGCCTGGCATTTGGTTTGACGCTTAGAATGGCGCTTGGCTAGCCGCTTGGCTTGGCGCTTAGCTTGGCGCGTGGTTTGGCGCTTGGCTTGGCGCTTTTCTTGGCGCGTGGCATGGCGCGTGGCTTGTCGCTTGGCTTGGCGCGCCTTTCTTGGTGCATGGCATGGCGCTTTTCCTGGCGCGTGGCTTGGCGCTTGGTTTAGCGCTTGGCTTGGCGCTTTTCTTGACGCGTGGCTTGGCGCGTAGCTTGTCGCTTGGCTTGACGCTCTCCTTGGTGCATGGGTGGCGCTTTTCTTGGCGCGTGGCTTGGCGCTTGGATTAGCGCTTGGCTTGGCGCTTAACTTGGCGCCTTTCTTGGCGCGTGGCTTGGCGCGTGGCTTGTCGCTTGGTTAGGTGCTCTCCTTGGCGTGTGGCTTGGCGCTTGGCTTGGCGCGTGGTTTGGCGCTAGGCTTGGCGCGTGGCTTGGCGCTTGACTTGGCGTTTTTGTTGGCGGGTGGCTTGTCGCTTGGCTTGGCGCTCTTCTTGGCGCGTGGCTTGGCGCTTAGCTTGGCGCGTGGTTTGGCGCTTGGCTTGGCGCTTTTCCTGGCGCGTGGGTTGTCGCTTGGCTTATCGCTTGGCTTGTCGCGTGGCTTGGCGATTGGCTTGGCCCTTTTGTTAACGCGTGATTTGGCGCGTGGCTTTTCGCTTGGCTTGGTGCTCTCCTTGGTGCATGGGATGGCTCTTTTCTTGGCGCAAGGCTTGTCGCTTGGCTTGGCGCATGGCGTGACGCTCTTTTTGGCGCGTGACTTGGCGCTTGGCTTGGCGCTTCATTTGGCGCTTAACTTGGCGCTTTTCTTAGCGCGTGGCATGTCGCTTGGCTTGGCGCATGGCGTGGCGCTTTTCTTGGCGCGCGGCTTGGCGCTTGGCTTAGCGCTTGGCTTGGCGCTTGGCTTGGCGCTTGGCTTGGCGCTTTTCTTGGCGCGTGGCTTGGCGCGTGGCTTGTCACTTGGCTTGGCGCTTGGCTTGGCGCTTTTCTTGGCGCGTGGCCTGGCGCGTGCCTTGTCACTTGGCTTGGCGCTCTCCTTGGAGCGTGGGATGGCGCTTTTCTTGGCGCGTGGCTTGGCGCTTTTCTTGGCGCGTGGCTTGGCGCTTGGTTGGGCGTTTGGCTTGGCGCTTGTCTCGGCGATGGTTTGGCGCTTTTCTTAAAGCGTGGCTTGGCGCGTAGCCTGGCGTTTGGTTTGGCGCTTAGAATGCCGCTTGGATTGCCGCTTGGCTTGGCGCGTGGTTTGGCGCTTTTCTTGGCGCGTGGCTTGTCGCTTGGCTTGGCGCATGGCGTGACGCTCTTTTTGGCGCGTGACTTGGCGCTTGGCTTGGCGCTTCATTTGGCGCTTAACTTGGCGCTTTTCTTAGCGCGTGGCATGTCGCGTGACTTGGCGCTTGGCTTGGCGCTTCATTTGGCGCTTAACTTGGCGCTTTTCTTAGCGCGTGGCATGTCGCTTGGCTTGGCGCATGGCGTGGCGCTTTTTTTGGCGCGTGGCTTGGCGCTTGGCTTAGCGCTTGGCTTGGCGCTTGGCTTGGCGCTTGGCTTGGCGCTTTTCTTGGCGCGTGGCCTGGCGCGTGCCTTGTCACTTGGCTTGGCGCTCTCCTTGGAGCGTGGGATGGCGCTTTTCTTGGCGCGTGGCTTGGCGCTTGGTTTGGCGCTTGGCTTGGCGCTTTTCTTGGCGCGTGGCCTGGCGCGTGGCTTGTCGCTTGGCTTGGCGCTCTCCTTGGAGCGTGGCTTGGCGCTTGGATTGGCGCTTTTCTTGGCGCGGGGCTTGTCGCTTGGCTTGGCGCTTTTCTTGGCGCGTGGCTTGGCGCTTGGTTGGGCGTTTGGCTTGGCGCTTGTCTCGGCGATGGTTTGGCGCTTTTCTTAAAGCGTGGCTTGGCGCGTAGCCTGGCGTTTGGTTTGGCGCTTAGAA
Organism: Agriotes lineatus; assembly: GCA_940337035.1. NCBI lineage: Eukaryota > Metazoa > Arthropoda > Insecta > Coleoptera > Elateridae > Agriotes > Agriotes lineatus. Next base: position 364,428 of record CALNHX010000128.1, read on the forward strand.
TGCCGCTTGGATTGCCGCTTGGCTTGGCGCTCTCCTTGGCGCGTGGCTTGGCGCTTGGATTGGCGCTTTTCTTGGCGCGTGGGTTGTCGTTTGGCTTAGCGCATGGCGTGGCATTTTTCTTGGCGCGTAACTTGGTGCTTGGCTTGGCGCGTGGCTTGTCGCTTGGCTTGGCGCTCTCCTTGGGGCATGGGGTGTCGCTTTTCTTGGCGCGTGGCTTGTCGCTTGGCTTGGCGCGTGGCTTGGCTCTTGGCTTGGCGTTTGGTTTGGCGCTTTTCTTGGCGCTTGGCTTGGCGCGTGGCATGTCGCTTGGCTTGGCGCATGGCGTGACGCTTTTCTTGGCGCGTGGCTTGGCGCTTGGCTTGGCGCATGGCATGTTGCTTGGCTTGGCGCATGGCGTGGCGCCTTTCTTGGCGCGTGGCTTGGCGCTTGGATTGGCGCTTGGCTTGTCGCGTGGCTTGGCGATTGGCTTGGCGCTTTTGTTGGCGCGTGATTTGGCGCGTGGCTTTTCGCTTGGCTTGGTGCTCTCCTTGGTGCATGGGATGGCCCTTTTCTTGGCGTTTGGTTTGGCGCTTGGCTTGGCGCTTTTCTTGGCGAGTGGCCTAGCGCTTGGCTTTTTGCTTGGCTTGGTGCTCTCCTTGGTGCAAGGGATGGCCCTTTTCTTGGCGCGGGGCTTGTCGCTTGGATTGGCGCTTCTCTTGGCGCGGGGCTTGTCTCTTGGCTTGGCGCTTTTCTTTGCGCGTGACTTGGCGCGTGACTTGGCACTTGACTTGGCGCTTTTGTTGGCGCGTGGCTTGGCGCGTGGCTTGGCGCATGGATTGGCGCTTCTCTTGGCGCGATGCTTGTCGCTTGGTTTGGCGCTTTTCTTGGCGCGTGGCTTGGCGCGTGGCTTGGCGCTTGGTTGGGCGTTTGGCTTGGCGCTTGTCTCGGCGATGGTTTGGCGGTTTTCATAAAGCGTAGTTTAGCGCGTAGCCTGGCATTTGGTTTGACGCTTAGAATGGCGCTTGGCTAGCCGCTTGGCTTGGCGCTTAGCTTGGCGCGTGGTTTGGCGCTTGGCTTGGCGCTTTTCTTGGCGCGTGGCATGGCGCGTGGCTTGTCGCTTGGCTTGGCGCGCCTTTCTTGGTGCATGGCATGGCGCTTTTCCTGGCGCGTGGCTTGGCGCTTGGTTTAGCGCTTGGCTTGGCGCTTTTCTTGACGCGTGGCTTGGCGCGTAGCTTGTCGCTTGGCTTGACGCTCTCCTTGGTGCATGGGTGGCGCTTTTCTTGGCGCGTGGCTTGGCGCTTGGATTAGCGCTTGGCTTGGCGCTTGACTTGGCGCGTGGCATGGCGCGTGGCTTGTCGCTTGGCTTGGCGCGCCTTTCTTGGTGCATGGCATGGCGCTTTTCCTGGCGCGTGGCTTGGCGCTTGGTTTAGCGCTTGGCTTGGCGCTTTTCTTGACGCGTGGCTTGGCGCGTAGCTTGTCGCTTGGCTTGACGCTCTCCTTGGTGCATGGGTGGCGCCTTTCTTGGCGCGTGGCTTGGCGCGTGGCTTGTCGCTTGGTTAGGTGCTCTCCTTGGCGTGTGGCTTGGCGCTTGGCTTGGCGCGTGGTTTGGCGCTAGGCTTGGCGCGTGGCTTGGCGCTTGACTTGGCGTTTTTGTTGGCGGGTGGCTTGTCGCTTGGCTTGGCGCTCTTCTTGGCGCGTGGCTTGGCGCTTAGCTTGGCGCGTGGTTTGGCGCTTGGCTTGGCGCTTTTCCTGGCGCGTGGGTTGTCGCTTGGCTTATCGCTTGGCTTGTCGCGTGGCTTGGCGATTGGCTTGGCGCTTTTGTTAACGCGTGATTTGGCGCGTGGCTTTTCGCTTGGCTTGGTGCTCTCCTTGGTGCATGGGATGGCTCTTTTCTTGGCGCGTGGCTTGGCGCTTAGCTTGGCGCGTGGTTTGGCGCTTTTCTTTACGCGTGGCTTGTCGCTTGGCTTGGCGCATGGCGTGACGCTCTTTTTGGCGCGTGGCTTGGCGCTTGGCTTGGCGCTTCATTTGGCGCTTAACTTGGCGCTTTTCTTAGCGCGTGGCATGTCGCTTGGCTTGGCGCATGGCGTGGCGCTTTTCTTGGCGCGTGGCTTGGCGCTTGGCTTAGCGCTTGGCTTGGCGCTTGGCTTGGCGCTTGGCTTGGCGCTTTTCTTGGCGCGTGGCTTGGCGCGTGGCTTGTCACTTGGCTTGGCGCTTGGCTTGGCGCTTTTCTTGGCGCGTGGCCTGGCATGTGGCTTGTCACTTGGCTTGGCGCTCTCCTTGGAGCGTGGGATGGCGCTTTTCTTGGCGCGTGGCTTGGCGCTTGGTTTGGCGCTTGGCTTGGCGCTTTTCTTGGCGCGTGGCCTGGCGCGTGGCTTGTCGCTTGGCTTGGCGCTCTCCTTGGAGCGTGGCTTGGCGCTTGGATTGGCGCTTTTCTTGGCGCAAGGCTTGTCGCTTAGTTGGGCGTTTGGCTTGGCGCTTGTCTCGGCGATGGTTTGGCGTTTTTCTTAAAGCGTGGCTTGGCGCGTAGCCTGGCGTTTGGTTTGGCGCTTAGAATGCCGCTTGGATTGCCGCTTGGCTTGGCGCTCTCCTTGGCGCGTGGCTTGGCGCTTGGATTAGCGCTTTTCTTGGCGCGTGGCTTGGCGCGTGGCTTGGCGCATGGATTGGCGCTTTTCTTGGCGCGATGCTTGTCGCTTGACTTGGCGCTTTTCTTGGCGCGTGACTTGGCACTTGACTTGGCGCTTTTGTTGGCGCGTGGCTTGGAGCTTCTTTTGGCGCGATGCTTGTCGTTTGGTTTGGCGCTTTTCTTGGCGCGTGGCTTGGCGCTTGGTTGGGCGTTTGGCTTGGCGCTTGTCTCGGCGATGGTTTGGCGCTTTTCATAAAGCGTGGCTTAGCGCGTAGCCTGGCATTTGGTTTGACGTTTAGAATGGCGCTTGGCTAGCCGCTTGGCTTGGCGCTTTCCTTGGCGCGTGGTTTGGCGCTTGGATTGGCGCTTTTCTTGGCGCGTGGGTTGTCGCTGGCTTTGCGCTTGGCTTGACGCTTGCTTTGGCGCTTTCCTTGGCGCGTGGCCTAGCGCGTGGCTTGACGCTTAGCTTGGCGCGTGGTTTGGCGCTTGGCTTGGCGCTTTTATTGGCGCGTGGCATGGCGCGTGGCTTGTTGCTTGGCTTGGCGCGCCTTTCTTGGTGCATGGCAAGGCGCTTTTCCTGGCGCGTGGCTTGGCGCTTGGTTTAGCGCTTGGCTTGGCGCTTTTCTTAACGCGCGGCTTGGCGCGTAGCTTGTCGCTTGGCTTGACGCTCTCCTTGGTGCATGGGTGGCGCTTTTCTTGGCGCGTGGCTTGGCGCTTGGATTAGCGCTTGGCTTGGCGCTTAGCTTGGCGCCTTTCTTGGCGCGTGGCTTGGCGCGTGGCTTGTCGCTTGGTTAGGTGCTCTTCTTGGTGTGTGGCTTGGCGCTTGGCTTGGCGCGTGGTTTGGCGCTAGGCTTGGCGCGTGACTTGGCGCTTGACTTGGCGTTTTTGTTGGCGGGTGGCTTGGCGCGTGGCTTGTCGCTTGGTTAGGTGCTCTTCTTGGCGTGTGGCTTGGCGCTTAGCTTGGCGCGTGGTTTGGCGCTTGGCCTGGCGCGTGGCTTGGCGCGATGCTTGTCGTTTGGTTTGGCGCTTTTCTTGGCGCGTGGCTTGGCGCTTGGTTGGGCGTTTGGCTTGGCGCTTGTCTCGGCGATGGTTTGGCGCTTTTCATAAAGCGTGGCTTAGCGCGTAGCCTGGCATTTGGTTTGACGCTTAGAATGGCGCTTGGCTAGCCGCTTGGCTTGGCGCTTTCCTTGGCGCGTGGTTTGGCGCTTGGATTGGCGCTTTTCTTGGCGCGTGGGTTGTCGCTGGCTTTGCGCTTGGCTTGACGCTTGCTTTGGCGCTTTCCTTGGCGCGTGGCCTAGCGCGTGGCTTGACGCTTAGCTTGGCGCGTGGTTTGGCGCTTGGCTTGGCGCTTTTATTGGCGCGTGGCATGGCGCGTGGCTTGTTGCTTGGCTTGGCGCGCCTTTTTTGGTGCATGGCAAGGCGCTTTTCCTGGCGCGTGGCTTGGCGCTTGGTTTAGCGCTTGGCTTGGCGCTTTTCTTAACGCGTGGCTTGGCGCGTAGCTTGTCGCTTGGCTTGACGCTCTCCTTGGTGCGTGGGTGGCGCTTTTCTTAGCGCGTGGCTTGGCGCTTGGATTAGCGCTTGGCTTGGCGCTTAGCTTGGCGCCTTTCTTGGCGCGTGGCTTGGCGCGTGGCTTGTCGCTTGGTTAGGTGCTCTTCTTGGTGTGTGGCTTGGCGCTTGGCTTGGCGCGTGGTTTGGCGCTAGGCTTGGCGCGTGACTTGGCGCTTGACTTGGCGTTTTTGTTGGCGGGTGGCTTGGCGCGTGGCTTGTCGCTTGGTTAGGTGCTCTTCTTGGCGTGTGGCTTGGCGCTTAGCTTGGCGCGTGGTTTGGCGCTTGGCCTGGCGCGTGGCTTGGCGCGTGGCTTGTCGCTTGGCTTGGCGCTCTCCTTGGAGCGTGGCTTGGCGCTTGGCTAGGCGCATGGCTTGGCGCTTGGCTCGGCGCGTGGCTTGGCGCTTGGTTGGCTTGAGGCTTTTCTTGGCGCGTGGCCTGGCGCGTGGCTTGTCGCTTGGCTTGGCGCTCTCCTTCGTGCATGGGAAGGCGCTTTTCTTGGCGCGTGGCCTGGCATGTGGCTTGTAGCTTGGCTTGGCGCTTGGCTTGACGCTTTTCTTGGCGCGTGGCTTGGCGCGTGGATTGTCGCTTGCCTGGGCGCTTGGCTTGGCGCTTGGCTTGGCGCTTGGCTTGACGCTTGGCTTGGCACTTGGCTTGGAGCTTGGCTTGACGCTTGGCTTGGCGCATGTCTTGGCGCTCATATTGGCGCGTGGCTTGGCGCTTGGCTAGGCGTTTGGCTTGGCGCTTGTCTCGGCGCTTGGCTTCGCGCTTTTCTTAGCGCGTGGCTTGGCGCATAGCTTGGCGCTTGGCTGGGCGCTTGTCTTGGCGCTTGGCTTGGCGGCTGGCTTGGCGCTTGTCTTGGTGCTTGTCTTGGCGCATGGCTTAGCGGTCTCCTTAGCGCGTGTCTTGGCGCTTGGCTGGGCGCTTGGCTTAGCGCTTGGCTTGGCGCTTTTCTTGACGCGTAGCTTGTCGCTTGGCTTGGTGCTTTTCTTGGCGCGTGGCTTGGCGCTTGTCTGGGCGCTTGGCTTGGCGCTTGGGTTGGAGCTTGGCTTGGCGCTTTACTTGGCGCTTTTTTGGAGCATGGCTTGTCGTTTGGCTTGGCGCTTTTCTTGGCGGGTGGCTTGGCACTTGGCTTGGCGCTTGGCTTGGCGCGTGCCTTGGCGCTTTTTTTGGCGCGTGGTTTTCCGCGTGGCTTGGCGCTTGGCTGGCTGGGCGCTTGGCTTAGCGCTTGGCTTGACGCTTGGCTTGGCGCTTTTCTTAGCGCGTGGCTTGGCGCGTGGCTTGGCGCGGGGCTTGGTGCGTGGTTTGGCGCTTGGCTGGCTAAACGCTTGGCTGGCTGAATGCTTTGCTTAGCGCTTGGCTTGACGCTTGGCTTAGCGCTTTCCTTGGCGCGTGGCTTGGAGCTTGGCTTGGCGCTTGGCTTGGTGCTTGTCTTGGCGCATGGCTTGGCGCTCTCCTTGCCGCGTGACTTGGCGCTTGGTTGGGCGCTTGGCTTGGCGCTTGGCTTAGCGCTTTTCTTGGCGCGTGGCATGGCGCTTGTCTGGGAGCTTGGCTTGGCGCTTGGCTTGGCGCTTGGCTTGTCGCTTGGCTTGGTGTTTTTTTTTGGCGCGTGGCTTGGCGCTTGTCTGGGCGCTTGGCTTGTCGCTTGGTTTGGTGTTTTTTTTGGCGCGTGGCTTGGCGCTTGTCTGGGCGCTTGGTTTGTCGTTTGGCTTGGTGTTTTTTTTTTGCGCGTGGCTTGTCGCTTGTCTTGGCTCTTTTGTTGGCGGGTGGCTTGGCGCGTGGCTTGGCGCTTAGCTGGGTTGGCGCTTGGCTGGGCGCTTGGCTTGTCGCTCTTCTTGGCGCGTAGCTTGGCGCTTGTCTGGGCGCTTGGCTTGGCGCTTGGCTTAACGCTTGGCTTGGCGCTTGGCTTGGCGCTTGGCTTGGCGCTTGGTTAGGCGCTTGGGTTGGCGCTTTCTTGGCGCGTGGCTTGTCGCTTGGCTTGGCTCCTTTGTTGGCGGGTGGCTTGTCGCTTGGCTTGGCGCTCTCCTTGGAGCGTGGCTTGGCGCTTGGCACGGCACATGGCATGGCGCTTGGCTCGGCGCGTGGCTTGGCGCTTGGCTTGGCGCTTGGCTTGGTGTTTTTTTTGGCGCGTGGCTTGTCGCTTGGCTTGGCTCTTTTGTTGGCGGGTGGCTTGGCGCGTGGCTTGGCGCTTGGCTGGGTTGGCGCTTTCTTGGCGCGTGGCTTGCCGCTTGGTTTGGCGCTTTTTTTAGCGCTTTTCTTGGCGCGTGGCATGGCGCTTGGCGTGGCGCTTGGCTTGGTGCTTGTCTTGGCGCATGGCTTGGCGCTATCCTTTTCACGTGACTTGGCGCTTGGCTGGGCGCTTGGCTTGTCGCCTTTCTTGGCGCGTAGCTTGGCGCTTGTCTGGGCGCTTGGCTTGGCGCTTGGCTTGGCGCTTGGGTTGGCGCTTTCTTGGCGCGTAGCTTGTCGCTTGGCTTGGCTCTTTTGTTGGTGGGTGGCTTGGCGCGTGGTTTGGCGCTTAGCCTGGCGCTTTTCTTGGCGCGTGGCTTGGCGCGTGGCTTGTCGCTTGGCTTGGCGCTTTTCATGGCGCGTGGCTTGGAGCTTGGCTTAGCGCCTGGATTGGCGCTTGGTTTAGCGCTTTTCTTAGCGCTTTTCTTGGCGCGTGGCTTGGCGCTTGGCTTAGGGCTTGGCTTGGTGCTTGTCTTGGCGCATGGCTTGGCGCTATCCTTTTCACGTGACTTGGCGCTTGGCTGGGCGCTTGGCTTGTCGCTTTTCTTGGCGCGTAGCTTGGCGCTTGTCTGGGCGCTTGGCTTGGCGCCTGGCTTGGCGCTTGGCTTGGCGCTTGGGTTGGCGCTTTCTTGGCGCGTGGCTTGTCGCTTGGCTTGGCTCTTTTGTTGGCGGGTGGCTTGGCGCGTGGCTTGGCGCTTAGCTGGGTTGGCGCTTGGCTGGGCGCTTGGCTAGTCGCTTTTCTTGGCGCGTAGCTTGGCGCTTGTCTGGGCGGTTGGCTTGGCGCTTGGCTTGGCGCTTGGCGTGGCGCTTGGGTTGGCGTTTTCTTGGCGCGTGGCTTGTCGCTTGGCGTGGCTTTTTTGTTGGCGGGTGGCTTGGCGCGTGACTTGGCGCTTAGCTGGGTTGGCGCTTAGATTGGCGCTTGGTTTGTCGCTTTTCTTGGCGCGTGGCTTGGCGCGTGGCCTGGCGCGTGGCTTGGCGCGTGGCTTGTCGCTTGGCTTGGCGCTCTCCTTGGAGCGTGGCTTGGCGCTTGGCTCGGCGCATGGCTTGGCGCTTGGCTCGGCGCGTGGCTTGGCGCTTGGTTGGCTTGGTGCTTTTCTTGGCGCGTGGCCTGGCGCGTGGCTTGTCGCTTGGCTTGGCGCTCTCCTTCGTGCATGGGGTGGCGCTTTTCTTGGCGCGTGGCATGGCGCGAGGCTTGTCGCTTGGCTTGGCGCTTGGCTTGACGCTTTTCTTGGCGCGTGGCTTGGCGCGTGGATTGGCGCTTGCCTGGGCGCTTGGCTTGGCGCTTGGCTTGGCGCTTGGCTTGACGCTTGGCTTGGCACTTGGCTTGGAGCTTGGCTTGACGCTTAGCTTGGCGCATGTCTTGGCGCTCATATTGGCGCGTGGCTTGGCGCTTGGCTAGGCGTTTGGGTTGGCGCTTGTCTCGGCGCATGGCTTCGCGCTTTTCTTAACGCGTGGCTTGGCGCATAGCTTGGCGCTTGGCTGGGCGCTTGGCTTGGCGCTTGGCTTGGCGGCTGGCTTGGCGCTTGTCTTGGTGCTTGGCTTAGCGCTTGGCTTGGCGCTTTTCTTGACGCGTAGCTTGTCGCTTGGCTTGGCGCTTGGCTTGGCGCTTGGCTGGGCGCTTGGCTTAGCGCTTGGCTTGGCGCTTTTCTTGACGCGTAGCTTGTCGCTTGGCTTGGCGCTTGGCTTGGCGCTTTGCTTGGCGCTTTTTTGGAGCATGGCTTGTCGCTTGGCTTGGCGCTTTTCTTGGCGGGTGGCTTGGCACTTGGCTTGGCGCTTGGCTTGGCGCGTGCCTTGGCGCTTTTTTTGGCGCGTGGTTTTCCGCGTGGCTTGGCGCTTGGCTGGCTGGGCGCTTGGCTTAGCGCTTGGCTTGACGCTTGGCTTGGCGCTTTTCTTAGCGCGTGGCTTGGCGCGTGGCTTGGCGCGGGGCTTGGTGCGTGGTTTGGCGCTTGGCTGGCTAAACGCTTGGCTGGCTGAATGCTTGGCTTAGCGCTTGGCTTGACGCTTGGCTTAGCGCTTTCCTTGGCGCGTGGCTTGGAGCTTGGCTTGGGGCTTGGCTTGGCGCTTAGTTTGGCGCTTGGCTTGGCGCTTGGCTTGGCGCTTGGCTTGGTGCTTGTGTTGGCGCATGGCTTGGCGCTCTCCTTGCCGCGTGACTTGGCGCTTGGTTGGGCGCTTGGCTTGGCGCTTGGCTTGGCGCTTTTCTTGGCGCGTGGCTTGGCGCTTGTCTGGGCGCTTGGCTTGGCGCTTGGCTTGGCGCTTGGCTTGTCGCTTGGCTTGGTGTTTTTTTTGGCGCGTGGCTTGGCGCCTTTCTGGGCGCTTGGCTTGTCGCTTGGTTAGGTGTTTTTTTTGGCGCGTGGCTTGGCGCTTGTCTGGGCGCTTGGTTTGTCGTTTGGCTTGGTGTTTTTTTTTGGCGCGTGGCTTGTCCCTTGGCTTGGCTCTTTTGTTGGCGGGTGGCTTGGCGCGTGGCTTGGCGCTTAGCTGGGTTGGCGCTTTGCTGGGCGCTTGGCTTGTCGCTTTTCTTGGCGCGTAGCTTGGCGCTTGTCTGGGCGCTTGGCTTGGCGCTTGGCTTGGCGCTTGGCTTGGCGCTTGGCTTGGCGCTTGGCTTGGCGCTTGGCTTGGCGCTTGGTTTGGCGCTTGGGTTGGCGCTTTCTTGGCGCGTGGCTTGTCGCTTGGCTTGGCTCCTTTGTTGGCGGGTGGCTTGGCGCGTGACTTGGCGCGTGGCTTGTCGCTTGGCTTGGCGCTCTAATTGGAGCGTGGCTTGGCGCTTGGCACGGCGCATGGCATGGCGCTTGGCTCGGCGCGTGGCTTGGCGCTTGGCTTGGCGCGTGGCTTGGTGTTTTTTTTTTTTGGCGCGTGGCTTGTCGCTTGGCTTGGCTCTTTTGTTGGCGGGTGGCTTGGCGCGTGGCTTGGCGCTTAGCTGGGTTGGCGCTTTCTTGGCGCGTGGCTTGTCGCTTGGATTGGCTCTTTTGTTGGCGGGTGGCTTGGCGCGTGGCTTGGCGCTTAGCTGGGTTGGCGCTTTCTTGGCGCGTGGCTTGTCGCTTGGCTTGGCACTTTTGTTGGGGGGTGGCTTGGTGCGTTGCTTGGCGCTTAGCTGGGTTGGCGCTTGGCTGGGCGCTTGGCTTGTCGCTTTTCTTGGCGCGTAGCTTGGCGCTTGTCTGGGCGCTTGGCTTGGCGCTTGGCTTGGCGCTTGGCTTGGCGCTTGGCTTGGCGCTTGGCTTGGCGCTTGGTTTGGCGCTTTCTTGGCGCGTGGCTTGTCTCTTGGCTTGGCTCTTTTGTTGGCGGGTGGCTTCTCGCGTGACTTGGCGCTTAGCTGGGTTGGCGCTTGGATTGGCGCTTGATTTGTTGCTTTTCTTGGCGCGTGGCTTGGCGCGTGGCTTGTCGCTTGGCTTGGCGCTCTCCTTAGAGCGTGGCTTGGCGCTTGGCTCGGCGCATGGCTTGGCGCTTGGCTCGGCTCGTGGCTTGGCGCTTGGTTGGCTTGGTGCTTTTCTTAGCCCGTGGCCTGGCGCGTGGCTTGTCGCTTGGCTTGGCGCTCTCCTTCGTGCATGGGGTGGCGTTTTTCTTGGCGCGTGGCCTGGCGCGTGGCTTGTCGCTTGGCTTGGCGCTTGGCTTGACGCTTTTCTTGGCGCGTGGCTTGGCTCGTGGCTTAGCGCTTGGCTAGACGCTTGGCTTGGCACTTGGCTTGGAGCTTGGCTTGACGCTTGGCTTGGCGCATGGCTTGGCGCTTGGCTTGACGCTTGGCTTGGCACTTGGCTTGGAGCTTGGCTTGACGCTTGGCTTGGCGCATGTCTTGGCGCTCATATTGGCGCGTGGCTTGGCGCTTGGCTAGGCGTTTGGCCTGGCGCTTGGCTTGGCGCTTGGCTTGACGCTTGGCTTGGCACTTGGCTTGGAACTTGGCTTGACGCTTGGCTTGGCGCATGTCTTGGCGCTCATATTGGCGCGTGGCTTGGCGCTTGGCTAGGCGTTTGGCTTGGCGCTTGTCTCGGCGTTTGACTTCGCGCTTTTCTTGGCGCGTGGCTTGCCGCATAGCTTGGCGCTTGGCTAGGCGCTTGGCTTGGCGCTTGGCTTGGCGGCTGGCTTGGCGCTTGTCTTGGTGCTTGTCTTGGCGCATGGCTTGGCGCTCTCCTTAGCGCGTGGCTTGGCGCTTGGCTGGGCGCTTGGCTTAGCGCTTGGCTTGGCGCTTTTCTTGACGCGTAGCTTGTCGCTTGGCTTGGTGCTTTTCTTGGCGCGTGGCTTGGCGCTTGTCTGGGCGCTTGGCTTGGTGCTTCGCTTGGCGCTTGGCTTGGCGCTTGGCTTGGCGCTTCGCTTAGCGCTTTTTTGGAGCGTGGTTTTCGGCGTGGCTTGGCGCTTGGCTGGCTGGGCGCTTGGCTTAGCGCCGGGCTTGACGCTTGGCTTGGCGCTTTTCTTGGCGGGTGGCTTGGCGCTTGGCTTGGCGCGTGGTTTGGCGTTTTTCTTGGCGCGTGGCTTGGCGCGTGGCTTGGCGCGTGGCTTGGTGCGTGGCTTGGCGCTTGGCGGGCTAAACGCTTGGCTGGGTAAATGCTTGGCTTAGCGCTTGGCTTGACGCTTGGCTTAGCGCTTTCCTTGCCGCGTGGCTTGGAGCTTGGCTTGGCGCTTGACTTGGGGCTTGGTTTGGCGCTTGGCTTGGCGCTTGGCTTGGCGCTTGGCTTGGTGCTTGTCTTGGCGCATGGCTTGGCGCTCTCCTTGGCGCGTGACTTGGCGCTTGGTTGGGCGCTTGGCTTGGCGCTTGGCTTGGCGCTTTTCTTGGCGCGTAGCATGGCGCTTGTCTGGGAGCTTGGATTTGCGCTTTCCTTGGCGCGTGGCTTGGAGCTTGGCTTGGCGCTTGACTTGGGGCTTGGTTTGGCGCTTGGCTTGGCGCTTGGCTTGGCGCTTGGCTTGGTGCTTGTCTTGGCGCATGGCTTGGCGCTCTCCTTGGCGCGTGACTTGGCGCTTGGTTGGGCGCTTGGCTTGGCGCTTGGCTTGGCGCTTTTCTTGGCGCGTGGCATGGCGCTTGTCTGGGAGCTTGGCTTGGCGCTTGGCTTGGCGCTTGGCTTGTCGCTTGGCTTGGTGTTTTTTTTTGGCGCGTGGCTTGGCGCTTGTCTGGGCGCTTGGCTTGTCGCTTGGTTTGGTGTTTTTTTTGGCGCGTGGCTTGGCGCTTGTCTGGGCGCTTGGTTTGTCGTTTGGCTTGGTGTTTTTTTTTGCGCGTGGTTTGTCGCTTGGCTTGGCTCTTTTGTTGGCGGGTAGCTTGGCGCGTGGCTTGGCGCTTAGCTGGGTTGGCGCTTGGCTGGGCGCTTGGCTTGTCGCTTTTCTTGGCGCGTAGCTTGGCGCTTGTCTGGGCGCTTGGCTTGGCGCTTGGCTTAACGCTTGGCTTGGCGCTTGGCTTGGCGCTTGGCTTGGCGCTTGGTTAGGCGCTTGGGTTGGCGCTTTCTTGGCGCGTGGCTTGTCGCTTGGCTTGGTTCCTTTGTTGGCGGGTGGCTTGTCGCTTGGCTTGGCGCTCTCCTTGGAGCGTGGCTTGGCGCTTGGCACGGCGCATGGCATGGCGCTTGGCTCGGCGCGTGGCTTGGCGCTTGGCTTGGCGCTTGGCTTGGTGTTTTTTTTTGGCGCGTGGCTTGTCGCTTGGCTTGGCTCTTTTGTTGGCGGGTGGCTTGGCGCGTGGCTTGGCGCTTGGCTGGGTTGGCGCTTTCTTGGCGCGTGGCTTGCCGCTTGGTTTGGCGCTTTTTTTAGCGCTTTTCTTGGCGCGTGGCATGGCGCTTGGCGTGGCGCTTGGCTTGGTGCTTGTCTTGGCGCATGGCTTGGCGCTATCCTTTTCACGTGACTTGGCGCTTGGCTGGGCGCTTGGCTTGTCGCTTTTCTTGGCGCGTAGCTTGGCGCTTGTCTGGGCGCTTGGCTTGGCGCTTGGCTTGGCGCTTGGGTTGGCGCTTTCTTGGCGCGTAGCTTGTCGCTTGGCTTGGCTCTTTTGTTGGTGGGTGGCTTGGCGCGTGGCTTGGCGCTTAGCCTGGCGCTTTTCTTGGCGCGTGGCTTGGCGCGTGGCTTGTCGCTTGGCTTGGCGCTTTTCATGGCGCGTGGCTTGGAGCTTGGCTTAGCGCCTGGATTGGCGCTTGGTTTAGCGCTTTTCTTAGCGCTTTTCTTGGCGCGTGACTTGGCGCTTAGCTGGGTTGGCGCTTGGATTGGCGCTTGGTTTGTCGCTTTTCTTGGCGCGTGGCTTGGCGCGTGGCCTGGCGCGTGGCTTGGCGCGTGGCTTGTCGCTTGGCTTGGCGCTCTCCTTGGAGCTTGGCTTGGCGCTTGGCTCGGCGCATGGCTTGGCGCTTGGCTCGGCGCGTGGCTTAGCGCTTGGTTGGCTTGGTGCTTTTCTTGGCGCGTGGCCTGGCGCGTGGCTTGTCGCTTGGCTTGGCGCTCTCCTTCGTGCATGGGGTGGCGCTTTTCTTGGCGCGTGGCATGGCGCGTGGCTTGTCGCTTGGCTTGGCGCTTGGCTTGACGCTTTTCTTGGCGCGTGGCTTGCCGCGTGGATTGGCGCTTGCCTGGGCGCTTGGCTTGGCGCTTGGCTTGGCGCTTGGCTTGACGCTTGGCTTGGCACTTGGCTTGGAGCTTGGCTTGACGCTTAGCTTGGCGCATGTCTTGGTTCTCATATTGGCGCGTGGCTTGGCGCTTGGCTAGGCGTTTGGGTTGGCGCTTGTCTCGGCGCTTGGCTTCGCGCTTTTCTTAACGCGTGGCTTGGCGCATAGCTTGGCGCTTGGCTGGGCGCTTGGCTTGGCGCTTGGCTTGGCGGCTGGCTTGGCGCTTGTCTTGGTGCTTGTCTTGGCGCATGGCTTAGCGGTCTCCTTAGCGCGTGTCTTGGCGCTTGGCTGTGCGCTTGGCTTAGCGCTTGGCTTGGCGCTTTTCTTGACGCGTAGCTTGTCGCTTGGCTTGGCGCTTGGCTTGGCGCTTTGCTTGGCGCTTTTTTGGAGCATGGCTTGTCGCTTGGCTTGGCGCTTTTCTTGGCGGGTGGCTTGGCACTTGGCTTGGCGCTTGGCTTGGCGCGTGCCTTGGCGCTTTTTTTGGCGCGTGGTTTTCCGCGTGGCTTGGCGCTTGGCTGGCTGGGCGCTTGGCTTAGCGCTTGGCTTGACGCTTGGCTTGGCGCTTTTCTTAGCGCGTGGCTTGGCGCGTGGCTTGGCGCGGGGCTTGGTGCGTGGTTTGGCGCTTGGCTGGCTAAACGCTTGGCTGGCTGAATGCTTGGCTTAGCGCTTGGCTTGACGCTTGGCTTAGCGCTTTCCTTGGCGCGCGGCTTGGAGCTTGGCTTGGGGCTTGGCTTGGCGCTTAGTTTGGCGCTTGGCTTGGCGCTTGGCTTGGCGCTTGGCTTGGTGCTTGTGTTGGCGCATGGCTTGGCGCTCTCCTTGCCGCGTGACTTGGCGCTTGGTTGGGCGCTTGGCTTGGCGCTTGGCTTGGCGCTTTTCTTGGCGCGTGGCTTGGCGCTTGTCTGAGCGCTTGGCTTGACGCTTGGCTTGGCGCTTGGCTTGTCGCTTGGCTTGGTGTTTTTTTTGGTGCGTGGCTTGGCGCTTGTCTGGGCGCTTGGCTTGTCGCTTGATTTGGTGTTTTTTTTGGCGCGTGGCTTGGCGCTTGTCTGGGCGCTTGGTTTGTCGTTTGGCTTGGTGTTTTTTTTTGGCGCGTGGCTTGTCGCTTGGCTTGGCTCTTTTGTTGGCGGGTGGCTTGGCGCGTGGCTTGGCGCTTAGCTGGGTTGGCGCTTGGCTGGGCGCTTGGCTTGTCGCTTTTCTTGGCGCGTAGCTTGGCGCTTGTCTGGGCGCTTGGCTTGGCGCTTGGCTTGGCGCTTGGCTTGGCGCTTGGCTTGGCGCTTGGCTTGGCGCTTGGTTTGGCGCTTGGGTTGGCGCTTTCTTGGCGCGTGGCTTGTCGCTTGGCTTGGCTCCTTTGTTGGCGGGTGGCTTGGCGCGTGACTTGGCGCGTGGCTTGTCGCTTGGCTTGGCGCTCTAATTGGAGCGTGGCTTGGCGCTTGGCACGGCGCATGGCATGGCGCTTGGCTCGGCGCGTGGCTTGGCGCTTGGCTTGGCGCTTGGCTTGGTGTTTTTTTTTTGGCGCGTGGCTTGTCGCTTGGCTTGGCTCTTGTGTTGGCGGGTGGCTTGGCGCGTGGCTTGGCGCTTAGCTGGGTTGGCACTTTCTTGGCGCGTGGCTTGTCGCTTGGATTGGCTCTTTTGTGGGCGGGTGGCTTGGCGCGTGGCTTGGCGCTTAGCTGGGTTGGCGCTTTCTTGGCGCGTGGCTTGTCGCTTGGCTTGGCACTTTTGTTGGGGGGTGGCTTGGTGCGTTGCTTGGCGCTTAGCTGGGTTGGCGCTTGGCTGGGCGCTTGGCTTGTCGCTTTTCTTGGCGCCTAGCTTGGCGCTTGTCTGGGCGCTTGGCTTGGCGCTTGGCTTGGCGCTTGGCTTGGCGCTTGGCTTGGCGCTTGGCTTGGCGCTTGGTTTGGCGCTTTCTTGGCGCGTGGCTTGTCTCTTGGCTTGGCTCTTTTGTTGGCGGGTGGCTTCTCGCGTGACTTGGCGCTTAGCTGGGTTGGCGCTTGGATTGGCGCTTGATTTGTTGCTTTTCTTGGCGCGTGGCTTGGCGCGTGGCTTGTCGCTTGGCTTGGCGCTCTCCTTAGAGCGTGGCTTGGCGCTTGGCTCGGCGCATGGCTTGGCGCTTGGCTCGGCGCGTGGCGTGGCGCTTGGTTGGCTTGGTGCTTTTCTTAGCCCGTGGCCTGGCGCGTGGCTTGTCGCTTGGCTTGGCGCTCTCCTTCGTGCATGGGGTGGCGTTTTTCTTGGCGCGTGGCCTGGCGCGTGGCTTGTCGCTTGGCTTGGCGCTTGGCTTGACGCTTTTCTTGGCGCGTGGCTTGGCTCGTGGCTTAGCGCTTGGCTAGACGCTTGGCTTGGCACTTGGCTTGGAGCTTGGCTTGACGCTTGGCTTGGCGCATGGCTTGGCGCTTGGCTTGACGCTTGGCTTGGCACTTGGCTTGGAGCTTGGCTTGACGCTTGGCTTGGCGCATGTCTTGGCGCTCATATTGGCGCGTGGCTTGGCGCTTGGCTAGGCGTTTGGCTTGGCGCTTGGCTTGGCGCTTGGCTTGACGCTTGGCTTGGCACTTGGCTTGGAGCTTGGCTTGACGCTTGGCTTGGCGCATGTCTTGGCGCTCATATTGGCGCGTGGCTTGGCGCTTGGCTAGGCGTTTGGCTTGGCGCTTGTCTCGGCGTTTGGCTTCGCGCTTTTCTTGGCGCGTGGCTTGCCGCATAGCTTGGCGCTTGGCTGGGCGCTTGGCTTGACGCTTGGCTTGGCGCATGGCTTAGCGCTTGGCTTGACGCTTGGCTTGGCACTTGGCTTGGAGCTTGGCTTGACGCTTGGCTTGGCGCATGTCTTGGCGCTCATATTGGCGCGTGGCTTGGCGCTTGGCTAGGCGTTTGGCTTGGCGCTTGGCTTGGCGCTTGGCTTGACGCTTGGCTTGGCACTTGGCTTGGAGCTTGGCTTGACGCTTGGCTTGGCGCATGTCTTGGCGCTCATATTGGCGCGTGGCTTGGCGCTTGGCTAGGCGTTTGGCTTGGCGCTTGTCTCGGCGTTTGGCTTCGCGCTTTTCTTGGCGCGTGGCTTGCCGCATAGCTTGGCGCTTGGCTGGGCGCTTGGCTTGGCGCTTGGCTTGGAGCTTGGCTTGACGCTTGGCTTGGCGCATGTCTTGGCGCTCATATTGGCGCGTGGCTTGGCGCTTGGCTAGGCGTTTGGCTTGGCGCTTGGCTTGGCGCTTGGCTTGACGCTTGGCTTGACGCTTGGCTTGGCGCATGTCTTGGCGCTCATATTGGCGCGTGGCTTGGCGCTTGGCTAGGCGTTTGGCTTGGCGCTTGTCTCGGCGTTTGGCTTCGCGCTTTTCTTGGCGCGTGGCTTGCCGCATAGCTTGGCGCGTGGCTTGGCGCTTGGCTGGGCGCTTGGCTTAGCGCTTGGCTTGGCGCTTTTCTTGACGCGTAGCTTGTAGCTTGGCTTGGTGCTTTTCTTGGCGCGTGGCTTGGCGCTTGTCTGGGCGCTTGGCTTGGCGCTTGGCTTGGCGCTTGGCTTGGCGCTTGGCTTGGCGCTTCGCTTAGCGCTTTTTTGGAGCGTGGTTTTCTGCGTGGCTTGGCGCTTGGCTGGCTGGGCGCTTGGCTTAGCGCCTGGCTTGACGCTTGGCTTGGCGCTTTTCTTGGCGGGTGGCTTGGCGCTTGGCTTGGCGCGTGGTTTGGCGTTTTTCTTGGCGCGTGGCTTGGCGCTTGGCTTGGCGCGTGGCTTGGTGCGTGGCTTGGCGCTTGGCGGGCTAAACGCTTGGCTGGGTAAATGCTTGGCTTAGCGCTTGGCTTGACGCTTGGCTTAGCGCTTTCCTTGGCGCGTGGCTTGGAGCTTGGCTTGGCGCTTGACTTGGGGCTTGGTTTGGCGCTTGGCTTGGCGCTTGGCTTGGCGCTTGGCTTGGTGCTTGTCTTGGCGCATGGCTTGGCGCTCTCCTTGGCGCGTGACTTGGCGCTTGGTTGGGCGCTTGGCTTGGCGCTTTTCTTGGCGCGTAGCATGGCGCTTGTCTGGGAGCTTGGCTTCGCGCTTTTCTTGGCGCGTGGCTTGCCGCATAGCTTGGCGCTTGGCTGGGCGCTTGGCTTGGCGCTTGGCTTGGCGGCTGGCTTGGCGCTTGTCTTGGTGCTTGTCTTGGCGCATGGCTTGGCGCTCTCCTTAGCGCGTGGCTTGGCGCTTGGCTGGGCGCTTGGCTTAGCGCTTGGCTTGACGCTTGGCTTAGCGCTTTCCTTGGCGCGTGGCTTGGAGCTTGGCTTGGCGCTTGGCTTGGCGCTTGGTTTGGCGACTGGCATGGCGCTTTTCTTGGTGCTTGTCTTGGCGCATGGCTTGGCGCTCTCCTTGCCGCGTGACTTGGCGCTTGCTTGGGCGCTTGGCTTGGCGCTTGGCTTGGCGCTTGGCTTGGCGCTTTTTTTTGGCGCGTGGCATGGCGCTTGTCTGGGAGCTTGGCTTGGCGCTTGGCTTTTCGCATGGCTTGGTGTTTTTTTTGGCGCGTGGCTTGGCGCTTGTCTGGGCGCTTGGTTTGTCGCTTGGCTTGGCGCTTGGCTTGGCGCTTTTCTTGGCGCGTGGCCTGGCGCGTGGCTTGCCGCTTGGCTTGGCGCTCTCTTTGGTGCATGGGGTGGCGTTTTTCCTGGCGCGTGGCTTGGCGCTTAGCCTGGCGCTTTTCTTGGCGCGTGGCTTGGCGCGTGGCTTGGCGCGTGGCTTGGTGCGTGGCTTGGCGCTTGGCTGGCTAAACGCTTGGCTGGCTAAATGCTTGGCTTAGCGCTTGGCTTGACGCTTGGCTTGGCGTTTTTTTTTGGCGCGTGGCATGGCGCTTGTCTGGGAGCTTGGCTTGGCGCTTGGCTTTTCGCTTTTCTTGGCGCGTGGCCTGGCGCGTGGCTTGCCGCTTGGCTTGGCGCTTGGTTTGGCGATTGGCATGGCGCTTGGCTTGGTGCTTGTCTTGGCGCATGGCTTGGCGCTCTCCTTGCCGCGTGACTTGGCGCTTGCTTGGGCGCTTGGCTTGGCGCTTGGCTTGGCGCTTGGCTTGGCGTTTTTTTTTGGCGCGTGGCATGGCGCTTGTCTGGGAGCTTGGCTTGGCGCTTGGCTTTTCGCTTTTCTTGGCGCGTGGCCTGGCGCGTGGCTTGCCGCTTGGCTTGGCGCTTGGTTTGGCGATTGGCATGGCGCTTGGCTTGGTGCTTGTCTTGGCGCATGGCTTGGCGCTCTCCTTGCCGCGTGACTTGGCGCTTGCTTGGGCGCTTGGCTTGGTGCTTGGCTTGGCGCTTGGCTTGGCGCTTTTTTTTTGGCGCTTGTCTGGGCGCTTGGTTTGTCGCTTGGCTTGGCGCTTGGCTTGGCGCTTTTCTTGGCGCGTGGCCTGGCGCGTGGCTTGCCGCTTGGCTTGGCGCTCTTTTTGGTGCATGGGGTGGCGTTTTTCCTGGCGCGTGGCTTGGCGCTTAGCCTGGCGCGTGGCTTGGAGCTTGGCTTAGCGCCTGGATTGGCGCTTGGTTTAGCGCTTTTCTTAGCGATTTTCTTGGCGCGTGGCTTGGCGCTTGGCTGGGTTGGCGCTTGGATTGGCGCTTGGTTTGTCGCTTTTCTTGGCGCGTGGCTTGGCGCGTGGCTTGGCGCGTGGCTTGGCGCGTGGCTTGTCGCTTGGCTTGGCGCTCTCCTTGGAGCGTGGCTTGGCGCGTGGCTTGGCGCTTGGTTTAGCGCTTTTCTTAGCGCTTTTCTTGGCGCGTGGCTTGGCGCGTGGCTTGTCGCTTGGCTTGGCGCTTTTCATGGCGCGTGGCTTGGAGCTTGGCTTAG
Organism: Agriotes lineatus; assembly: GCA_940337035.1. NCBI lineage: Eukaryota > Metazoa > Arthropoda > Insecta > Coleoptera > Elateridae > Agriotes > Agriotes lineatus. Next base: position 383,089 of record CALNHX010000128.1, read on the forward strand.
CGCCTGGAGTGGCGCTTGGTTTAGCGCTTTTCTTAGCGCTTTTCTTGGCGCGTGGCTTGGCGCTTGGCTGGGTTGGCGCTTGGATTGGCGCTTGGTTTGTCGCTTTTCTTGGCGCGTGGCTTGGCGCGTGGCTTGGCGCGTGGCTTGTCGCTTGGCTTGGCGCTCTCCTTGTAGCGTGGCTTGGCGCGTGGCTTGGCGCGTGGCTTGTCGCTTGGCTTGGCGCTCTCCTTGGAGCGTGGCTTGGCGCTTGGCTCGGCGCATGGCTTGGCGCTTGGCTCGGCGCGTGGCTTGGCGCTTGGTTGGCTTGGTGCTTTTCTTGGCGCGTGGCCTGGCGTGTGGCTTGTCGCTTGGCTTGGCGCTCTCCTTCGTGCATGGGGTGGCGCTTTTCTTGGCGCGTGGCCTGGCGCGTGGCTTGTCGCTTGGCTTGGCGCTTGGCTTGACGCTTTTCTTGGCGCGTGGCTTGGCGCGTGGATTGGCGCTTGCCTGGGCGCTTGGTTTGGCGCTTGGCTTGGCGCTTGGCTTGACGCTTGGCTTGGCACTTGGCTTGGAGCTTGGCTTGACGCTTGGCTTGGCGCATGTTTTGGCGCTCATATTGGCGCGTGGCTTGGCCCTTGGCTAGGCGTTTGGATTGGCGCTTGTCTCGGCGCTTGGCTTCGCGCTTTTCTTAGCGCGTGGCTTGGCGCATAGCTTGGCGCTTGGCTGGGCGCTTGGCTTGGCGCTTGGCTTGGCGGCTGGCTTGGCGCTTGTCTTGGTGCTTGTCTTGGCGCATGGCTTAGCGGTCTCCTTAGCGCGTGTCTTGGCGCTTGCCTGGGCGCTTGGCTTAGCGCTTGGCTTGGCGCTTTTCTTGACGCGTAGCTTGTCGCTTGGCTTGGTGCTTTTCTTGGCGCGTGGCTTGGCGCTTGTCTGGGCGCTTGGCTTGGCGCTTGGCTTGGCGCTTGGCTTGGCGCTTTGCTTGGCGCTTTTTTGGAGCATGGCTTGTCGCTTGGCTTGGCGCTTTTCTTGGCGGGTGGCTTGGCACTTGGCTTGGCGCTTGGCTTGGCGCGTGCCTTGGCGCTTTTTTGGCGCGTGGTTTTCCGCGTGGCTTGGCGCTTGGCTGGCTGGGCGCTTGGCTTAGCGCTTGGCTTGACGCTTGGCTTGGCGCTTTTCTTAGCGCGTGGCTTGGCGCGTGGCTTGGCGCGCGGCTTGGTGCGTGGTTTGGCGCTTGGCTGGCTAAACGCTTGGCTGGCTGAATGCTTGGCTTAGCGCTTGGCTTGACGCTTGGCTTAGCGCTTTCCTTGGCGCGTGGCTTGGAGCTTGGCTTGGGGCTTGGCTTGGCGCTTAGTTTGGCGCTTGGCTTGGCGCTTGGCTTGGCGCTTGGCTTGGTGCTTGTCTTGGCGCATGGCTTGGCGCTCTCCTTGCCGCGTGACTTGGCGCTTGGTTGGGCGCTTGGCTTGGCGCTTGGCTTGGCGCTTTTCTTGGCGCGTGGCATGGCGCTTGTCTGGGAGCTTGGCTTGGCGCTTGGCTTGGCGTTTGGCTTGTCGCTTGGCTTGGTGTTTTTTTTGGCGCGTGGCTTGGCGCTTGTCTGGGCGCTTGGCTTGTCGCTTGGTTTGGTGTTTTTTTTGCCGCGTGGCTTGGCGCTTGTCTGGGCGCTTGGTTTGTCGTTTGGCTTACTGTTTTTTTTTGGCGCGTGGCTTGTCGCTTGGCTTGGCTCTTTTGTTGGCGGGTGGCTTGGCGCGTGGCTTGGCGCTTAGCTGGGCTGGCGCTTGGCTGGGCGCTTGGCTTGTCGCTTTTCTTGGCGCGTAGCTTGGCGCTTGTCTGGGCGCTTGGCTTGGCGCTTGGCTTGGCGCTTGGCTTGGCGCTTGGCTTGGCGCTTGGTTTGGCGCTTGGGTTGGCGCTTTCTTGGCGCGTGGCTTGCCGCTTGGCTTGGCTCCTTTGTTGGCGGGTGGCTTGGCGCGTGACTTGGCGCGTGGCTTGTCGCTTGGCTTGGCGCTCTCCTTGGAGCGTGGCTTGGCGCTTGGCACGGCGCATGGCATGGCGCTTGGCTCGGCGCGTGGCTTGGCGCTTGGCTTGGCGCTTGGCTTGGTGTTTTTTTTTGGCGCGTGGCTTGTCGCTTGGCTTGGCTCTTTTGTTGGGGGGTGGCTTGGCGCGTGGCTTGGCGCTTAGCTGGGTTGGCGCTTGGCTGGGCGCTTGGCTTGTCGCTTTTCTTGGCGCGTAGCTTGGCGCTTGTTTGGGCGCTTGGCTTGGCGCTTGGCTTGGCTTGGCGCTTGGCTTGGCGCTTGGGTTGGCGCTTTCTTGGCGCGTGGCTTGTCTCTTGGCTTGGCTCTTTTGTCGGCGGGTGGCTTCTCGCGTGACTTGGCGCTTAGCTGGGTTGGCGCTTGGATTGGCGCTTAGTTTGTTGCTTTTCTTGGCGCGTGGCTTGTCGCTTGGCTTGGCGCTCTCCTTAGAGCGTGGCTTGGCGCTTGGCTCGGCGCATGGCTTGGCGCTTGGCTCGGCGCGTGGCTTGGCGCTTGGTTGGCTTGGTGCTTTTCTTAGCGCGTGGCCTGGCGCGTGGCTTGTCGCTTGGCTTGGCGCTCTCCTTCGTGCATGGGGTGGCGCTTTTCTTGGCGCGTGGCCTGGCGCGTGGCTTGTCGCTTGGCTTGGCGCTTGGCTTGACGCTTTTCTTGGCGCGTGGCTTGGCTCGTGGCTTACCGCTTGGCTTGACGCTTGGCTTGGCACTTGGCTTGGAGCTTGGCTTGACGCTTGGCTTGGCGCATGGCTTGGCGCTTGGCTTGACGCTTGGCTTGGCACTTGGCTTGGAGCTTGGCTTGACGCTTGGCTTGGCGCATGTCTTGGCGCTCATATTGGCGCGTGGCTTGGCGCTTGGCTTGGCGTTTGGCTTGGCGCTTGGCTTGGCGCTTGGCTTGACGCTGGCGCTTGGCTTGGCGCTTAGCTTGGCGCTTGGCTTGGTGCTTGTCTTGGCGCATGGCTTGGCGATCTCCTTGCCGCGTGACTTGGCGCTTGGTTGGGCGCTTGGCTTGGCGCTTGGCTTGGCGCTTTTCTTGGCGCGTAGCATGGCGCTTGTCTGGGAGCTTGGCTTGGCGCTTGGCTTGGTGTTTTTTTTTGGCGCGTGGCTTGGCGCTTGTCTGGGCGCTTGGCTTGTCGCTTGGCTTGGTGTTTTTTTTGGCGCGTAGCTTGGCGCTTGTCTGGGCGCTTGGCTTGTCGCTTGGCTTGGTGTTTTTTTTGGCGCGTGGCTTGCCGCTTGTCTGGGCTCTTGGCTTGGCGCTTTTCTTGGCGGGTGGCTTGGCACTTGGCATGGCGCTTGGCTTGGCGCGTGCCTTAACGCTTTTCTTGGCGCGTGGCTTGGCGCGTGGCTTGGCGCTTAGCTGGCTGGGCGCTTGGCTTAGCGCTTAACTTGACGCTTGGCCTGACGCTTTCCTTGACGCGTGGCTTGGCGCTTGTCTTGGCACTTGGCTTGGCGCTCTCCTTGGCGCGTAGCTTGGCGCTTGGCTTAGCCCTTTTCTTCGCGCGTGACTTGGCGCATGGTTAGTCGCTTGGCTTGGCGCTCTTCTTGGTGCATGGGGTAGCGCTTTTCCTATCGCGTGGCTTGGCGCTTGGTTTTGCGCTTGGCTTGGCGCTTTTCTTGGCGCGTGGCTTGGCGCGTGGCTTGTCGCTTGTCTTGGCGCTCTCCTTGGAGCGTGGCTTGGCGCTTGGCTCTGTGCGTGGCTTGGCACTTGTCTTAACGCTTTTCTTGGTGCGTGGCTTGGCGCTTGGTTTGGCGCATGGCTGGGCGCTCTCCTTGACGCGTGGCTTGGCGCTTTTCTTGGCGCGTGGCTTGGTGCGTGGCTTGGCGCTTGGCTGGCTAAACGCTTGGCTGGCTAAATGCTTGGCTTAGCGCTTGGCTTGACGCTTGGCTTAGCGCTTTCCTTGGCGCGTGGCTTGGAGCTTGGCTTCGCGCTTGGCTTGGCGCTTGGTTTGGCGATTGGCATTGCGCTTGGCTTGGTGCTTGTCTTGGCGCATGGCTTGGCGCTCTCCTTGCCGCGTGACTTGGCGATTGGCTTGGCGCTTATTGTGGCGCTTTTCTTGGCGCGTGGTTTGGTGCGTGGCCTGGCGCGTGGCTTGTCGCTTGACTTGGCGCTTGGCTTGACGCTTTTCTTGGCGCGTGGCTTGGCGCGTGGATTGGCGCTTGCCTGGGCGCTTGGCTTGGCGCTTGGCTTGGCGCTTGACTTGACGCTTGGCTTGGCACTTGGCTTGGAGCTTGGCTTGACGCTTGGCTTGGCGCATGTTTTGGCGCTCATATTGGCGCGTGGCTTGGCCCTTGGCTAGGCGTTTGGAATGGCGCTTGTCTCGGCGCTTGGCTTCGCGCTTTTCTTAGCGCGTGGCTTGGCGCATAGCTTGGCGCTTGCCTGGGCGCTTGGCTTGGCGCTTGGCTTGGCGGCTGGCTTGGCGCTTGTCTTGGTGCTTGTCTTGGCGCATGGCTTAGCGGTCTCCTTAGCGCGTGTCTTGGCGCTTGGCTGGGCGCTTGGCTTAGCGCTTGGCTTGGCGCTTTTCTTGACGCGTAGCTTGTCGCTTGGCTTGGTGCTTTTCTTGGCGCGTGGCTTGGCGCTTGTCTGGGCGCTTGGCTTGGCGCTTGGCTTGGCGCTTGGCTTGGCGCTTTGCTTGGCGCTTTTTTGGAGCATGGCTTGTCGCTTGGCTTGGCGCTTTTCTTGGCGGGTGGCTTGGCACTTGGCTTGGCGCTTGGCTTGGCGCGTGCCTTGGCGCTTTTTTTGGCGCGTGGTTTTCCGCGTGGCTTGGCGCTTGGCTGGCTGGGCGCTTGGCTTAGCGCTTGGCTTGACGCTTGGCTTGGCGCTTTTCTTAGCGCGTGGCTTGGCGCGGGGCTTGGCGCGCGGCTTGGTGCGTGGTTTGGCGCTTGGCTGGCTAAACGTTTGGCTGGCTGAATGCTTGGCTTAGCGCTTGGCTTGACGCTTGGCTTAGCGCTTTCCTTGGCGCGTGGCTTGGAGCTTGGCTTGGGGCTTGGCTTGGCGCTTAGTTTGGCGCTTGGCTTGGCGCTTGGCTTGGCGCTTGGCTTGGTGCTTGTCTTGGCGCATGGCTTGGCGCTCTCCTTGCCGCGTGACTTGGCGCTTGGTTGGGCGCTTGGCTTGGCGCTTGGCTTGGCGCTTTTCTTGGCGCGTGGCATGGCGCTTGTCTGGGAGCTTGGCTTGGCGCTTGGCTTGGCGTTTGGCTTGTCGCTTGGCTTGGTGTTTTTTTTGGCGCGTGGCTTGGCGCTTGTCTGGGCGCTTGGCTTGTCGCTTGGTTTGGTGTTTTTTTTGCCGCGTGGCTTGGCGCTTGTCTGGGCGCTTGGTTTGTCGTTTGGCTTACTGTTTTTTTTTGGCGCGTGGCTTGTCGCTTGGCTTGGCTCTTTTGTTGGCGGGTGGCTTGGCGCGTGGCTTGGCGCTTAGCTGGGCTGGCGCTTGGCTGGGCGCTTGGCTTGTCGCTTTTCTTGGCGCGTAGCTTGGCGCTTGTCTGGGCGCTTGGCTTGGCGCTTGGCTTGGCGCTTGGCTTGGCGCTTGGCTTGGCGCTTGGTTTGGCGCTTGGGTTGGCGCTTTCTTGGCGCGTGGCTTGCCGCTTGGCTTGGCTCCTTTGTTGGCGGGTGGCTTGGCGCGTGACTTGGCGCGTGGCTTGTCGCTTGGCTTAGCGCTCTCCTTGGAGCGTGGCTTGGCGCTTGGCACGGCGCATGGCATGGCGCTTGGCTCGGCGCGTGGCTTGGCGCTTGGCTTGGCGCTTGGCTTGGTGTTTTTTTTTGGCGCGTGGCTTGTCGCTTGGCTTGGCTCTTTTGTTGGCGGGTGGCTTGGCGCGTGGCTTGGCGCTTAGCTGGGTTGGCGCTTTCTTGGCGCGTGGCTTGTCGCTTGGATTGGCTCTTTTGTTGGCGGGTGGCTTGGCGCGTGGCTTGGCGCTTAGCTGGGTTGGCGCTTTCTTGGCGCGTGGCTTGTCGCTTGGCTTGGCACTTTTGTTGGGGGGTGGCTTGGCGCGTGGCTTGGCGCTTAGCTGGGTTCGCGCTTGGCTGGGCGCTTGGCTTGTCGCTTTTCTTGGCGCGTTGCTTGGCGCTTGTTTGGGCGCTTGGCTTGGCGCTTGGCTTGGCTTGGCGCTTGGCTTGGCGCTTGGGTTGGCGCTTTCTTGGCGCGTGGCTTGTCTCTTGGCTTGGCTCTTTTGTTGGCGGGTGGCTTCTCGCGTGACTTGGCGCTTAGCTGGGTTGGCGCTTGGATTGGCGCTTAGTTTGTTGCTTTTCTTGGCGCGTGGCTTGTCGCTTGGCTTGGCGCTCTCCTTAGAGCGTGGCTTGGCGCTTGGCTCGGCGCATGGCTTGGCGCTTGGCTCGGCGCGTGGCTTGGCGCTTGGTTGGCTTGGTGCTTTTCTTAGCGCGTGGCCTGGCGCGTGGCTTGTCGCTTGGCTTGGCGCTTGGCTTGACGCTTTTCTTGGCGCGTGGCTTGGCTCGTGGCTTACCGCTTGGCTTGACGCTTGGCTTGGCACTTGGCTTGGAGCTTGGCTTGACGCTTGGCTTGGCGCATGGCTTGGCGCTTGGCTTGACGCTTGGCTTGGCACTTGGCTTGGAGCTTGGCTTGACGCTTGGCTTGGCGCATGTCTTGGCGCTCATATTGGCGCGTGGCTTGGCGCTTGGCTTGGCGTTTGGCTTGGCGCTTGGCTTGGCGATTGGCTTGACGCTGGCGCTTGGCTTGGCGCTTAGCTTGGCGCTTGGCTTGGTGCTTGTCTTGGCGCATGGCTTGGCGTTCTCCTTGCCGCGTGACTTGGCGCTTGGTTGGGCGCTTGGCTTGGCGCTTGGCTTGGCGCTTTTCTTGGCGCGTAGCATGGCGCTTGTCTGGGAGCTTGGCTTGGCGCTTGGCTTGGTGTTTTTTTTTGGCGCGTGGCTTGGCGCTTGTCTGGGCGCTTGGCTTGTCGCTTGGCTTGGTGTTTTTTTTGGCGCGTAGCTTGGCGCTTGTCTGGGCGCTTGGCTTGTCGCTTGGCTTGGTGTTTTTTTTGGCGCGTGGCTTGCCGCTGGTCTGGGCTCTTGGCTTGGCGCTTTTCTTGGCGGGTGGCTTGGCACTTGGCATGGCGCTTGGCTTGGCGCGTGCCTTAACGCTTTTCTTGGCGCGTGGCTTGGCGCGTGGCTTGGCGCTTAGCTGGCTGGGCGCTTGGCTTAGCGCTTAACTTGACGCTTGGACTGACGCTTTCCTTGACGCGTGGCTTGGCGCTTGTCTTGGCACTTGGCTTGGCGCTCTCCTTGGCGCGTAGCTTGGCGCTTGGCTTAGCCCTTTTCTTCGCGCGTGACTTGGCGCATGGTTAGTCGCTTGGCTTGGCGCTCTTCTTGGTGCATGGGGTAGCGCTTTTCCTATCGCGTGGCTTGGCGCTTGGTTTTGCGCTTGGCTTGGCGCTTTTCTTGGCGCGTGGCTTGGCGCGTGGCTTGTCGCTTGTCTTGGCGCTCTCCTTGGAGCGTGGCTTGGCGCTTGGCTCTGTGCGTGGCTTGGCACATGTCTTAACGCTTTTCTTGGTGCGTGGCTTGGCGCTTGGTTTGGCGCATGGCTGGGCGCTCTCCTTGACGCGTGGCTTGGCGCTTGGCTCGGCGCATGGCTTGGCGCTTGGCTCGGCGCGTGGCTTGGCGCTTGGTTGGCTTGGTGCTTTTCTTAGCGCGTGGCCTGGCGCGTGGCTTGTCGCTTGGCTTGGCGCTCTCCTTCGTGCATGGGGTGGCGCTTTTCTTGGCGCGTGGCCTGGCGCGTGGCTTGTCGCTTGGCTTGGCGCTTGGCTTGACGCTTTTCTTGGCGCGTGGCTTGGCTCGTGGCTTACCGCTTGGCTTGACGCTTGGCTTGGCACTTGGCTTGGAGCTTGGCTTGACGCTTGGCTTGGCGCATGGCTTGGCGCTTGGCTTGACGCTTGGCTTGGCACTTGGCTTGGAGCTTGGCTTGACGCTTGGCTTGGCGCATGTCTTGGCGCTCATATTGGCGCGTGGCTTGGCGCTTGGCTTGGCGTTTGGCTTGGCGCTTGGCTTGGCGCTTGGCTTGACGCTGGCGCTTGGCTTGGCGCTTAGCTTGGCGCTTGGCTTGGTGCTTGTCTTGGCGCATGGCTTGGCGTTCTCCTTGCCGCGTGACTTGGCGCTTGGTTGGGCGCTTGGCTTGGCGCTTGGCTTGGCGCTTTTCTTGGCGCGTAGCATGGCGCTTGTCTGGGAGCTTGGCTTGGCGCTTGGCTTGGTGTTTTTTTTTGGCGCGTGGCTTGGCGCTTGTCTGGGCGCTTGGCTTGTCGCTTGGCTTGGTGTTTTTTTTGGCGCGTAGCTTGGCGCTTGTCTGGGCGCTTGGCTTGTCGCTTGGCTTGGTGTTTTTTTTGGCGCGTGGCTTGCCGCTTGTCTGGGCTCTTGGCTTGGCGCTTTTCTTGGCGGGTGGCTTGGCACTTGGCATGGCGCTTGGCTTGGCGCGTGCCTTAACGCTTTTCTTGGCGCGTGGCTTGGCGCGTGGCTTGGCGCTTAGCTGGCTGGGCGCTTGGCTTAGCGCTTAACTTGACGCTTGGCCTGACGCTTTCCTTGACGCGTGGCTTGGCGCTTGTCTTGGCACTTGGCTTGGCGCTCTCCTTGGCGCGTAGCTTGGCGCTTGGCTTAGCCCTTTTCTTCGCGCGTGACTTGGCGCATGGTTAGTCGCTTGGCTTGGCGCTCTTCTTGGTGCATGGGGTAGCGCTTTTCCTATCGCGTGGCTTGGCGCTTGGTTTTGCGCTTGGCTTGGCGCTTTTCCTGGCGCGTGGCTTGGCGCGTGGCTTGTCGCTTGTCTTGGCGCTCTCCTTGGAGCGTGGCTTGGCGCTTGGCTCTGTGCGTGGCTTGGCACTTGTCTTAACGCTTTTCTTGGTGCGTGGCTTGGCGCTTGGTTTGGCGCATGGCTGGGCGCTCTCCTTGACGCGTGGCTTGGCGCTTTTCTTGGCGCGTGGCTTGGCGCGTGGCTTGGCGCGTGGCTTGGCGCGTGGCTTGGTGCGTGGCTTGGCGCTTGGCTGGCTAAACGCTTGGCTGGCTAAATGCTTGGCTTAGCGCTTGGCTTGACGCTTGGCTTAGCGCTTTCCTTGGCGCGTGGCTTGGAGCTTGGCTTGGCGCTTGGCTTGGCGCTTGGTTTGGCGATTGGCATTGCGCTTGGCTTGGTGCTTGTCTTGGCGCATGGCTTGGCGCTCTCCTTGCCGCGTGACTTGGCGATTGGCTTGGCGCTTATTGTGGCGCTTTTCTTGGCGCGTGGTTTGGTGCGTGGCTTGGCGCATGGCTTGTCGCTTGGCTTGGCGTTCTCCTTGGTGCATGGGGTGGCGCTTTTCTTATCGCATGGCTTGGCGCTTGGCTTGGCGCTTTTCTAGGCGCGTGGCTTGGCGCGTGGCTTGTCGCTTGTCTTGGCGCTCTCCTTGGAGCATGGCTTGGCGCTTAGCTCGGCGCGTGGCTTGGCGCTTGGGTTGGCGCTTTTCTTGGCGCGTGGCTTGGCGCTTGGCTTGGCGCTTTTCTTGGCGGGTGGCTTGGCGCTTGGCTTGGCGCTTTCTTCGCGCGTGGCTTGGCGCTTGGCTTGGCTCTTGGCTTGGCGCTTGGCTTGGGGCGTGGTTTGGCGCCTTTCTTGGCGCGTGGCTTGGCACTTGGCTTGGCGCTTGGCTTGGGGCGTGGTTTGGCGCTTTTCTTGGCGCGTGGCTTGGCGCTCGGCTGGCTGGGCGCTTGGCTTAGCGCTTGGCTTGACGCTTGGCTTGGTGCTTTCCTTGGCGCGTGGCTTGGCGCTTGGCTTGGCGCTTGGTTTGGTGCTTTTCTTGGCGCTTTCCTGGCGCGTGTCTAGGCACTTGGCTTGGCGCTTGGGTTGGTGCTTGTCTTCGCGCATGGCTTGGCGCTCTCCTTGGCGCGCAACCTGGCGCTTGGCTTGTCGCTTGGCTTGGCGGTTTCTTGGCGCGTGGCTTGTCGCTTAGCTTGGCGCTTTTCTTGGCGGGTGGCTTGGCACTTGGCTAGGCGCTTGGCTTGGAGCGTGGTTTGGCGATTTTCTTGGCGCGTGGCTTGGCGCGTGGCTTGGCGCTTGGCTGGCTGGGCGCTTGGCTTAGCGCTTGGCTTGACGCTTGGCTTGGTGCTTTCCTTGGCGCGTAGCTTGGCGTTTGGCTTGGCGCTTGGTTTTGTGATTTTCTTGGCGCTTTTCCTGGCGCGTGGTTTGGCGCTTGGCTGGGCGCTTGGCATGGTGCTTGGCTTGGCGCTTTTCTTGGCGCGTAGCTTGTCGCTTGGCTTGGTGCTTTTCTTGGCGCGTGACTTGGCGTTTGTCTGGGCGCTTGGCTTGGCGCTTGGCTTGGCGCTTGGCTTGGCGCTTGGCTTAGAGCTTAGCTTGGCGCTTAGCTGGCTGGGCGCTTGGCTTAGCGTTTGGCTTGACGCTTGGTTTGGCGCTTTCCTTGGCGCGTGGCTTGGCGGTTGGCTTGGCACTTGGCTTGGCGCTTGGATTGGCGCTTGGTTCGGCGCGTGGCTTGGCGCTTGGCTTGGCGCTTGGCTTGCGCTTTTTTTGGCGTTTGGCTCGGCGCGTGGCTTGGCGCTTGGCTTGGCGCATGGCTTGGCGCTCTCCTTGACGCGTGGCTTAACGCATGGCTGGGCACTTGGCTTGGCGCTTGGCTTGGCGCTTTTCATGGCGCTTTTCTTGGAGCTTTCCTTGGCGCTTGGCTGGGCGCTTGGCTTGGCTCTTGGCTCGGCGCGTGGCTTGACGCTTGGCTTGGCGCATGGCTTGGCGCTCTCCTTGACGCGTGGCTTGACGCTTGGCTGGGCACTTGGCTTGGCGCTTTCTTCGCGCGTGGCTTGGCGCTTGGCTTGGCTCCTGGCTTGGCGCTTGGCTCGGCGCGTGGCTTGGCGCTTGGCTTGGCTCCTGGCTTGTCGCTTGTCTTGGCGCTCTCATTGGAGCATGGCTTGGCGCTTGGCTCGGCGAGTGGCTTGGCGCTTGGGTTGGCGCTATTCTTGGCGCGTGGCTTGGCGCTTGGCTTGGCGCTTTTCTTGGCGGGTGGCTTGGCGCTTGGCTTGGCGCTTTCTTCGCGCGTGGCTTGGCGCTTGGCTTGGCTCCTGGCTTGGCGCTTGGCTCGGCGCGTGGCTTGGCGCTTGGGTTGGCGCTTTTCTTGGCGCGTGGCTTGTCGCTTGGCTTTGCGCTTTTCTTGGCGGGTGGCTTGGCGCTTGGCTTGGCGGTTTCTTCGCGCGTGGCTTGGCGCTTGGCTTGGCTCTTGGCTTGGCGCTTGGCTTGACGCATGTCTTGGCGCTATTTTTGGAGCGCGGCCTGGCGCTTGGCTTGTCGCTTGGCTTGGCGGTTTCTTTGCGCGTGGCTTGTCGCTTAGCTTGGCGCTTTTCTTGGCGGGTGGCTTGGCACTTGGCTTGGCGCTTGTCTTGGGGCGTGGTTTGGCGATTTTCTTGGCGCGTGGCTTGGCGCGTGGCTTGGCGCTTGGCTGGCTGGGCGCTTGGCTTAGCGCTTGGCTTGACGCTTGGCTTGGTGCTTTCCTTGGCGCGTAGCTTGGCGTTTGGCTTGGGGCTTGGTTTTGTGATTTTCTTGGCGCTTTTCCTGGCGCGTGTCTTGGCGCTTGGCTGGGCGCTTGGCATGGCGCTTGGCTTGGCGCTTTTCTTGGCGCGTAGCTTGTCGCTTGGCTTGGTGCTTTTCTTGGCGCGTGACTTGGCGTTTGTCTGGGCGCTTGGCTTGGCGCTTGTCTTGGCGCATGGCTTGGCGCTCTCCTTGCCGCGTGACTTGGCGCTTGGCTGGGCGCTTGGCTTGCCGCTTGTCTTGGCGCTTGGCTTGGCGCTTGGCTTGTCGCTTGGCTTGGTGTTTTTTTTGGCGCGTGGCTTGGCGCTTGTCTGGGCGCTTGGCTTGGCGCTTTCTTGGCGCGTGGCTTTTCGCTTGGCTTGGCGCTCTTCTTGGCGGGTGGTTGGCGCTTGCCTTGGCACTTGGCTTGGCGCTCTTCTTGGCGCGTGGCTTGGCGCTTGGCTTGGCGCTTCTCTTAAATCGTGGCTTGGCGCATGGTTTGTCGCTTGGCTTGGTGTTTTTTTTGGCGCGTGGCTTGGCGCTTGTCTGGGCGCTTGGCTTGGCGCTTGGCTTGGCGCTTTCTTGGCGCGTGGCTTTTCGCTTGGCTTGGCGCTCTTCTTGGCGGGTGGTTGGCGCTTGCCTTGGCACTTGGCTTGGCGCTTTTCTTGGCGCGTGGCTTGGCGCGTGGCTTGGCGCTTAGTTGGCTGGACGCTTGGCTTAGCGCTTAACTTGACGCTTGGCCTGGCGCTTTCCTTGACGCGTAACTTGGCGCTTGTCTTGGCACTTGGCTTGGCGCTCTTCTTGGCGCGTGGCTTGGCGCTTAGTTGGCTGGACGCTTGGCTTAGCGCTTAACTTGACGCTTGGCCTGGCGCTTTCCTTGACGCGTAACTTGGCGCTTGTCTTGGCACTTGGCTTGGCGCTTTTCTTGGCGGGTGGCTTGGCACTTGGCTTGGCGCTTGGCTTGGAGCGTGGTTTGGCGATTTTCTTGGCGCGTGGCTTGGCGCGTGGCTTGGCGCTTGGCTGGCTGGGCGCTTGGCTTAGCGCTTGGCTTGACGCTTGGCTTGGTGCTTTCCTTGGCGCGTAGCTTGGCGTTTGGCTTGGCGCTTGGCTGGGCGCTTGGCTTGCCGCTTGTCTTGGCGCTTGGCTTGGCGCTTGGCTTGTCGCTTGGCTTGGTGTTTTTTTTGGCGCGTGGCTTGGCGCTTGTCTGGGCGCTTGGCTTGGCGCTTGGCTTGGCGCTTTCTTGGCGCGTGGCTTTTCGCTTGGCTTGGCGCTCTTCTTGGCGGGTGGTTGGCGCTTGCCTTGGCACTTGGCTTGGCGCTCTTCTTGGCGCGTGGCTTGGCGCTTGGCTTGGCGCTTCTCTTAAATCGTGGCTTGGCGCATGGTTTGTCGCTTGGCTTGGTGTTTTTTTTGGCGCGTGGCTTGGCGCTTGTCTGGGCGCTTGGCTTGGCGCTTGGCTTGGCGCTTTCTTGGCGCGTGGCTTTTCGCTTGGCTTGGCGCTCTTCTTGGCGGGTGGTTGGCGCTTGCCTTGGCACTTGGCTTGGCGCTTTTCTTGGCGCGTGGCTTGGCGCGTGGCTTGGCGCTTAGTTGGCTGGACGCTTGGCTTAGCGCTTAACTTGACGCTTGGCCTGGCGCTTTCCTTGACGCGTAACTTGGCGCTTGTCTTGGCACTTGGCTTGGCGCTTTTCTTGGCGGGTGGCTTGGCACTTGGCTTGGCGCTTGGCTTGGAGCGTGGTTTGGCGATTTTCTTGGCGCGTGGCTTGGCGCGTGGCTTGGCGCTTGGCTGGCTGGGCGCTTGGCTTAGCGCTTGGCTTGACGCTTGGCTTGGTGCTTTCCTTGGCGCGTAGCTTGGCGTTTGGCTTGGCGCTTGGTTTTGTGATTTTCTTGGCGCTTTTCCTGGCGCGTGGCTTGGCGCTTGGCTGGGCGCTTGGCATGGCGCTTGGCTTGGCGCTTTTCTTGGCGCGTAGCTTGTCGCTTGGCTTGGTGCTTTTCTTGGCGCGTGACTTGGCGTTTGTCTGGGCGCTTGACTTGGCGCTTGGCTTGGCGCTTGGCTTAGAGCTTAGCTTGGCGCTTAGCTGGCTGGGCGCTTGGCTTAGCGTTTGCTTGACGCTTGGTTTGGCGCTTTCCTTGGCGCGTGGCTTGGCGGTTGGCTTGGCACTTGGCTTGGCGCTTGGATTGGCGCTTGGCTCGGCGCGTGGCTTGGCGCTTGGCTTGGCGCATGGCTTGGCGCTCTCCTTGACGCGTGGCTTAACGCATGGCTGGGCACTTGGCTTGGCGCTTTTCATGGCGCTTTTCTTGGCGCTTTCCTTGGCGCTTGGCTGGGCGCTTGGCTTGGCTCTTGGCTCGGCGCGTGGCTTGACGCTTGGCTTGGCGCATGGCTTGGCGCTCTCCTTGACGCGTGGCTTGACGCTTGGCTGGGCACTTGGCTTGGCGCTTGGCTTGGCGCTTGTCTTGGCGCGTGGCTTGGCGCGTGGCTTGTCGCTTGTCTTGGCGCTCTCATTGGAGCATGGCTTGGCGCTTGGCTCGGCGAGTGGCTTGGCGTTTGGGTTGGCGCTATTCTTGGCGCGTGGCTTGGCGCTTGGCTTGGCGCTTTTCTTGGCGGGTGGCTTGGCGCATGGCTTGGCGCTCTCCTTGGCGCGCGGCTTGGCGCTTGGCTCGGCGCGTGGCTTGGCGCTTGGGTTGGCGCTTTTCTTGGCGCGTGGCTTGTCGCTTGGCTTTGCGCTTTTCTTGGCGGGTGGCTTGGCGCTTGGCTTGGCGGTTTCTTCGCGCGTGGCTTGGCGCTTGGCTTGGCTCTTGGCTTGGCGCTTGGCTTGACGCATGGCTTGGCGCTATTTTTGGAGCGCGGCCTGGCGCTTGGCTTGTCGCTTGGCTTAGCGGTTTCTTTGCGCGTGGCTTGTCGCTTAGCTTGGCGCTTTTCTTGGCGGGTGGCTTGGCACTTGGCTTGGCGCTTGGCTTGGGGCGTGGTTTGGCGATTTTCTTGGCGCGTGGCTTGGCGCGTGGCTTGGCGCTTGGCTGGCTGGGCGCTTGGCTTAGCGCTTGGCTTGACGCTTGGCTTGGTGCTTTCCTTGGCGCGTAGCTTGGCGTTTGGCTTGGCGCCTGGTTTTGTGATTTTCTTGGCGCTTTTCCTGGCGCGTGTCTTGGCGCTTGGCTGGGCGCTTGGCATGGCGCTTGGCTTGGCGCTTTTCTTGGCGCGTAGCTTGTCGCTTGGCTTGGTGCTTTTCTTAACGCGTGACTTGGCGTTTGTCTGGGCGCTTGGCTTGGCGCTTGTCTTGGCGCATGGCTTGGCGCTCTCCTTGCCGCGTGACTTGCCGCGTGACTTGGCGCTTGGCTGGGCGCTTGGCTTGGCGCTTGGCTTGGCGCTTGGCTTGGCGCTTGGCTTGTCGCTTGGCTTGGTGTTTTTTTTGGCGCGTGGCTTGGCGCTTGTCTGGGCGCTTGGCTTGGCGCTTGGCTTGGCGCTTTCTTGGCGCGTGGCTTTTCGCTTGGCTTGGCGCTCTTCTTGGCGGGTGGTTGGCGCTTGCCTTGGCACTTGGCTTGGCGCTCTTCTTGGCGCGTGGCTTGGCGCTTGGCTTGGCGCTTCTCTTAAATCGTGGCTTGGCGCATGGTTTGTCGCATGGCTTGGCGCGTGCCTTAACGCTTTTCTTGGCGCGTGGCTTGGCGCGTGGCTTGGCGCTTAGTTGGCTGGACGCTTGGCTTAGCGCTTAACTTGACGCTTGGCCTGGCGCTTTCCTTGACGCGTAACTTGGCGCTTGTCTTGGCACTTGGCTTGGCGCTTTTCTTGGCGCGTGGCTTGGCGCTCGGCTGGCTGGGCGCTTGGCTTAGCGCTTGGCTTGACGCTTGGCTTGGTGCTTTCCTTGGCGCGTGGCTTGGCGCTTGGCTTGGCGCTTGGTTTGGTGCTTTTCTTGGCGCTTTCCTGGCGCGTGTCTTGGCACTTGGCTTGGCGCTTGGGTTGGTGCTTGTCTTCGCGCATGGCTTGGCGCTCTCCTTGGCGCGCAACCTGGCGCTTGGCTTGTCGCTTGGCTTGGCGGTTTCTTGGCGCGTGGCTTGTCGCTTAGCTTGGCGCTTTTCTTGGCGGGTGGCTTGGCACTTGGCTTGGCGCTTGGCTTGGAGCGTGGTTTGGCGATTTTCTTGGCGCGTGGCTTGGCGCGTGGCTTGGCGCTTGGCTGGCTGGGCGCTTGGCTTAGCGCTTGGCTTGACGCTTGGCTTGGTGCTTTCCTTGGCGCGTAGCTTGGCGTTTGGCTTGGAGCTTGGTTTTGTGATTTTCTTGGCGCTTTTCCTGGCGCGTGGCTTGGCGCGTAGCTTGTCGCTTGGCTTGGCGCATGGCTTGGCGCTCTCCTTGACGCGTGGCTTGACGCTTGGCTGTGCACTTGGCTTGGCGCTTGGCTTGGCGCTTGTCTTGGCGCTTTTCATGGCGCGTGGCTTGTCGCTTGGCTTCGCGCTTTTCTTGGCACGTGGCTTGGCACTTGGCTGGTCGCTTGGCTTGGCGTTCTCCTTGGTGCATGGGGTGGCGCTTTTCCTATCGTTTGGCTTGGCGCTTGGCTTGACGCTTTTCTTGGCGCGTAGCTTGGCGCTTGGCTGGGCGCTTGGCTTGTCGCTTGTCTTGGCGCTCTCATTGGAGCATGGCTTGGCGCTTGGCTCGGCGCGTGGCTTGGCGCTTGGGTTGGCGCTATTCTTGGCGCGTGGCTTGGCGCTTGGCTTGGCGCTTTTCTTGGCGGGTGGCTTGGCGCTTGGCTTGGCGCTTTCTTCGCGCGTGGCTTGGCGCTTGGCTTGGCTCCTGGCTTGGCGCTTGGCTTGGCGCATGGCTTGGCGCTCTCCTTGGCGCGCGGCTTGGCGCTTGGCTCGGCGCGTGGCTTGGCGCTTGGGTTGGCGCTTTTCTTGGCGCGTGGCTTGTCGCTTGGCTTTGCGCTTTTCTTGGCGGGTGGCTTAACGCTTGGCTTGGCGCTTTCTTCGCGCGTGGCTTGGCGCTTGGCTTGGCTCTTGGCTTGGCGCTTGGCTTGACGCATGGCTTGGCGCTCTTTTTGGAGCGCGGCCTGGCGCTTGGCTTGTCGCTTGGCTTGGCGGTTTCTTTGCGCGTGGCTTGTCGCTTAGCTTGGCGCTTTTCTTGGCGGGTGGCTTGGCACTTGGCTTGGCGCTTGGCTTGGGGCGTGGTTTGGCGATTTTCTTGGCGCGTGGCTTGGCGCTCGGCTGGCTGGGCGCTTGGCTTAGCGCTTGGCTTGACGGTTGGCTTGGTGCTTTCCTTGGCGCGTGGCTTGGCGCTTGGCTTGGCGCTTGGTTTGGTGCTTTTCTTGGCGCTTTCCTGGCGCGTGTCTTGGCACTTGGCTTGGCGCTTGGGTTGGTGCTTGTCTTCGCGCATGGCTTGGCGCTCTCCTTGGCGCGCAACCTGGCGCTTGGCTTGTCGCTTGGCTTGGCGGTTTCTTGGCGCGTGGCTTGTCGCTTAGCTTGGCGCTTTTCTTGGCGGGTGGCTTGGCACTTGGCTTGGCGCTTGGCTTGGAGCGTGGTTTGGCGATTTTCTTGGCGCGTGGCTTGGCGCGTGGCTTGGCGCGTGGCTTGGCGCGTGGCTTGGCGCGTGGCTTGGCGCTTGGCTGGCTGGGCGCTTGGCTTAGCGCTTGGCTTGACGCTTGGCTTGGTGCTTTCCTTGGCGCGTAGCTTGGCGTTTGGCTTGGCGCTTGGTTTTGTGATTTTCTTGGCGCTTTTCCTGGCGCGTGTCTTGGCGCTTGGCTGGGCGCTTGGCATGGCGCTTGGCTTGGCGCTTTTCTTGGCGCGTAGCTTGTCGCTTGGCTTGGTGCTTTTCTTGGCGCGTGACTTGGCGTTTGTCTGGGCGCTTGGCTTGGCGCTTGTCTTGGCGCATGGCTTGGCGCTCTCCTTGCCGCGTGACTTGGCGCTTGGCTGGGCGCTTGGCTTGGCGCTTGGCTTGGCGCTTGGCTTGGCGCTTGGCTTGTCGCTTGGCTTGGTGTTTTTTTTGGCGCGTGGCTTAGCGCTTGTCTGGGCGCTTGGCTTGGCGCTTGGCTTGGCGCTTGGCTTGGCGCTTTCTTGGCGCGTGGCTTTTCGCTTGGCTTGGCGCTCTTCTTGGCGGGTGGTTGGCGCTTGCCTTGGCACTTGGCTTGGCGCTCTTCTTGGCGCGTGGCTTGGCGCTTGGCTTGGCGCTTCTCTTAAATCGTGGCTTGGCGCATGGTTTGTCGCTTGGCTTGGCGCGTGCCTTAACGCTTTTCTTGGCGCGTGGCTTGGCGCGTGGCTTGGCGCTTAGTTGGCTGGACGCTTGGCTTAGCGCTTAACTTGACGCTTGGCCTGGCGCTTTCCTTGACGCGTAACTTGGCGCTTGTCTTGGCACTTGGCTTGGCGCTCTTGTTGGCGCGTGGCTTGTCGCTTGGCTTGGCGCTTTTCTTGGCGGGTGGCTTGGAACTTGGCTTGGCGCTTGGCTTGGCGCTTGCCTTGGCGCTTTCTTGGCGCGTGTCTTGTCGCTTGGGTTGGCGCTTTTCTTGGCGGGTGGCTTGGCACTTGGCTTGGCGCTTGGCTTGGCGCGTGCCTTTACGCTTTTCTTGGCGCAAGGTTTGGCGCGTGGCTTGGCGCTTAGCTGGCTGGCCGCTTGGCTTAGCGCTTATCTTGACGCTTGGCCTGGCGCTTTCCTTGACGCGTGGCTTGGCGCTTGGCTTGGCGCTTCTCTTGGTGCGTGGCTTGGAGCATGGTTTGTCGCTTGGCTTGGCGCTCTCCGTGGTGCATGAAGTGGCGCTTTTCTTATCGCGTGGCTTGGCGCTTGCCTTGGCGCTTGGCTTGGCGCTTGGCTTGGCGTTTGGCTTGGCGCTTTTCTTGGCGCGTGGCTTGGCGCTTGGCTGGCTAAACGCTTGGCTGGGTGAACGCTTGGCTTAGCGCTTGGCTTGACGCTTGGCTTAGCGCCTTCCTTGGCATGTGGCTGCGAGCTTGGCTTGGCGCTAGGCTTGGCGTCTGGTTTGGCGCTTGGCTTGGCGCTTGGCTTGACGCTTGGCTTAGCGATTTCCTTGGCGCGTGGCTGCGAGCTTGGCTTGGCGCTTGGCTTGGCGCTTGGTTTGGCGCTTGGCTTGGCGCTTGGCTGATCGCTTGGCTTGGCGCTTGGCTTAGCGATTTCCTTGGCGCTTGGCTGCGAGCTTGGCTTGGCGCTTGGCTTGGCGCTTGGCTTGGCGCTTGGCTTAGCGATTTCCTTGGCGCGTGGCTGCGAGCTTGGCTTGGCGCTTGGCTTGGCGCTTGGCTTGGCGCTTGGCTTGGCGCTTTTCTTGGCGCGTGGCTTGGCGCTTGTCTGGGCGCTTGGCTTGGCGCTTGGCTTGTCGTTTTCTTGGCGCGTGGCTTGTCGCTTGGCTTGGCGCTTTACTTGGCGGGTGGCTTGGCACTCGGCTTGGCGCTTGGCTTGGCGCGTGCCTTAACGCTTTTCTTGGCGCGTGGCTTGGTGCGTGGCTTGGCGCGTGGCTTGGGGCTTAGCTGGCTGGGCGCTTGGCTTAGCGCTTAACTTGACGCTTGGCCTGGCGCTTTCCTTGACGCGTGGCTTGGCGCTTGGCTTAGCCCTTTTCTTCGCGCGTGACTTGGCGCATGGTTGGTCGCTTGGCTTGGCGCTCTCCTTGGTGCATGGGGTAGCGCGTTTCTTATCGCGTGGCTTGGCGCTCGGCTTTGCGCTTGGCTTAGCGCTTTTCTTGGCGCGTAGCTTGGCGCGTGGCTTGTCGCTTTTCTTGGCGCTCTCCTTGGAGCGTGGCTTGGCGCTTGGCTTGGCGCTTGGCTTGGCGCTTTTCTTGGCGCTTGGCTTGGCGCTTGGCTTGACGCTTAGCTGGGCGCTTGGCTTGGCGCTTGGCTTGGCGCTTGGTTTGGCGCTTGGCTTGGCGCTTGGCTGATCGCTTGGCTTGGCGCTTGGCTTAGCGATTTCCTTGGCGCTTGGCTGCGAGCTTGGCTTGGCGCTTGGCTTGGCGCTTGGCTTGGCGCTTGGCTTAGCGATTTCCTTGGCGCGTGGCTGCGAGCTTGGCTTGGCGCTTGGCTTGGCGCTTGGCTTGGCGCTTGGCTTGGCGCTTTTCTTGGCGCGTGGCTTGGCGCTTGTCTGGGCGCTTGGCTTGGCGCTTGGCTTGTCGTTTTCTTGGCGCGTGGCTTGTCGCTTGGCTTGGCGCTTTACTTGGCGGGTGGCTTGGCACTCGGCTTGGCGCTTGGCTTGGCGCGTGCCTTAACGCTTTTCTTGGCGCGTGGCTTGGTGCGTGGCTTGGCGCGTGGCTTGGGGCTTAGCTGGCTGGGCGCTTGGCTTAGCGCTTAACTTGACGCTTGGCCTGGCGCTTTCCTTGACGCGTGGCTTGGCGCTTGGCTTAGCCCTTTTCTTCGCGCGTGACTTGGCGCATGGTTGGTCGCTTGGCTTGGCGCTCTCCTTGGTGCATGGGGTAGCGCGTTTCTTATCGCGTGGCTTGGCGCTCGGCTTTGCGCTTGGCTTAGCGCTTTTCTTGGCGCGTAGCTTGGCCCTTGACTAGGCGCTTGGCTTGGCGCTTTTCTTGGAGCTTTTCTTGGCGCGTGGCTTGGCGCTTAACTTGGCGGTTGGCTTGGCGCTTTCCTTGGCACGTGGCTTAGCGCTTAGCTGGGCGCTTGGCTTGGCGTTTGGCTTGGCGCTTTTCTTGGTGCGTGGTTTGTCACTTGGTTTGGCGTTTTTCTTGGCGTGTGGCTTGGCATTTGGCTTGGCGCTTAACTTGACGCTTGGCTTGGCGCACGGCTTGGCGCTATCCTTGGCGATTGGCTTGGCGCTTATTGTGGCGCTTTTCTTGGCGCGTGGTTTGGTGCGTGGCTTGGCGCATGGCTTGTCGCTTGGCTTGGCGTTCTCCTTGGTGCATGGGGTGGCGGTTTTCTTATCGCATGGCTTGGCGCTTGGCTTGGCGCTTGGCTTGGCGCTTGGCTTGGCGCTTTTCTAGGCGCGTGGCTTGGCGCGTGGCTTGTCGCTTGTCTTGGCGCTCTCCTTGGAGCATGGCTTGGCGCTTAGCTCGGCGCGTGGCTTGGCGCTTGGGTTGGCGCTTTTCTTGGCGCGTGGCTTGGCGCTTGGCTTGGCGCTTTTCTTGGCGGGTGGCTTGGCGCCTGGCTTGGCGCTTTCTTCGCGCGTGGCTTGGCGCTTGGCTTGGCTCTTGGCTTGGCGCTTAGCTTGGCGCATGGCTTGGCGCTCTCCTTGGCGCGCGGCTTGGCGCTTGGCTCGGCGCGTGGCTTGTCGCTTGGGTTGGCGCTTTTCTTGGCGCGTGGCTTGTCGCTTGGCTTTGCGCTTTTCTTGGCGGGTGGCTTGGCGCTTGGCTTGTCGCTTTCTTCGCGCGTGGCTTGGCGCTTGGCTTGGCTCTTGGCTTGGCGCTTGGCTTGACGCACGGCTTGGCGCTCTTTTTGGAGCGCGGCCTGGCGCTTGGCTTGTCGCTTGGCTTGGCGGTTTCTTTCCGCGTGGCTTGTCGCTTAGCTTGGCGCTTTTCTTGGCGGGTGGCTTGGCACTTGGCTTGGCGCTTGGCTTGGGGCGTGGTTTGGCGCTTTTCTTGGCGCGTGGCTTGGCGCTCGGCTGGCTGGGCGCTTGGCTTAGCGCTTGGCTTGACGCTTGGCTTGGTGCTTTCCTTGGCGCGTGGCTTGGCACTTGGCTTGGCGCTTAGTTTGGTGCTTTTCTTGGCGCTTTCCTGGCGCGTGTCTTGGCACTTGGCTTGGCGCTTGCGTTGGTGCTTGTTTTCGCGCATGGCTTGGCGCTCTCCTTGGCGCGCAACCTGGCGCTTGGCTTGTCGCTTGGCTTGGCGGTTTCTTGGCGCGTGGCTTGTCGCTTAGCTTGGCGCTTTTCTTGGCGCGTGGCTTGGCGCTCCTCTGGCTGGGCGCTTGGCTTAGCGCTTGGCTTGACGCTTGGCTTGGTGCTTTCCTTGGCGCGTGGCTTGGCGCGTGGCTTGGCGCTTGGCTGGCTGGGCGCTTGGCTTAGCGCTTGGCTTGACGCTTGGCTTGGTGCTTTCCTTGGCGCGTAGCTTGGCGCTTGGCTTGTCGCTTGGCTTGGCGGTTTCTTTGCGCGTGGCTTGTCGCTTAGCTTGGCGCTTTTCTTGGCGGGTGGCTTGGCACTTGGCTTGGCGCTTGGCTTGGGGCGTGGTTTGGCGCTTTTCTTGGCGCGTGGCTTGGCGCTCGGCTGGCTGGGCGCTTGGCTTAGCGCTTGGCTTGACGCTTGGCTTGGTGCTTTCCTTGGCGCGTGGCTTGGCACTTGGCTTGGCGCTTGGTTTGGTGCTTTTCTTGGCGCTTTCCTGGCGCGTGTCTTGGCACTTGGCTTGGCGCTTGGGTTGGTGCTTGTTTTCGCGCATGGCTTGGCGCTCTCCTTGGCGCGCAACCTGGCGCTTGGCTTGTCGCTTGGCTTGGCGGTTTCTTTGCGCGTGGCTTGTCGCTTAGCTTGGCGCTTTTCTTGGCGGGTGGCTTGGCACTTGGCTTGGCGCTTGGCTTGGGGCGTGGTTTGGCGATTTTCTTGGCGCGTGGCTTGGCGCGTGGCTTGGCGCTTGGCTGGCTGGGCGCTTGGCTTAGCGCTTGGCTTGACGCTTGGCTTGGTGCTTTCCTTGGCGCGTAGCTTGGCGTTTGGCTTGGCGCTTGGTTTTGTGATTTTCTTGGCGCTTTTCCTGGCGCGTGTCTTGGCGCTTGGCTGGGCGCTTGGCATGGCGCTTGGCTTGGCTCTTTTCTTGGCGCGTAGCTTGTCGCTTGGCTTGGTGCTTTTCTTGGCGCATGGCTTGGCGCTTGTCTTGGCGCATGGCTTGGCGCTCTCCTTGCCGCGTGACTTGGCGCTTGGCTGGGCGCTTGGCTTGGCGCTTGGCTTGGCGCTTGGCTTGGCGCTTGGCTTGTCGCTTGGCTTGGTGTTTTTTTTGGCGCGTGGCTTGGCGCTTGTCTGGGAGCTTGGCTTGGCGCTTGGCTTGGCGCTTTCTTGGCGCGTGGCTTTTCGCTTGGCTTGGCGCTCTTCTTGGCGGGTGGTTGGCGCTTGCCTTGGCACTTGGCTTGGCGCTCTTCTTGGCGCGTGGCTTGGCGCTTGGCTTGGCGCTTCTCTTAAATCGTGGCTTGGCGCATGGTTTGTCGCTTGGCTTGGCGCGTGCCTTAACGCTTTTCTTGGCGCGTGGCTTGGCGCGTGGCTTGGCGCTTAGTTGGCTGGACGCTTGGCTTAGCGCTTAACTTGACGCTTGGCCTGGCGCTTTCCTTGACGCGTAACTTGGCGCTTGTCTTGGCACTTGGCTTGGCGCTTTTCTTGGCGCGTGGCTTGGCGCTTAGTTAGCTGGACGCTTGGCTTAGCGCTTAACTTGACGCTTGGCCTGGCGCTTTCCTTGACGCGTAACTTGGCGCTTGTCTTGGCACTTGGCTTGGCGCTTTTCTTGGCGCGTGGCTTGGCGCTCGGCTGGCTGGGCGCTTGGCTTAGCGCTTGGCTTGACGCTTGGCTTGGTGCTTTCCTTGGCGCGTGGCTTGGCGCTTGGCTTGGCGCTTGGTTTGGTGCTTTTCTTGGCGCTTTCCTGGCGCGTGTCTTGGCACTTGGCTTGGCGCTTGGGTTGGTGCTTGTCTTCGCGCATGGCTTGGCGCTCTCCTTGGCGCGCAACCTGGCGCTTGGCTTGTCGCTTGGCTTGGCGGTTTCTTGGCGCGTGGCTTGTCGCTTAGCTTGGCGCTTTTCTTGGCGGGTGGCTTGGCACTTGGCTTGGCGCTTGGCTTGGAGCGTGGTTTGGCGATTTTCTTGGCGCGTGGCTTGGCGCGTGGCTTGGCGCTTGGCTGGCTGGGCGCTTGGCTTAGCGCTTGGCTTGACGCTTGGCTTGGTGCTTTCCTTGGCGCGTAGCTTGGCGTTTGGCTTGGCGCTTGGTTTTGTGATTTTCTTGGCGCTTTTCCTGGCGCGTGGCTTGGCGCGTAGCTTGTCGCTTGGCTTGGCGCATGGCTTGGCGCTCTCCTTGACGCGT
Source organism: Agriotes lineatus (assembly GCA_940337035.1). NCBI lineage: Eukaryota > Metazoa > Arthropoda > Insecta > Coleoptera > Elateridae > Agriotes > Agriotes lineatus. The sequence continues at coordinate 406,415 of CALNHX010000128.1, forward strand.
GGCTTGACGCTTGGCTGGGCACTTGGCTTGGCGCTTGGCTTGGCGCTTGTCTTGGCGCTTTTCATGGCGCGTGGCTTGTCGCTTGGCTTCGCGCTTTTCTTGGCACGTGGCTTGGCACTTGGCTGGTCGCTTGGCTTGGCGTTCTCCTTGGTGCATGGGGTGGCGCTTTTCCTATCGTTTGGCTTGGCGCTTGGCTTGACGCTTTTCTTGGCGCGTAGCTTGGCGCTTGGCTGGGCGCTTGGCTTGTTGCTTGGCTTGAAGCTTGGTTTGCCACTTGGCTTGGAGCTTGGCTTGACGCTTGACTTAGCGCATGCCTTGGCGCTTATCTTGGCGCGTGGCTTGGCGTTTGGCTAGGCGTTTGGCTTGGCGCTTGTCTCGGCGCTTGGCTTGGCCCTTGGCTTTGCGCTTGGCTTGGCGTTTGGTTTGGCGCTTGGCTTGGCGCTTGGCTTGGCGATTGGCTTGGTGCTTGTCTTGGCGCGTGGCTTGGCGCGTGGCTTGTCGCTTGTCTTGGCGCTCTCATTGGAGCATGGCTAGGCGCTTGGCTCGGCGCGTGGCTTGGCGCTTGGGTTGGCGCTATACTTGGCGCGTGGCTTGGCGCTTGGCTTGGCGCTTTTCTTGGCGGGTGGCTTGGCGCTTGGCTTGGCGCTTTCTTCGCGCGTGGCTTGGCGCTTGGCTTGGCTCCTGGCTTGGCGCTTGGCTTGGCGCATGGCTTGGCGCTCTCCTTGGCGCGCGGCTTGGCGCTTGGCTCGGCGCGTGGCTTGGCGCTTGGGTTGGCGCTTTTCTTGGCGCGTGGCTTGTCGCTTGGCTTTGCGCTTTTCTTGGCGGGTGGCTTAACGCTTGGCTTGGCGCTTTCTTCGCGCGTGGCTTGGCGCTTGGCTTGGCTCTTGGCTTGGCGCTTGGCTTGACGCATGGCTTGGCGCTCTTTTTGGAGCGCGGCCTGGCGCTTGGCTTGTCGCTTGGCTTGGCGGTTTCTTTGCGCGTGGCTTGTCGCTTAGCTTGGCGCTTTTCTTGGCGGGTGGCTTGGCACTTGGCTTGGCGCTTGGCTTGGGGCGTGGTTTGGCGATTTTCTTGGCGCGTGGCTTGGCGCTCGGCTGGCTGGGCGCTTGGCTTAGCGCTTGGCTTGACGGTTGGCTTGGTGCTTTCCTTGGCGCGTGGCTTGGCGCTTGGCTTGGCGCTTGGTTTGGTGCTTTTCTTGGCGCTTTCCTGGCGCGTGTCTTGGCACTTGGCTTGGCGCTTGGGTTGGTGCTTGTCTTCGCGCATGGCTTGGCGCTCTCCTTGGCGCGCAACCTGGCGCTTGGCTTGTCGCTTGGCTTGGCGGTTTCTTGGCGCGTGGCTTGTCGCTTAGCTTGGCGCTTTTCATGGCGGGTGGCTTGGCACTTGGCTTGGCGCTTGGCTTGGAGCGTGGTTTGGCGATTTTCTTGGCGCGTGGCTTGGCGCGTGGCTTGGCGCGTGGCTTGGCGCGTGGCTTGGCGCTTGGCTGGCTGGGCGCTTGGCTTAGCGCTTGGCTTGACGCTTGGCTTGGTGCTTTCCTTGGCGCGTAGCTTGGCGTTTGGCTTGGCGCTTGGTTTTGTGATTTTCTTGGCGTTTTTCCTGGCGCGTGTCTTGGCGCTTGGCTGGGCGCTTGGCATGGCGCTTGGCTTGGCGCTTTTCTTGGCGCGTAGCTTGTCGCTTGGCTTGGTGCTTTTCTTGGCGCGTGACTTGGCGTTTGTCTGGGCGCTTGGCTTGGCGCTTGTCTTGGCGCTTGGCTTGGCGCTTGGCTTGTCGCTTGGCTTGGCGCTTTCTTGGCGCGTGGCTTTTCGCTTGGCTTGGCGCTCTTCTTGGGGGGTGGTTGGCGCTTGCCTTGGCACTTGGCTTGGCGCTCTTCTTGGCGCGTGGCTTGGCGCTTGTCTGGGCGCTTGGCTTGGCGCTTGGCTTGGCGCTTGGCTTGGCGCTTTCTTGGCGCGTGGCTTTTCGCTTGGCTTGGCGCTCTTCTTGGGGGGTGGTTGGCGCTTGCCTTGGCACTTGGCTTGGCGCTCTTCTTGGCGCGTGGCTTGGCGCTTGGCTTGGCGCTTCTCTTAAATCGTGGCTTGGCGCATGGTTTGTCGCTTGGCTTGGCGCGTGCCTTAACGCTTTTCTTGGCGCGTGGCTTGGCGCGTGGCTTGGCGCTTAGTTGGCTGGACGCTTGGCTTAGCGCTTAACTTGACGCTTGGCCTGGCGCTTTCCTTGACGCGTAACTTGCCGCTTGTCTTGGCACTTGGCTTGGCGCTCTTCTTGGCGCGTGGCTTGTCGCTTGGCTTGGCGCTTTTCTTGGCGGGTGGCTTGGAACTTGGCTTGGCGCTTGGCTTGGCGCTTGCCTTGGCGCTTTCTTGGCGCGTGTCTTGTCGCTTGGGTTGGCGCTTTTCTTGGCGGGTGGCTTGGCACTTGGCTTGGCGCTTGGCTTGGCGCGTGCCTTTACGCTTTTCTTGGCGCAAGGTTTGGCGCGTGGCTTGGCGCTTAGCTGGCTGGCCGCTTGGCTTAGCGCTTAACTTGACGCTTGGCCTGGCGCTTTCCTTGACGCGTGGCTTGGCGCTTGGCTTGGCGCTTCTCTTGGTGCGTGGCTTGGAGCATGGTTTGTCGCTTGGCTTGGCGCTCTCCGTGGTGCATGAAGTGGCGCATTTCTTATCGCGTGGCTTGGCGCTTGGCTTGGCGCTTGGCTTGGCGTTTGGCTTGGCGCTTTTCTTGACGCGTGGCTTGGCGCTTGGCTGGCTAAACGCTTGGCTGGGTGAACGCTTGGCTTAGCACTTGGCTTGACGCTTGGCTTAGCGCCTTCCTTGGCATGTGGCTGCGAGCTTGGCTTGGCGCTAGGCTTGGCGTCTGGTTTGGCGCTTGGTTTGGCGCTTGGCTTGACGCTTGGCTTAGCGATTTCCTTGGCGCGTGGCTGCGAGCTTGGCTTGGCGCTTGGCTTGGCGCTTGGTTTGGCGCTTGGCTTGGCGCTTGGCTGATCGCTTGGCTTGGCGCTTGGCTTAGCGATTTCCTTGGCGCGTGGCTGCGAGCTTGGCTTGGCGCTTGGCTTGGCGCTTGGCTTGGCGCTTGGCTTGGCGCTTGGCTTAGCGATTTCCTTGGCGCGGTGCTGCGAGCTTGGCTTGGCGCTTGGCTTGGCGCTTGGCTTGGCGCTTGGCTTGGCGCTGGGCTTGGCGCTTGGCTTGGCATGTGGCTGCGAGCTTGGCTTGGCGCCAGGCTTGGCGTCTGGTTTGGCGCTTGGCTTGGCGCTTGGCTTGACGCTTGGCTTAGCGATTTCCTTGGCGCGTGGCTGCGAGCTTGGCTTGGCGCTTGGCTTGGCGCTTGGTTTGGCGCTTGGCTTGGCGCTTGGCTGATCGCTTGGCTTGGCGCTTGGCTTAGCGATTTCCTTGGCGCGTGGCTGCGAGCTTGGCTTGGCGCTTGGCTTGGCGCTTGGCTTGGCGCTTGGCTTAGCGATATCCTTGGCGCGTGGCTGCGAGCTTGGCTTGGCGCTTGGCTTGGCGCTTGGCTTGGCGCTTGGCTTGGCGCTTGGCTTGGCGCTTGGCTTGGCGCTTTTCTTGGCGCGTGGCTTGGCGCTTGTCTGGGCGCTTGGCTTGGCGCTTGGCTTGTCGTTTTCTTGGCGCGTGGCTTGTCGCTTGGCATGGCGCTTTACTTGGCGGGTGGCTTGGCACTCGGCTTGGCGCTTGGCTTGGCGCGTGCCTTAACGCTTTTCTTGGCGCGTGGCTTGGTGCGTGGCTTGGCGCGTGGCTTGGGGCTTAGCTGGCTGGGCGCTTGGCTTAGCGCTTAACTTGACGCTTGGCCTGGCGCTTTCCTTGACGCGTGGCTTGGCGCTTGGCTTAGCCCTTTTCTTCGCGCGTGACTTGGCGCATGGTTGGTCGCTTGGCTTGGCGCTCTCCTTGGTGCATGGGGTAGCGCGTTTCTTATCGCGTGGCTTGGCGCTCGGCTTTGCGCTTGGCTTAGCGCTTTTCTTGGCGCGTAGCTTGGCGCGTGGCTTGTCGCTTTTCTTGGCGCTCTCCTTGGAGCGTGGCTTGGCGCTTGGCTTGGCGCTTGGCTTGGCGCTTTTCTTGGCGCTTGGCTTGGCGCTTGGCTTGACGCTTATCTTGGCGCGTGACTTGGCGCGTAGCTTGGCCCTTGACTAGGCGCTTGGCTTGGCGCTTTTCTTGGAGCTTTTCTTGGCGCGTGGCTTGGCGCTTAACTTGGCGGTTGGCTTGGCGCTTTCCTTGGCACGTGGCTTAGCGCTTAGCTGGGCGCTTGGCTTGGCGTTTGGCTTGGCGCTTTTCTTGGTGCGTGGTTTGTCACTTGGTTTGGCGTTTTTCTTGGCGTGTGGCTTGGCATTTGGCTTGGCGCTTAACTTGACGCTTGGCTTGGCGCAGGGCTTGGCGCTATCCTTGGCGATTGGCTTGGCGCTTATTGTGGCGCTTTTCTTGGCGCGTGGTTTGGTGCGTGGCTTGGCGCATGGCTTGTCGCTTGGCTTGGCGTTCTCCTTGGTGCATGGGGTGGCGCTTTTCTTATCGCATGGCTTGGCGCTTGGCTTGGCGCTTGGCTTGGCGCTTTTCTAGGCGCGTGGCTTGGCGCGTGGCTTGTCGCTTGTCTTGGCGCTCTCCTTGGAGCATGGCTTGGCGCTTAGCTCGGCGCGTGGCTTGGCGCTTGGGTTGGCGCTTTTCTTGGCGCGTGGCTTGGCGCTTGGCTTGGCGCTTTTCTTGGCGGGTGGCTTGGCGCTTGGCTTGGCGCTTTCTTCGCGCGTGGCTTGGCGCTTGGCTTGGCTCTTGGCTTGGCGCTTGGCTTGGCGCATGGCTTGGCGCTCTCCTTGGCGCGCGGCTTGGCGCTTGGCTCGGCGCGTGGCTTGGCGCTTGGGTTGGCGCTTTTCTTGGCGCGTGGCTTGTCGCTTGGCTTTGCGCTTTTCTTGGCGGGTGGCTTGGCGCTTGGCTTGTCGCTTTCTTCGCACGTGGCTTGGCGCTTGGCTTGGCTCTTGGCTTGGCGCTTGGCTTGACGCACGGCTTGGCGCTCTTTTTGGAGCGCGGCCTGGCGCTTGGCTTGTCGCTTGGCTTGGCGGTTTCTTTGCGCGTGGCTTGTCGCTTAGCTTGGCGCTTTTCTTGGCGTGTGGCTTGGCACTTGGCTTGGCGCTTGGCTTAGCGCTTGGCTTGACGCTTGGCTTGGTGCTTTCCTTGGCGCGTGGCTTGGCACTTGGCTTGGCGCTTGGTTTGGTGCTTTTCTTGGCGCTTTCCTGGCGCGTGTCTTGGCACTTGGCTTGGCGCTTGGGTTGGTGCTTGTTTTCGCGCATGGCTTGGCGCTCTCCTTGGCGCGCAACCTGGCGCTTGGCTTGTCGCTTGGCTTGGCGGTTTCTTGGCGCGTGGCTTGTCGCTTAGCTTGGCGCTTTTCTTGGCGCGTGACTTGGCGCTCGGCTGGCTGGGCGCTTGGCTTGACGCTTGGCTTGGTGCTTTCCTTGGCGCGTGGCTTGGCGCTTGGCTTGGCGCTTGGTTTGGTGCTTTTCTTGGCGCTCTCCTTGGCGCGCAACCTGGCGCTTGGCTTGTCGCTTGGCTTGGCGGTTTCTTTGCGCGTGGCTTGTCGCTTAGCTTGGCGCTTTTCTTGGCGGGTGGCTTGGCACTTGGCTTGGCGCTTGGCTTGGGGCGTGGTTTGGCGATTTTCTTGGCGCGTGGCTTGGCGCGTGGCTTGGCGCTTGGCTGGCTGGGCGCTTGGCTTAGCGCTTGGCTTGACGCTTGGCTTGGTGCTTTCCTTGGCGCGTAGCTTGGCGTTTGGCTTGGCGCTTGGTTTTGTGATTTTCTTGGCGGTTTTCCTGGCGCGTGTCTTGGCGCTTGGCTGGGCGCTTGGCATGGCGCTTGGCTTGGCGCTTTTCTTGGCGCGTAGCTTGTCTCTTGGCTTGGTGCTTTTCTTGGCGCGTGACTTGGCGTTCGTCTGGGCGCTTGGCTTGGCGCTTGTCTTGGCGCATGGCTTGGCGCTCTCCTTGCCGCGTGACTTGGCGCTTGGCTGGGCGCTTGGCTTGGCGCTTGGCTTGGCGCTTGGCTTGGCGCTTGGCTTGTCGCTTGGCTTGGTGTTTTTTTTGGCGCGTGGCTTGGCGCTTGTCTGGGCGCTTGGCTTGGCGCTTGGCTTGGCGCTTTCTTGGCGCGTGGCTTTTCGCTTGGCTTGGCGCTCTTCTTGGCGGGTGGTTGGCGCTTGCCTTGGCACTTTGCTTGGCGCTCTTCTTGGCGCGTGGCTTGGCGCTTGGCTTGGCGCTTCTCTTAAATCGTGGCTTGGCGCATGGTTTGTCACTTGGCTTGGCGCGTGCCTTAACGCTTTTCTTGGCGCTTGGCTTGGCGCTTGTCTTGGCGCATGGCTTGGCGCTCTCCTTGCCGCGTGACTTGGCGCTTGGCTGGGCGCTTGGCTTGGCGCTTGGCTTGGCGCTTGGCTTGGCGCTTGGCTTGTCGCTTGGCTGAATGTTTTTTTTGGCGCGTGGCTTGGCGCTTGTCTGGGCGCTTGGCTTGGCGCTTGGCTTGGCGCTTTCTTGGCGCGTGGCTTTTCGCTTGGCTTGGCGCTCTTCTTGGCGGGTGGTTGGCGCTTGCCTTGGCACTTGGCTTGGCGCTCTTCTTGGCGCGTGGCTTGGCGCTTGGCTTGGCGCTTCTCTTAAATCGTGGCTTGGCGCATGGTTTGTCACTTGGCTTGGCGCGTGCCTTAACGCTTTTCTTGGCGCTTGGCTTGGCGCGTGGCTTGGCGCTTAGTTGGCTGGACGCTTGGCTTAGCGCTTAACTTGACGCTTGGCCTGGCGCTTTCCTTGACGCGTAACTTGGCGCTTGTCTTGGCACTTGGCTTGGCGCTCTTCTTGGCGCGTGGCTTGGCGCTTAGTTGGCTGGACCCTTGGCTTAGCGCTTAACTTGACGCTTGGCCTGGCGCTTTCCTTGACGCGTAACTTGGCGCTTGTCTTGGCACTTGGCTTGGCGCTTTTCTTGGCGCGTCGCTTGGCGCTCGGCTGGCTGGGCGCTTGGCTTAGCGCTTGGCTTGACACTTGGCTTGGTGCTTTCCTTGGCGCGTGGCTTGGCGCTTGGCTTGGCGCTTGGTTTGGTGCTTTTCTTGGCGCTTTCCTGGCGCGTGTCTTGGCATTTGGCTTGGCGCTTGGGTTGGTGCTTGTCTTCGCGCATGGCTTGGCGCTCTCCTTGGCGCGCAACCTGGCGCTTGGCTTGTCGCTTGGCTTGGCGGTTTATTGGCGCGTGGCTTGTCGCTTAGCTTGGCGCTTTTCTTGGCGGGTGGCTTGGCACTTGGCTTGGCGCTTGGCTTGGAGCGTGGTTTGGCGATTTTCTTGGCGCGTGGCTTGGCGCGTGGCTTGGCGCTTGGCTGGCTGGGCGCTTGGCTTAGCGCTTGGCTTGACGCTTGGCTTGGTGCTTTCCTTGGCGCGTAGCTTGTCGCTTGGCTTGGCGTTCTCCTTGGTGCATGGGGTGGCGGTTTTCTTATCGCATGGCTTGGCGCTTGGCTTGGCGCTTGGCTTGGCGCTTTTCTAGGCGCGTGGCTTGGCGCTTGGCTTGTCGCTTGTCTTGGCGCTCTCCTTGGAGCATGGCTTGGCGCTTAGCTCGGCGCGTGGCTTGGCGCTTGGGTTGGCGCTTTTCTTGGCGCGTGGCTTGGCGCTTGGCTTGGCGCTTTTCTTGGCGGGTGGCTTGGCGCCTGGCTTGGCGCTTTCTTCGCGCGTGGCTTGGCGCTTGGCTTGGCTCTTGGCTTGGCGCTTAGCTTGGCGCATGGCTTGGCGCTCTCCTTGGCGCGCGGCTTGGCGCTTGGCTCGGCGCGTGGCTTGGCGCTTGGGTTGGCGCTTTTCTTGGCGCGTGGCTTGTCGCTTGGCATTGCGCTTTTCTTGGCGGGTGGCTTGGCGCTTGGCTTGTCGCTTTCTTCGCGCGTGGCTTGGCGCTTGGCTTGGCTCTTGGCTTGGCGCTTGGCTTGACGCACGGCTTGGCGCTCTTTTTGGAGCGCGGCCTGGCGCTTGGCTTGTCGCTTGGCTTGGCGGTTTCTTTGCGCGTGGCTTGTCGCTTAGCTTGGCGCTTTTCTTGGCGGGTGGCTTGGCACTTGGCTTGGCGCTTGGCTTGGGGCGTGGTTTGGCGCTTTTCTTGGCGCGTGGCTTGGCGCTCGGCTGGCTGGGCGCTTGGCTTAGCGCTTGGCTTGACGCTTGGCTTGGTGCTTTCCTTGGCGCGTGGCTTGGCACTTGGCTTGGCGCTTAGTTTGGTGCTTTTCTTGGCGCTTTCCTGGCGCGTGTCTTGGCACTTGGCTTGGCGCTTGCGTTGGTGCTTGTTTTCGCGCATGGCTTGGCGCTCTCCTTGGCGCGCAACCTGGCGCTTGGCTTGTCGCTTGGCTTGGCGGTTTCTTGGCGCGTGGCTTGTCGCTTAGCTTGGCGCTTTTCTTGGCGCGTGGCTTGGCGCTCCTCTGGCTGGGCGCTTGGCTTAGCGCTTGGCTTGACGCTTGGCTTGGTGCTTTCCTTGGCGCGTGGCTTGGCGCTTGGCTGGCTGGGCGCTTGGCTTAGCGCTTGGCTTGACGCTTGGCTTGGTGCTTTCCTTGGCGCGTAGCTTGGCGCTTGGCTTGTCGCTTGGCTTGGCGGTTTCTTTGCGCGTGGCTTGTCGCTTAGCTTGGCGCTTTTCTTGGCGGGTGGCTTGGCACTTGGCTTGGCGCTTGGCTTGGGGCGTGGTTTGGCGCTTTTCTTGGCGCGTGGCTTGGCGCTCGGCTGGCTGGGCGCTTGGCTTAGCGCTTGGCTTGACGCTTGGCTTGGTGCTTTCCTTGGCGCGTGGCTTGGCACTTGGCTTGGCGCTTGGTTTGGTGCTTTTCTTGGCGCTTTCCTGGCGCGTGTCTTGGCACTTGGCTTGGCGCTTGGGTTGGTGCTTGTTTTCGCGCATGGCTTGGCGCTCTCCTTGGCGCGCAACCTGGCGCTTGGCTTGTCGCTTGGCTTGGCGGTTTCTTTGCGCGTGGCTTGTCGCTTAGCTTGGCGCTTTTCTTGGCGGGTGGCTTGGCACTTGGCTTGGCGCTTGGCTTGGGGCGTGGTTTGGCGATTTTCTTGGCGCGTGGCTTGGCGCGTGGCTTGGCGCTTGGCTGGCTGGGCGCTTGGCTTAGCGCTTGGCTTGACGCTTGGCTTGGTGCTTTCCTTGGCGCGTAGCTTGGCGTTTGGCTTGGCGCTTGGTTTTGTGATTTTCTTGGCGGTTTTCCTGGCGCGTGTCTTGGCGCTTGGCTGGGCGCTTGGCATGGCGCTTGGCTTGGCGCTTTTCTTGGCGCGTAGCTTGTCTCTTGGCTTGGTGCTTTTCTTGGCGCGTGACTTGGCGTTCGTCTGGGCGCTTGGCTTGGCGCTTGTCTTGGCGCATGGCTTGGCGCTCTCCTTGCCGCGTGACTTGGCGCTTGGCTGGGCGCTTGGCTTGGCGCTTGGCTTGGCGCTTGGCTTGGCGCTTGGCTTGTCGCTTGGCTTGGTGTTTTTTTTGGCGCGTGGCTTGGCGCTTGTCTGGGCGCTTGGCTTGGCGCTTGGCTTGGCGCTTTCTTGGCGCGTGGCTTTTCGCTTGGCTTGGCGCTCTTCTTGGCGGGTGGTTGGCGCTTGCCTTGGCACTTTGCTTGGCGCTCTTCTTGGCGCGTGGCTTGGCGCTTGGCTTGGCGCTTCTCTTAAATCGTGGCTTGGCGCATGGTTTGTCACTTGGCTTGGCGCGTGCCTTAACGCTTTTCTTGGCGCTTGGCTTGGCGCTTGTCTTGGCGCATGGCTTGGCGCTCTCCTTGCCGCGTGACTTGGCGCTTGGCTGGGCGCTTGGCTTGGCGCTTGGCTTGGCGCTTGGCTTGGCGCTTGGCTTGTCGCTTGGCTGAATGTTTTTTTTGGCGCGTGGCTTGGCGCTTGTCTGGGCGCTTGGCTTGGCGCTTGGCTTGGCGCTTTCTTGGCGCGTGGCTTTTCGCTTGGCTTGGCGCTCTTCTTGGCGGGTGGTTGGCGCTTGCCTTGGCACTTGGCTTGGCGCTCTTCTTGGCGCGTGGCTTGGCGCTTGGCTTGGCGCTTCTCTTAAATCGTGGCTTGGCGCATGGTTTGTCACTTGGCTTGGCGCGTGCCTTAACGCTTTTCTTGGCGCTTGGCTTGGCGCGTGGCTTGGCGCTTAGTTGGCTGGACGCTTGGCTTAGCGCTTAACTTGACGCTTGGCCTGGCGCTTTCCTTGACGCGTAACTTGGCGCTTGTCTTGGCACTTGGCTTGGCGCTCTTCTTGGCGCGTGGCTTGGCGCTTAGTTGGCTGGACCCTTGGCTTAGCGCTTAACTTGACGCTTGGCCTGGCGCTTTCCTTGACGCGTAACTTGGCGCTTGTCTTGGCACTTGGCTTGGCGCTTTTCTTGGCGCGTCGCTTGGCGCTCGGCTGGCTGGGCGCTTGGCTTAGCGCTTGGCTTGACACTTGGCTTGGTGCTTTCCTTGGCGCGTGGCTTGGCGCTTGGCTTGGCGCTTGGTTTGGTGCTTTTCTTGGCGCTTTCCTGGCGCGTGTCTTGGCATTTGGCTTGGCGCTTGGGTTGGTGCTTGTCTTCGCGCATGGCTTGGCGCTCTCCTTGGCGCGCAACCTGGCGCTTGGCTTGTCGCTTGGCTTGGCGGTTTATTGGCGCGTGGCTTGTCGCTTAGCTTGGCGCTTTTCTTGGCGGGTGGCTTGGCACTTGGCTTGGCGCTTGGCTTGGAGCGTGGTTTGGCGATTTTCTTGGCGCGTGGCTTGGCGCGTGGCTTGGCGCTTGGCTGGCTGGGCGCTTGGCTTAGCGCTTGGCTTGACGCTTGGCTTGGTGCTTTCCTTGGCGCGTAGCTTGTCGCTTGGCTTGGCGTTCTCCTTGGTGCATGGGGTGGCGGTTTTCTTATCGCATGGCTTGGCGCTTGGCTTGGCGCTTGGCTTGGCGCTTTTCTAGGCGCGTGGCTTGGCGCGTGGCTTGTCGCTTGTCTTGGCGCTCTCCTTGGAGCATGGCTTGGCGCTTAGCTCGGCGCGTGGCTTGGCGCTTGGGTTGGCGCTTTTCTTGGCGCGTGGCTTGGCGCTTGGCTTGGCGCTTTTCTTGGCGGGTGGCTTGGCGCCTGGCTTGGCGCTTTCTTCGCGCGTGGCTTGGCGCTTGGCTTGGCTCTTGGCTTGGCGCTTAGCTTGGCGCATGGCTTGGCGCTCTCCTTGGCGCGCGGCTTGGCGCTTGGCTCGGCGCGTGGCTTGGCGCTTGGGTTGGCGCTTTTCTTGGCGCGTGGCTTGTCGCTTGGCTTTGCGCTTTTCTTGGCGGGTGGCTTGGCGCTTGGCTTGTCGCTTTCTTCGCGCGTGGCTTGGCGCTTGGCTTGGCTCTTGGCTTGGCGCTTGGCTTGACGCACGGCTTGGCGCTCTTTTTGGAGCGCGGCCTGGCGCTTGGCTTGTCGCTTGGCTTGGCGGTTTCTTTGCGCGTGGCTTGTCGCTTAGCTTGGCGCTTTTCTTGGCGGGTGGCTTGGCACTTGGCTTGGCGCTTGGCTTGGGGCGTGGTTTGGCGCTTTTCTTGGCGCGTGGCTTGGCGCTCGGCTGGCTGGGCGCTTGGCTTAGCGCTTGGCTTGACGCTTGGCTTGGTGCTTTCCTTGCCGCGTGGCTTGGCACTTGGCTTGGCGCTTAGTTTGGTGCTTTTCTTGGCGCTTTCCTGGCGCGTGTCTTGGCACTTGGCTTGGCGCTTGCGTTGGTGCTTGTTTTCGCGGATGGCTTGGCGCTCTCCTTGGCGCGCAACCTGGCGCTTGGCTTGTCGCTTGGCTTGGCGGTTTCTTGGCGCGTGGCTTGTCGCTTAGCTTGGCGCTTTTCTTGGCGCGTGGCTTGGCGCTCCTCTGGCTGGGCGCTTGGCTTAGCGCTTGGCTTGACGCTTGGCTTGGTGCTTTCCTTGGCGCGTGGCTTGGCGCGTGGCTTGGCGCTTGGCTGGCTGGGCGCTTGGCTTAGCGCTTGGCTTGACGCTTGGCTTGGTGCTTTCCTTGGCGCGTAGCTTGGCGCTTGGCTTGTCGCTTGGCTTGGCGGTTTCTTTGCGCGTGGCTTGTCGCTTAGCTTGGCGCTTTTCTTGGCGGGTGGCTTGGCACTTGGCTTGGCGCTTGGCTTGGGGCGTGGTTTGGCGCTTTTCTTGGCGCGTGGCTTGGCGCTCGGCTGGCTGGGCGCTTGGCTTAGCGCTTGGCTTGACGCTTGGCTTGGTGCTTTCCTTGGCGCGTGGCTTGGCACTTGGCTTGGCGCTTGGTTTGGTGCTTTTCTTGGCGCTTTCCTGGCGCGTGTCTTGGCACTTGGCTTGGCGCTTGGGTTGGTGCTTGTTTTCGCGCATGGCTTGGCGCTCTCCTTGGCGCGCAACCTGGCGCTTGGCTTGTCGCTTGGCTTGGCGGTTTCTTTGCGCGTGGCTTGTCGCTTAGCTTGGCGCTTTTCTTGGCGGGTGGCTTGGCACTTGGCTTGGCGCTTGGCTTGGGGCGTGGTTTGGCGATTTTCTTGGCGCGTGGCTTGGCGCGTGGCTTGGCGCTTGGCTGGCTGGGCGCTTGGCTTAGCGCTTGGCTTGACGCTTGGCTTGGTGCTTTCCTTGGCGCGTAGCTTGGCGTTTGGCTTGGCGCTTGGTTTTGTGATTTTCTTGGCGCTTTTCCTGGCGCGTGTCTTGGCGCTTGGCTGGGCGCTTGGCACGGCGCTTGGCTTGGCTCTTTTCTTGGCGCGTAGCTTGTCGCTTGGCTTGGTGCTTTTCTTGGCGCGTGACTTGGCGTTTGTCTGGGCGCTTGGCTTGGCGCTTGTCTTGGCGCATGGCTTGGCGCTCTCCTTGCCGCGTGACTTGGCGCTTGGCTGGGCGCTTGGCTTGGCGCTTGGCTTGGCGCTTGGCTTGGCGCTTGGCTTGTCGCTTGGCTTGGTGTTTTTTTTGGCGCGTGGCTTGGCGCTTGTCTGGGCGCTTGGCTTGGCGCTTTCTTGGCGCGTGGCTTTTCGCTTGGCTTGGCGCTCTTCTTGGCGGGTGGTTGGCGCTTGCCTTGGCACTTGGCTTGGCGCTCTTCTTGGCGCGTGGCTTGGCGCTTGGCTTGGCGCTTCTCTTAAATCGTGGCTTGGCGCATGGTTTGTCGCTTGGCTTGGCGCGTGCCTTAACGCTTTTCTTGGCGCGTGGCTTGGCGCGTGGCTTGGCGCTTAGTTGGCTGGACGCTTGGCTTAGCGCTTAACTTAACGCTTGGCCTGGCGCTTTCCTTGACGCGTAACTTGGCGCTTGTCTTGGCACTTAGCTTGGCGCTCTTCTTGGCGCGTGGCTTGGCGCTTAGTTAGCTGGACGCTTGGCTTAGCGCTTAACTTGACGCTTGGCCTGGCGCTTTCCTTGACGCGTAACTTGGCGCTTGTCTTGGCACTTGGCTTGGCGCTTTTCTTGGCGCGTGGCTTGGCGCTCGGCTGGCTGGGCGCTTGGCTTAGCGCTTGGCTTGACGCTTGGCTTGGTGCTTTCCTTGGCGCGTGGCTTGGCGCTTGGCTTGGCGCTTGGTTTGGTGCTTTTCTTGGCGCTTTCCTGGCGCGTGTCTTGGCACTTGGCTTGGCGCTTGGGTTGGTGCTTGTCTTCGCGCATGGCTTGGCGCTCTCCTTGGCGCGCAACCTGGCGCTTGGCTTGTCGCTTGGCTTGGCGGTTTCTTGGCGCGTGGCTTGTCGCTTAGCTTGGCGCTTTTCTTGGCGGGTGGCTTGGCACTTGGCTTGGCGCTTGGCTTGGAGCGTGGTTTGGCGATTTTCTTGGCGCGTGGCTTGGCGCGTGGCTTGGCGCTTGGCTGGCTGGGCGCTTGGCTTAGCGCTTGGCTTGACGCTTGGCTTGGTGCTTTCCTTGGCGCGTAGCTTGGCGTTTGGCTTGGCGCTTGGTTTTGTGATTTTCTTGGCGCTTTTCCTGGCGCGTGGCTTGGCGCGTAGCTTGTCGCTTGGCTTGGCGCATGGCTTGGCGCTCTCCTTGACGCGTGGCTTGACGCTTGGCTGGGCACTTGGCTTGGCGCTTGGCTTGGCGCTTGTCTTGGCGCTTTTCATGGCGCGTGGCTTGTCGCTTGGCTTCGCGCTTTTCTTGGCACGTGGCTTGGCACTTGGCTGGTCGCTTGGCTTGGCGTTCTCCTTGGTGCATGGGGTGGCGCTTTTCCTATCGTTTGGCTTGACGCTTGGCTTGACGCTTTTCTTGGAGCGTAGCTTGGCGCTTGGCTGGGCGCTTGGCTTGTTGCTTGGCTTGACGCTTGGTTTGCCACTTGGCTTGGAGCTTGGCTTGACGCTTGACTTAGCGCATGCCTTGGCGCTTATCTTGGCGCGTGGCTTGGCGTTTGGCTAGGCGTTTGGCTTGGCGCTTGTCTCGGCGCTTGGCTTGGCGCTTGGCTTTGCGCTTGGCTTGGCGTTTGGTTTGGCGCTTGGCTTGGCGCTTGGCTTGGCGATTGGCTTGGTGCTTGTCTTGGCGCGTGGCTTGGCGCGTGGCTTGTCGCTTGTCTTGGCGCTCTCATTGGAGCATGGCTTGGCGCTTGGCTCGGCGCGTGGCTTGGCGCTTGGGTTGGCGCTATTCTTGGCGCTTTACGGTTGAGGTAGGTGGTGGATGGCGCTGTGATCATAATTGATTCCACCAATTTGGTAATACATGAAGTAAAATAAGTGTCATATATCTAAAGCTTGGTTATGTTATAACTGCAATGTGTAATGTAGGTTTTAGATTATTTGAAAAATTTTGTTTTAAGCATCCCATCGCAAAGAATTCACTGTTACTACAACGTTTTTGTTGCTTTATTGTGCATAAACTATTGTTTAACATAATCAACTAAAATTTAAAAGCTTCTAATAAGACACTGATGTATCTTGTGATTTTATCTAAATCAGGTTATCGCATATAATGCAACTAGTGGGTTCTTGATTATCAAATAATCATTTCATCACGAGATATAGGACTCGCGTGATTGCCTAAAACAATATATCGAGTGGAAACAGAAATGATTTGATAATCAAGAAGACACGAGTTCCATTCGGCTAGATTATATCACTAGTCAATAAACAACGTTTGAATAGTGTATTTTAAATATTAAAATTACACTTAATGTGGTTGTTATTGTTATGACAATTGTACTGACAGTATATAACGTGATGTTTGTGAAGACGTGTGACTATCACCTATTAGTCAGGAAGCTATGTGATTATCAGTAGCTATGTACATTATCAAAAGTTAGTACATACGTAACTATGCATTTTGCCGTTTTTCATTGGTTGACGTTAGAGGGAGTGGTATAATCAGAAGTAATACTATAAGTACTTCGATATTATCGGGTTATATGTCGATAACTTGTTGCACAATAATATAAGAGTGTCAGTTTGACAGGTTAAATAGTCCGACCGCGTTAGCGGGAGGCTTATTCTGTCAAACTGACACGATTTGTTATTGTGCAGGAAGTTTGATACGCATAACCTGTTCGAAGTACGCATTGTATTCGATTTGATTATTTTTTGAGTAAATTTTAATATTAGGAACAAATAGATATTTTATTGGCAGCTCGATTTGTTTGTATTAACCTAGCTGAAAGTCATCTCCATGAAAACAACATCAAGTTGACAAAAGTTATCTATTGCGTTGCCTAGTGAAGTTACTATAGTATAATCGATTTTGTATAATCGAAATTAGTAGGTTAGAATGGACAGTTGTAGAACCTTCCCCCACCACTTGTCCTTGAGTTCAAGGTCAAGGCTATTTTGCAAGGCTGAACTTCAAGGTCAAGGCTAAACTTGAAGGTCGAGGCCACTTGGAAGGCTAAGTCAACGATCAAGGTCAGCGCTATTTTGCAAGTTCGGTTGCTCAAGGTTATGATCAGTTGTTCTAGGCTATTGTTCAAGGTTAGTTCTTTCAAGGTTTTGCCCTATATAAGTCGCATCGTTTTCTACTACAGCTACCAGTTATCATCATGCCTGCTAGTTTTGGAGATGAGCTTTTTGAAGATGCCCCAGCATTCTACAAAGAGTTTGAGGACTTCATAGCCTCGCAACCGCTACCTTCACAACCTCGTCACCTCCAGGCTGTCATCACAGTCAACTACACGATGATGATCGGCAACGGGCAGTTAGCTGAGACCGCCGTCCTGAGAACGCTGCCAGAACCATTCCAAGGTCTCCAGGAGACAGAAGAGTGGTGGAGCCGGCACGTGAAGCTACCCACAATAAAATACTTATCGAGATTGGTAGATGGCGACGTGGTCGCCATTAATTATTTTTGGATCGAATAAATATTTATATAAATATATGTGTGTGTTCTTTTTTGAGTGTGTATGTAGTTATGTTAAGTTAACGTAAAATAATCTTCAGCGCCATAACTTTAAAGAATTAAAAGAACGCATAAAGAAGAGTAATATTTATTTGTCTTACATATACATTAGACTAGTTTATTATAGTACCAACAGATAACGAAATATGTAACACACATACACAAAATGCAGAATAAAATAACGCTTAAAACAACCGTGGAAACACAACAGGAGCTGTTGGGTGGTTGATGCAGCATCTTCAAAACATCAGGCTTGGTCTTCACTAAAATGGTTTGCCAATTAGTGTCTACTGTATAGGTAGAACAATTGTATTTGATCTTGAACGTAAAAACACCATCTTTCGTAAAGTTTTTCACAGGCAATTTAAAAACGGGAAGAGTTGCCAACGAACTGGTATCCATTTTACGCCACGTAACATTGTGCACACCATCGTTGTAAGCAAGAGACGCCGAACTGCAATGTGGTGGTTGAAGCACGTAGACGACACCATCATAAACGGCCGCGAGAGCGACTAAAAATTTTAGGGGCACCATGTAGAGCGTATGAATGCAACTAATGCACTGGCGATCTTTTGCGACAACAACAGCAACCTTGGTTGGTAAGCGCCCCTCCACCAACTACGTCGATACCACCGCCATCTCCGAAAGTAGTTAACTCTTCGAAAAGTGTCATGGTGTTTAGTAATAGGTCTTGCGCAGTTCGTAAGGCGCGAATGTAATTTGCATATTTGCAATTCTTAGACCAGCGGAGATGTTCAGAGAGGGGTTCGTCATGAGGCTCCCAGTTATGAATTCTAATTCCGCAGTAAAAACATTGCACATCATCTTCACCGTTTTTTATATGAAAGAAACCAACTCTGGCCAACGATTCTGGAGTTTGAACTCCAGTCCAAGTATTGAAGGAGTCTAATCGTTCCAAAAAGCTTTGGAAATGTATTTCACGATCGTCGACGCACATGACTGTAGAAACTGGAGCAACTGACTAACAGCGAGTTAGGTATTAGGGTCCTATATATACCACAAGCACAAAAAAAATCAGACACGTTTATAGATTTATTTAATCAGTCCAACAATAACTAATGTACATTACATCCCCATCTGGTAGTTGCGCTAGAAAGCGCTGGATGGGGACCTCTATATGTTGCCTCCACCACAGGAATGGGTCGCCCTCGTATGTGGTAGGCACCGTTCTCAGGACGGTCGTCTGCCATAGGCGCTCACTGGCAAGGCTCATGGAATAGTCGAGCGTCACGACAGCCTGGAGTCGATGAGGTGATGGAGGCGGTGGCTGCGAACTAAGAAAGTCCACAAACTCCTCGTAGAATGCTGGGGCATCTTCAAAAAGCGCATCTCCAAAAATAGCAGGCATGATGATAACTGGTAGCTGTAGTAGAAAGCACTACTATATTATTATGAAAGACAAGGTCATACAAATCTCCCACCGTTAAAGCAAATAGCCTTGAAAGATGTATATATAAACGCTGGCAAATAACCTTGAAAGATGTATATATAAACGCGGTGTGATGTCGATGGGTAGTATCAAGTTTGGTGGGTAAGAATGGATAAGTTACAACAGTCGGTTGAAAGTCTTAAACAGCAAGTGTTAATGAAGACAGAAGAAATGTGTGTTAAGGTAAAGCAGCCAATATTATTGAACTCAACGATGTATCCGTTAAATAAGTCAAAAAGTAAATTCGCGTCTGTGGGATTGTGTTGTACCAGAGCATCGTTTGTACCAGCAGTTGTAATTAACGGCAACAAAGGCGATTTTGTTCTGTTGGAGCAAGCTGAGTTTAAAGTGCTTGTAGAAAATCAGGGAGTCATATGTAACTACTTTTACAGTAGAGACTGTCAATTACAACCACGTAACCTGAGTGCTGTGAAAAGAATATGTTTTAAAACAATAGGACTGAGGAAAGTTATTGTGCTTCAAGAAATAGGTATATCTGAAGTGTACTTAGGACTCGAATCAGTGTTCGAATGTTGGGAGTTGTTAAAATTGTTAGAATACAAACTGGAGTGCTTAAAGTGTCAAGAGTTTGAACAGTTTTATCTAAGTATAACTCGAGGTATTTGTACTTTACCTGGGGATGTAAAAACCAACATCGAGAGCGTTTTGGATACTCTACGTATAAAATCAGAAAATGTAGCATGCATGTATGAGATGTTGCATTTTTTCATGGAATTAATTAAGTGTGATATGGTAATGAATAAATGTGTACAGTTGTGAGATATTACTTAGTAAGAAATAAAAGTAGTAATTAGAGAAAGTTGTATTATTTCAATATACATACCACGCTAAGAGGTTGCAATAATTGGAGCTGTGAGTTGAAATTCAACGGCCAGCTTGGATAAGGGATGAAGTTGTTGAAATTTGAGTTTATCACCTTTTTGTAAAACCATCCCAATTACTTCGTTAGGGGTGTGTATAATATTATTGATTATGATTGGTGTGTTGCGAGGATTAACAATAACATTATCTATCCTAGCCTTAGTGAAGGGTATAATATATTCGGATGTACCAGTGTTATTCAGACCAAACAATCCACCAGGTAGTGCAGTTTCAGCGAAGAGAAGTAGGTTTTTTTCATAATATAGGTTATCAAGCCCACCCAGGTCTTCGAAGAGGAACACTTGAGAGTGACGAGTAGAATCACTATGCATGTGCTGTCCAAACTTATTGATAGGCATTCTGCAGCCTTGAAGCACTCAACTCAATATGAATGTACTAAGCATGTACACCCTATAATAAACCACCTCGACAGTAAATAACAAAGACAAATAAAACTAAGAAATTTATTTACAACTAAAATTTATAATTACAACTATAACGAATAATACTAAGAAATTTATTTACACCTAAAATTACAACTAAAACTACTCCTCCGGCTTTGTCCTCCATGGAAGGTGTGGCCACATTAAGTTGATGAAGTCGGGCAGTGGTTCAGGGAGGTCTACGTACACACTTCCATGTTCGGTGGAGCGGTCCTCCATCGCCATTTGTTCTAGGAAGGGCTCGATGATTCGTGAGGCAACGAAAAGTTGCCTCCTGTCGCGGTCCTCAATAAGGGCCCCACCGTTAATCGAAATCAAGGCCACCACTTGGTTTTCCCTTCCTAGGAAGTGCAGGAGGGCTTCCTCCAACTCATATGACGGGATGAACCGATTGTAATTGTAAGTTGGGGCCAAGGGCATATGCTCCCCAGCACGGAAATCGTCCCAAGATCCTTGCACAAGTCCCAAGGTTGATAACAAAGGCCACTCATGGAAAAAGCACTTGAAGAACATGATGACCGCACTGGATGGTTGTCGGAGACAGAATGAATGGAGGAATTTTAGGAAGAGGGGGATGAAAGTGGGTAACCTTGGGCTTGGCCTTCGTCTATACAATTCGGGCGTTTTAAAGAAGGGGTACAACGCCTGACCTTGAGAAGGCTCAAAATGCAAAATTTATGTAATAGAAAAAAGTTTTCGTAAAGCTTGATGAATTTTAAGAGTTTTTTGATTCTTGTGTTTTTTCCCTAAAACCTACAGTTTCCTTGTAAAAAAATAAAGTAGATTTTTAAATTCAATAATATAAATATTTGAATATATGTCGGATAATGTGTTTGTTGTCGCCATCTATCGTTAACTAGCTGTTGTATAAAAATAGCTACTAAATCAATGAAGAAATCTATTCCCCCAGATCTTGTTAATGATAGCTGTTCAATTAAGGAAGAAATCTATTCTCCCAGATCTTGTTAATGTTTCCTTCCAAATTAAATGGGGTTACGCTTTCTTATCAACCTCGCGGAAACACAGGTGGAACCCTAGTATATATATTGCTTAAAATATTTTAATGGAAGGTGCATATAGGGAAAAAAATTTCGTTGGGGTGGTAAGGGTGGGGGACGGGGTTGGGGCAAAAAAAAAAAAACTAATCTACCTTATAATAATGCACAAAGCTAAAAGCCGTGTTTGCACCATTAAAAGTACCCAAGTCGCGATCAACCGATACTATTTTCAAAACAAATAAAAAAAAAAAATTTTGAAAAATGTCGCACACGAAAATAATTTTTTTTTTTTTTTGGTTTTTTTGGTTTTTTTGGTTTTTTTTGGTTTTTTTGGTTTTTTTTTTGAAAAAATGTAAAATCTTAAAATGCTCATATCTCCTTTATTTATTGAGATATTTAAACGCGGTTTTTTGCATTATACTCCTAGTGTCATCTACTTTGCGATTATAAACTCAAACTACAACCTCCCCCCCACCACTTGGGGTAAAATATTAAAAATTACATATCTCCGTTGTTTATTTAGATATTTGATCGGAGTTTTTTTTATTGGGTTTCTATTGCCTTGTACTTTGCGATTTTAAACTGAAACTACCACCTACCCCAACCACTTGGGGTTAAATATTGGAAATAGCATAGCTCCGTTGTTTATTAAGATATCGGAGTGTTTTTTAAAATTATGTATATATTAGCTTTTGCTTTCCGATTTGTCCAACCTTTCCACCTTGTAAATTTTAAAACGCTCATATCTCCGTTGTTTAGTGGGCAATCAGTGTGGTGTTTCTTGAATTATTTTTATCTGAGCCTCCGATTTCCGATAGTTTGTGACAATTGTTTCTAGACGCCGCTATTTCACTGTAGACTTTATGTTTATGTAGGACGCTGACGGTAAGGAACTTTGCGACCGTAAAATTCAAGTTCGCAATACCGACATCCACTGCATTCCCAGACCAAGGCCAAGGTGACGCTGACGGTAAGGAACGTCGCGACCGTAAAATTCAAGTTCTTAATACCGACATCCACTGCATTCCCAGACCAAGGCCAAGGTCAGCGTTCCTTGTTGTTATTGTAAGCACCCGAATTTCAAAGTCTCAAGGCCAAGCTCAGTGCTCCTTCTGGTTATTGGAAACGCTCGAATTATAATGTCTCAAGGGCAAGGTCGGTGGACCTTCTTGTTATTTGGAAACGCTCGGAATGTAAGTCTCAAGGCAAGGACAAGCCCCCACCATATTGTTAGTATAAATACATGTGGTGGCGGTAAGGAGCGTCACTCTTAAGTTTGTTCTCGTTCGTGATGCATCGTTCAGGTGTTGTGATTTGTACGGTTTGTGGTGGTGTTACGCGGGCGCCAGGGTATAGTAAGTTGAGTTTGCGGAAACCGCAGGATGTGGTACTCTGCATCTGTCCGAGAGCTAGCGGATCTTACCCCAAATCCGCACTGGCTCAACCTTCTACATCGAAAGCGTCCGACGACAAGGTTACAATACATCAAAATGTCCAGCTGCAGCCACCGGTTGTAGTGGTGTCCTCAAAATCTGAGGCCGATTTGAGAACATCAAAAAAACCGGTGAGTAGCAGGAAAAGCATGGCGAAAAAGCAGAATAAGGGCAAAATTTTAACCCAACTTGATGCAGTTCCGGGGTGTAGTCCCATCACATCGTCCGCTGAAAAACCGGCGAGTGGTAAAATTTTAAAAGAATGTTTGGTTAGAGGGCAGAAACGCAAAATTGAGCCAAATTTGGAAGTAGATTTATTGATTGAGGAGACAGTAAGGGATTGTGCGATTGAGACTGGACATGGGGCCGTTCGCATCGAGGGTGTGCAAGACACATCAACGTTTAACACGCAAAAATTTATGGATATGCCAAGTCTTGATTTTAACGACGGGATACGCGAGAATTTACCACCACCGCAGAAAAAGGTGAGGTCTCAGTCCCCCAATCCCACACGCCCGGAACAAACTTTTGTTGCTATTGATTTCGGGGATACATTTTTTGCGGAAGACGCTTTCGATGTTGCTGTAGAGACCCAAAACCTCGGATTGGGTATCCAAGTCGCTTCAGGCTCAAGGCGACCGACCAGCCGCAACTCACAACTGGCAACACCGCAACCACTGTCACAGAAGAACAATACTGTGCGCATTGTAGCATCCGAAAGCGGACGAGCCTCTCCGGTGGCGGAAGTTGCAATGGGCACAGTAGCAACATTCGATTCCTCTGTTGCGTCCGAGGACACTGAGAGGGAGGCGGTCGATGTTGCACCATCATCCATTTCACAGGGTGATGGTGTGATATCGCCCATCTCTTCGGTAAGCGACGACGACGACGATGACAACGACGAAAATATGCCACTGACGCAAAACAATTTAAAATCATACCAGGACAGAGTTGCCGCTCAGGTTGCACGAATAGCTGAAATTAAATCCTTGGAACGCTTGAGGGACGGTATGGATGTGCAGTTAGATAATATCGAATTACAACTGGCAGCCGTCACCAAAAAAATAATGAGGGTGAGACCCAAAATAGCCAAAGGGCACAGTCGTAAGGCTAAAAAATACAATGAGTATGTGCAACGGCGCAGCCAGCTGACGCAGCGGCAAGGTGAGGTCTCACGAACTCTAATCAACACAGCGAAGCGAATTTGTGAACTAGCGGCGGCAATTCACTAGACAAACAAATGTAAGTTCCCTTAAATTCCAAAACGACGTAACCTAGTTCCCCATCCCCTCCAGGGTATCAAGGCTTAACGTCCACGTTCGTGGTACCTGGGTAGTGTGTTAGAGTGTGCTCCTTGTATTTACATGTTTGGCTAGGGAAGCGATACTCGGCGAGAGCGATACCTCTAACGTTCTAGCGAAGAGCCTGCCCAGTGTAGAATTGCAATTAATCATTTATAATGTTTCAATGCACCGAATGTGGACAGTCCTTCACCAGAGCCGACAATTTGTTCCGCCACCGGAGAGAAAGTTGTCGTCAACAGCTGGGCCAACCATCTACGAGTGGTGAGTTTAAATTGTGTTGATGTAGAGCAGCACCTTCAGTGTAGTTGTATTAATTACAGGCGACGCTATGGAGACTTCGGTGGTGGGTGGTGAGGGGCCGAGTAAACGCCCAAAACTAAACAACTCCAGTAGTGATGGTATGCGTGCTTGGTGTGTTTGTACAGTGTGTAAATAGTTTGTTTTGATAGGTGGTTTCCCAAGGACGCAATACTGTGACGTGTGCGATGAAAACATTCCTCGAACGTGCTTCGGTGGTCATCTGAGGAGCAATCGTCACACGAGACGGTGCGGCGTCTTTCACTTGGGGAAAGGTGTGGTGGCCCTTCAAAACGCCTTCAAGTCCCGTGTGGCCAGTTATAGGATTTCCACGGAAAATTATCACATAAGCGTTGTGGAATATATGACCGAATTGAAAGAAAAAATTTTAAATTTGATAGAAGGGCAGCTAACCAAATTAACTAGCATCAAAATAAATTTCGAACTCTTCGGGTATTTTATTTTGGAAGCTCAAGATCTACAAGACGTAAAAACTTTTCATACGGCTAACGAGGTAGTCACTCGCGGTACAGACTTGAGCCACTTATATGATAATTTGACTGGAAGGCTAGACGAGAAGGTGTCGGAATTTCAGGAGCGGGAATCAGGTGTGTGCAAGAGATCTGTAGCTTTTTGTAACAATTCTAACTTTGGTAATTTTCTGTATTGTCAGGATGGATCTTGAAGCAGTTGTTGTACATTGAAGTCAACGTCAACAAATACAATCCATTTCGGGCATCCTCGTACATCCCGCTCCCAAAGCAGATTCAGCGCAAGAAAGCGATCGTGAACGTTCAAAACAATGACGATTGTTGTTTCGGTTGGGCAGTAACCTCGGCCCTCTGTGTACCAAAGGGATTGCCTAATCGAACTTCTTCGTATCCGAATTGTCGTCGATTTTTACAATGGACCGATATTGAATTTCCGGTTCGGTTGCGCGATATTTCTAAATTTGAAACAATTAATCCGCAGCTTTCTATAAACGTATACGGTTTGGAGAATTTTTTTAAAGACAATAAAACTAAATATGAAGTTGTGGGACCTCTGTACTACACCTCCTGTAAAAAAAGGTGGCATGTAAATTTATTGCTTGTAACTAACGACAAAGGTAATAGTCACTACTGTTGGATCAAAGATTTGTCTAGATTAGTATCGCGACAAATAACGGCTAGAGATGGTGCAAAGCATTTTTGCGACGGCTGCCTGAATTACTTTAGAACTGAAGCACACTTGACTATGCATCAAAGTTATGACTGTAATCAGGTGTATACTAAATTGCCAACGACAGAGTTGATCACCGACAAGTGTGGTCAGGTAAGACCGCAGAATATTCTCAAATTTGAAAATTATCAGAAGCAATTGAAGGTTGGATTCGTAGTGTACGCGGATTTTGAAACAATTTTGGCACCCGTTGATGCAGGAGACCAACAACCGGATCCCACAAAACCTTATACGATTACAACCTGTAAACACATACCCTACTCTTTCGCGTACTATTTGAAATGTTCGTATGACGACAGCCTGTCAAAATTCGAAATTTATCGGGGGGAGGATGCGGTGGACATGTTTATAGAACGTTTAGATAGAGACGCGCAAAACATCTATTCGCATCATTTGAAAAACGTTGTACCTATGAAAGCTATGTCTGCTATGGAAATTCAAAACTTTAACGAAGCCGTTTCATGTTACATTTGTGGTCGACCGTTTGGTGAGGGGGATGTAAAAGTACGCGATCACGATCATTTGACTGGAGACTATCGGGGAGCCGCCCACTCCAATTGTAATTTAAATTATAAACTTCCAAATTTTATTCCGGTATTTTTTCACAATCTAAATTACGATTCGCACCTGTTTGTTAAACAATTGGCTCAAAATAACGAAGACATTGATGTCATTCCGGTAACTAAAGAAAAGTACATTTCGTTTGGCAAACGTCTTTGGGTTGATGAAATTTTTGTGGAGGGAAAGCGAAAAAACATTTATCTGAGCATCAGATTTTTGGATAGCTTTCGTTTCATGGGCTCGTCTTTGGCATCGCTGGCCGACACCTTGTCGGATGGCCAGTGCGTTGAAATTCAAAATCAATTCGGAAATGGCATCAAATTTGAGTTGATGAGACAGAAAGGTGTGTTTCCATATTCCTATTTAGATTCTTTCCAAAAATTAGATGAGTCTGCTTTACCCTCGATCGAAGACTTTTATGACCGTCTAACCGAAACCCATATTTCTCAGACTGATTACGAACGAGCCGTGAAGGTTTGGGAAACTTTTGGTTGTCAAACGTTGGGCGACTACTCCGATGTCTATCTCAAATGTGACGTGTTTATTTTGGCAGACGTGTTCGAAAATTTTAGAAATTTTTATTTAAAACATTACAAGTTGGATCCAGCTCAGTACTACACGGCCCCAGGATTAAGCTGGGACGCTATGTTAAAGTTTACGGGGGTTGAACTTGAGCTGCTTACTGATTTAGATATGTTAGACTTTTTTAGAAACAGTATTCGCGGAGGAGTCAGCACTTGTGTGGGGAGACAAGCTATTGCTAACAATGAGTTTGTCGGGAATTACGATGCTTCTAAACCTACGTCGTTTATCATGTTTTTAGACGCAACCAACCTTTATGGTTACGCAATGAGACAGTTTCTACCACAACGTGATTTTGTTTGGATGACTGACGAGGAAATTTCAAATTTTGACATTTTTCAAGTGTCTGCCGAGTCCAATACCGGGTACGTGTTGGAGGTAGATTTGGACTATCCAGAGCATTTGCACGACGCTCACAATGACTTTCCCTTTTGTCCGGAGCTTCTCATTCCTCCTGAGGGAAAATTTAAACAACCCAAATTGATTCCAAATTTATATGGCAAACGGAAATATGTCATTCACTACAGAGCATTACAGCAGGCCTTGAATGCGGGTCTGACTTTGGTTAAAGTACATAGGATACTGAAATTTACCCAATCTCCATGGCTCAGAACCTACATTGATTTTAATACTGACTTTAGAAACCGATCGACAAACAACTTTCAGAGAAATTCTTTTAAATTGGCTAACAACTGCGTATTTGGCAAAACATTGGAGAATGTGGACAAAAGGGTTGATGTAAAGTTAGTAAGTCATTGGGAGAAAATTGGTAATAGACTGGGGGCTGAAACGTTGATAGCGCGACCTAACTTTAAAGATAGAATCTGCTTTAATGAAAATTTAATAGCCGTAGAAATGAACAGACTGTGGGTTTGGTATGCCAAACCTAGTTATGTTGGTTTCTCCGTTTTGGATATTTCGAAAACTGTCATGTATGACTTTTTTTATGGGTTTCTGAAAAAACGTTATGACAATAATGTCTCTTTACTCTACACAGACACTGACTCCTTCATTATAGAAATTAAAACCAACAATTTTTATGATGACATGAAACGCAACCTTGATTGGTTCGATACTGCAAATTATGTGGATAATCTGCACGGTATTCCGCAAACCGAGTCTGTTGTTGGCAAATTCAAGGACGAATATGCTGGCGTAGTCGTACGTAGCTTTTATGGGGTCGGTGCAAAATCATACTGTGTAAACAGCGTATCTAAAGTGGACAAGAAAGCCAAGGGAGTGAAAAAGAGCGCTGTTCGGAAGTATCTGACCAGCGAACTTTATCAGGCCGTTGCCGAGAACAAGCGGGAGACTGTCTTGTGTCAAATGTACGTCTTTAAATCCCGTTTGCACACTATGTACACCGACTTAATAAATAAGGTCGCGCTTTCGTCGCATGATGACAAGCGCTACGTTATTCCCAACACTACGAAGACACTAGCGTGGGGTCACTGCAGTATTGCTGATTACAGGCTTGACGAACTGCTGCGGGCAGCCGCAAACCAAATGTAAATTACAGTATGTTCGCGGAACAGTATTGGTTATTATTTATAGCAGACGTCTCACCAAACGAACCCTTTCTTGCGCTTAGTAGTGTATACTATATATATGTAGCTTACGAATAGTTCCTAGTTTGTAAATAATAGCTTTGTTAATATGTTTGTGATTATTATTCTTACTGTAGTTAATGTTGGGAAAACAAATACGCTTACCTATTTTGAATGTTAACGATAAGTTTATATATTTTACAATAGCAGCTTCGTTAAAATGTTAATGATTTCGTTCTTTTGCTGTTGTCGCTTTTGTTGGGAGAAAGATGAAAGTGTTTCAAAGAAATATTGTTTGTGTTTAGTGGCATTAATAAAACAATAATTTACAAAAAAACAGTTTTTTTATTTTGAGAGTGCTACAGTAGTTCTTTAAGTTATACAACATTGCTTTTAGATATCCAAGAGTTGTGTCGATTGTCGAATCCCAACCACTTTACATACACCAAATTTCCTTTTTTCTTCAGAACCTTTTCGACCAGATATACGTCCGAATGTTTTGTTTTCTGCAGTTCATGCTCGTAGAACCCTCCTTTAATTTCCTGACCTTCTTGGTCCGTGAGTCGATAGGTTGTTGGGTTTGTAAGTCGAACAGTGGATATTGTGAATACTTCGTTGCTCCAGCTTGGCGTGTATCCCTTGCTAAATGCAGAACGATACTTGCTGATGCGTACCGAGTCCCCTGTACGAAACTTTTGAGGTTTCGGATCCACGGTCTTTGTGTGACTGTACGCTGTGTTTAAAAGAAGTTTCGCATTCTTTAAGTTCACTTCGACAGGTTTCATTCCTATTGTGCGATGCTTGGTTGTGTTATACTTTGCTACTATCTTGGGTAGGATATCCAACCATTTGTAGGACCCTAGCAGGCTGAACTGCTTCCACATCATGTTCTTCAGGGTGCGGTTGCACCTCTCCACTATGCTGCTCTTCATGCTAGAATACGTGCTGTAGTGATTGATATTGTGCTGTCGCATTAATCGTTGAAAATCGGTGTTGTAAAACTCTTTCCCCAAATCCGTCTGCAAGTTTTGAGGTGACACCTTTACACTCCTCAGCACTTTACCCATGGCAACTGTTACGTCCTTTCCTGTTTTACGTTTTACGGGATAGGCCCACACATACTTCGAGAAGGCATTAATGACTACCAGAATATAACGAAAGCCTTTATTGACTTTTGCATAAGGGATCATTTCTACCAAATCAGCTTGATATAAATCGTTCAAGCCTTTTAGAATAACGCGCCTTCTCTTGAAATGTGTTCGTGCTGGTTTGTGGAGTTCGCCAACTATGGCTTCTTTAAGGTTCATTGTCAACTGTTGCTTTCTACTCTCCTACGGGACATTTAAGCAGCAGTTGCACGTATACCTTATTGTTTATGGATTCGAATTGCAGTTTATCTCCTCGCCGCAATGTCTTACCGACAAGCGTCTCCTGTGGGATGCCGTTGATGTGTGATACTACCAAAGGTTCGCTGACTTGAACACTTATGATCTCGCCGGTTGTTAACGGAAAAATGTACTCGTTCTGTCCGAAAATTTTGGAATGTCCGCTTTCATCGAACCCACGCCCCACTAGCAGCAGTGGTACTTCTATGTGGAGTTGGTTTACATTTTTTACTTTCATAAAGATACGTTTGGGATGAGAATAATAGCGCGCGCTATGGTAGTGTCTTCCAAATTTGTCTATCGGCATTACTGCTTCGTCGTTGAATGCGTTCTGATCGACATTCCGTCGACCCTAAGGTTTTGTACCCCTTAGAAGATTATTTTCGCGTCTCGTAAGGCTTCGGTGATACGGACTATCTCATTTGAATGACCCGTGTGTCCAGCTGCCTGAGAAGCTATTAATATACGCAACCGATTCACTAATGAGTTGGGATCCTTCCAAGGAACATATTCCACTTTTTTGTCCGTCACTGTTAGTAATCCCTTGCCACGCCGTGATACCTTCGTCGCTGGTCTGCCGGGAGCTCTTATGGTTGAGGAGGCAGTTAGAGGTCGTACTATTTTCATGTATTTAGACCCTGCGTTACCACTAACTCTTTGTGTGGGGTCGTAGTTTACACGATTTGCGGCGGAACGATCCACTAAATCTAGATATTGCTCTAAATATGCGTTTTTGTATATATTCGGTTTCTTTAAAAACATCAATTCGTACAATCCTGGAGTGCCTTTGTAGACTATTCTGTTGCCGTGGTCTGTAATAACGATATTTTCACCCTCGAACTTGATTTCTTTATTTCCTATAGCAAACTTATCTCCCTCTATGTCGAATCGGACTCCGTAGTGCAAATCGTACTTGTCCTCAGTATCTCGTATCATTCCTTCCACGTATTTTCGAGCTAACCCTTGAAATTGTTCTAAATATTGACCAAGAACTTCCGGTGCCAGCATTTGTTGGATGGTTTCTCTGGCCGCTTGTACAGCACTTTCTTCTGCTGCCGCCTCAGCAACATCCGTCTGCAACTGCTCATCGTATTCCTCTACTGGTTCACTCTCGGATAACACATGCGTCTGCAAAAATCGAGGTGTGGAGGTGTGTGATGGCCCTGGTGTGGACGTGTGTGATGGCCCCGGTGTGGAAGTGTGTGACGATCCCAGAAGGTTTGTCGCAGAAACTCGGCCTGGAGTGGTTATCGCTCGCGGACGGGGCAAGGTAGAGGGAGTGGATACTCTACGTTTAATTGTTATTGGCAAATAATCCACTTTTGGTTCGCCCACTGGCACACCTTCTTGCTTTATAGTTGTCAGCAATTCGGTGAGCGGCTTGGAAAGAGGTTTAAATTGCTCAGCTAAAATCGATTGGGATTGGGCGATGTCTGCTTTTAAAGCTGCGTATTTACGTCTAACGGATTGTCGGGTTTTGATAAGTTCCCTGGCTAAACGCTTATCCATGTTGCAACTCCTTCAGTTGTTGGTAAACTACTACCTTCCCTTCTTTGGCAGCTGTCTATATATTAAAGAAATTGTCGAAACCTTTTCTATATCGTCCCGCGTTGGTTTCGCTTTCTTTATCGATCACTAAAAATCCGTGATCCTCATTCCAACAATAAGAGCACAATGCTTTAAATTTGTCGAATGACATGTCCGTGTTGACATGATCGTCGTAAATGTGCTTCAGATTGGTGTTGTCTTGTTGGAATATGATGATGAGATTTGCATTATCTCTTATGAGCTGCTTAGGAATAGATGAATACGTCTGACATAGATAAAAACAATCTATGTTTCGGTGACGTCCGAAACAAAAATAATCTCGAATTATGCTTTGCGTCTCGCAAGCTACGTCGTCAAAAACTATCACGGAATGTTCTTTTGCTTCCTGGGGTTTGATCACCTCACAATCGTTACTATATTCGAAGAATCCAATGTCTCTCAATGGTTGAAAGGCTTCTCTCAGATAATTATATTTGGGTTGATGGAGTGTTTTCGAATATATATAAAGGTGTCCGAATCGCAACCCATTTCGATGTACTAGTAAACTGATCATGAGGTTGGTTTTTCCAGATCCGGATCGACCTATGACCACACATCGTTTACATCCTTTACCCAGTAAAGCGCTGTGCTTTCTGTAAGTCTCGGATATGGAATTTATTGTGTGATTTACTACAGGTAAGGAACACCCTTGCTTCACAATTTTGACGTTTTCCATCGTTTTCGCTCGGAAGGAAACTGCGCTCTACCCGCCGTGCGTTCTC
Organism: Agriotes lineatus; assembly: GCA_940337035.1. Classification (NCBI taxonomy): domain Eukaryota; kingdom Metazoa; phylum Arthropoda; class Insecta; order Coleoptera; family Elateridae; genus Agriotes; species Agriotes lineatus. Next base: position 436,979 of record CALNHX010000128.1, read on the forward strand.
GTTATATTTGTTAATTCCGTTTGAAGAACATCAGTCGTGTGTAAGTCTTTAAGATGAAAGCTACTAGGCGTAAACAAACCAGTCATCACCGAAGCGCCAAGCGGAAAGGTCGCGGTTTCCTGAATACCCTTATTGACAAATTACCCTTTGAACTACACATACCAGGGTACAAGTTTTGCGGACCTGGTACCCGACTTAAAAAACGTCTTTCTCGAGGCGATCGAGGAAGGAATCCTCTGGACGAGGCCTGCAAGCAACACGACATCGCATACTCACAATCTAGCGATCTTTCGACACGTCACGCGGCAGATAAAGTTCTAGCAGAGAAAGCTTGGGAACGTGTTAAAGCAAAAGACTCTACTCTTGGGGAAAGAGCTGCAGCCCTTGCTGTTACTGGAATTATGAAAGGAAAGACGAAAGTCGGAATGGGTGTGAAACGGAAGCGTACACGGCGAACGCATTCCAAACGGGTCGGTATCACAGTCCGCTCGCATTCAGGAGGAGCTTTAAAAACAAGGAGGAGGAGGAGGCGGAAGCGGTCAAGAGTACTACCTCTTCCGAAGAGAGGAGGCATATTGCCGCTTGTACCCATACTTGCTGCATTAGGAGCATTGGGATCCCTCGGAGGTGGTGCTGCAGCAGTCGCTAAAGCAGTGGGAGACTCAAAGGCTGCTAAAAAGAATCTCCAGGAAAAGGAGCGACATAACAAAGCTATGGAATCCATTGCTCGCGGAAAAGGGTTATATCTACGACCGTATCAGTCAAAAAACTACCGTTGAAGCTGCCGCGCCGCGCGTTAACCAACATCGATATTACAGACTACGTTAAACGCCTAGAAATTCCACACTTTAGGGGAATATTTATGCGGGATGCCCTGCCTATGAAGATTCGTAAACGAGAATGTGGTGTCACTAACCTAGACGATGATGTAGGACCTGGCACGCATTGGACGGCTTACGTAAAAGTGGATACCTTTGTTCTGTATTTCGATAGCATCGGTCGCTTACAACCTCCAACCGAATTAGTGAAATACTTTCGTAGCGATGGTGGCAATAACACGATCACGTATAATTCTAATAGATATCAACGACTCATGTCATACACATGTGGTCACCTGTGTCTCAAATTCCTATATAACTTTGCGAAACCGCTTTTGTCGGCAGTTTAAGTGTTGCGCTTCATCATGTCTAGTATATTCACTCTGACAGGTGATTCATCAATCCTTACTGCGAATTTTGACCCCCCTATTTTCTTAGACGACGGTAGCGAATATGTTTTGGGGTTGTTAAGTTTCGAAACCTACAATACTATTGCTAACATTAGACCTCCCAACAATGAATTTCATCTCGTCGGACTACCTCATATTACTATACCTGAGGGCGCATACGAAATTACGGACATTGCCGACTTTCTGCATAACCAACTTGAGTCTAGCGGAAGTAATGGGCGGGTGCTGCTACGCGGAAACAACAGCACCTTAAAAACCGAAATAAAATCGAACGTTCCAATCGACTTTACAAGTGACAATACTATCCGAGACATGCTGGGATTTGACAGCAAAATTTATGATGCGAATATGTGGCATGCAGGTGAACATGTTACAAAAATTTTGAACATTAACTCCATCCTTATCCACTGCAATATCTCTGTCGGTTCCTATAAAAATGGTAAGCCTGGCCACATCGTTCATCAATTCTTCCCCATAGTGCCGCCTGGGTACAAAATAGTGGAAACACCTAACCCTGTCATTTACCTACCGATCAGCACGAGACAGATCACTAACCTAACTGTTAAAATACTGGACCAGACTGATACCCCCGTCAGTTTTAGTAAGGAAACCGTCACGGTAACATTGCATTTAAAGAAGTTATAATGGGTTTTCGATTCAACCTTTCACCCTACCATGTCCAACCCAGTTCGTATAAGAGACGTTGTCCACAGCCTTGTAAAATCAGTTCAGCTTCGTCCGCCAAGCAGTTAACAAAGGCAAACAGAGACTTCTTGCGATCGTTGGGTTTTAAAGTGCTGTCATGAGTATTCTAAATATTGGGGAACGTGTCCTCGTCGACAACTCCATCGTTAGCAATCAGTTGCACACCCATCAACCGTATACAAACCGTTTCGACTATAACGATGAAATTCGAATTCCAATTCCTGAAGATATGTCAACTCTACCAGGTTTGAGCTATCTATACATAGAGGGAAAATTACGGAAAGCAACCGGTGAAGTTACGACGGCCAAATTTCTTAACAATGGGTTGGCTCACTTATTTAGCGAAATCCGATACGAAATCAATGGTGTCGTTGTCGATTCTGTTACCAAACCTGGTATTACATCTACTCTTAAGGGATATGTGTCTTATACCTCTGATGATGTGAAAAAGCTTCAAAATGCTGGCTGGTTGTACGCCCCCAATACTCACATTACCGATGCACAGGGCAACTTCAGTGCCTGCATACCTTTGAGAATGCTGTTAGGTTTTGCAGAAGATTATGGAAAAGTTATACTTAACATCCGACAAGAACTTGTCCTGATTCGCAGCAATACCGATGCCGACGCTGTATTCAGTGCTACCGTAGCGGAGACGGCTAAAGTTACGATTGACAAGCTGTATTGGAAAGTTCCACATGTCACTCCAGGTCTTGCTCAAGAATTATCTCTAACCAAATACATTGACAAAAATATCGACACGCAAGTAGCGTTTCGCAGCTGGCAACTTCATATCATACCAGGCGTTAATGCCGTGACTCAACATTCTCATGCCATTGCAACAACCACCAAATTGCAAACCCCCAGATACGTCATCGTAGGTTTTCAGACGGAACGTTCGGGGCTCATCTCTAAGGACAATAGCCATTTCGACAAAATTAATCTTACGAATTTCCGAGTTTATCTCAACACCGAACGTTTCCCCTACGATAATTTACATAACAATTATGGCCTCAATCATTACGCCACGTTATACGATATGTACTCCAAGTTTCAATCATCCTATTATAACAAGACCGACGAGCCTTGGTTCACGCCTAATGAGTTTGCTGACAAATCACCCATTGTTGTGATCGATTGTTCCCATCAAAAAGACTACCTCCATGCAAACGCTGTCGTTTTTCGAGTTGAATTTGAAACTTCCGCTAACGTGCCAGCCAACACAACCGCGTATTGTCTCGTTCTTCACGATCGGGTTTTTACTTATAACGCGTTGTCAAAAGCAGTTAAACAACTGTAATTTCTCAAAACCACTTCAGTTGCACCTCGCCTTTTAACGTAACTGGATCGTGCTCCCACCACTTAATACGATGAAGCTCATTATCGACATTCAAGGCTTCAAGACGTCGGATAAGCACTTCAGCCCAAAAGAGTTAGCCGCCTACGACGGTACCTCAGTATCACACTACGTCTTAAAATCACCGTTTCCGTTCACCGCCTTACCATCTCATTTACAACAGCAAGCCCACTGGGTAATGACTAATCACCATTGCATCGATTGGAATGAGGGATTTACTCCAGCATACATGTTTCCTGCAATTTTGCGACGTCTTCTGCACGATGTCACCGAAGTATATGTGAAAGGTCGAGAAAAAGCAGTTTTTCTACGCCGCTATACCAATATCCCCATCATCGAAGTTGAAGAACAACCGGCCCTCACCCCATCACAACCCGCTTGTTTATATCATTCTGCTCCAGTTTGTTATTGTGCTTTGTCTAACGTTTACCATATCTATAATCACTATGTAATGGAATAAAACAACTTTTTAATTTTTATTGTGTTTTTATTTGCATACAATATATACAGTGTTACTACATGGGTTAAACACCTACGTACTAGTGGAAAAGCGTTCTACATAAATTGTGTGCCTATGTTCTGCGCACAAGACGTCTCGCAGTACTTCAGCCACAGTAAATATCTTGCGTTGGAACCGCAACCTATCCATAGCCTCTCGTTGCCACAGTCCTCTCCGAGCTTCTCGATACGCATACGCCCACGTATGCAAATTGTACACCTGATTCTTCGAGTCGTCAAACTGCACGCTCTTCTTCATTTTCCTTCCTCTCTATAAAGTCTTTCACCTCACACATGTGTTCGTCCAGACCGAGACTAGCCATTAAATCTACAAGAAGGCCTTCATTTATGGCTCCGTTTAAAAATAGTCGACCAACAGCAACACCGTTTTTGTACATTTTTTCTTTTTTCTTCAGTTCCTCGTCACTGAACCAACCAAAACCGTATATGGCTTCGTGAGACGCGTCAAACGCCAAATCTTCCAACAAACTCACTAATCGTTTAACCGCACTAGGTACGTCTCTTGCAGTTGGTCGAGCGGCTTCTCTATACCACATCCACATGACTAAGCTTCTAGTGGTTAAATGCGATGTTGCGTGCACATTCAACAGATGGGTAGGCGGGCATCACCATAACTCGTATACGATTTTTTTCACACATTCACGTTCTAATCTCCAATTTTTTAAATACTTCTCGATGGGCTCCATCACATTGTAATCAAACCAATCCCCGTCTGGAAGTGGTACTGTTGGAAAAGTTTTAAAGTCCGGATGTCCATCCAACGTAACGGTAATTTTCATTTGATCGCAACCAAACCATGGAAATAACTCCGAAAATTCCTGGAAATATTTTCCATATAGCTCCCATGTGTCCATGTTACAACCAGACTGTCACGATTTATTCAATAGACTATGATTTATTTTGCTGCTGCACCGTTTTTGTACATTTTTCTTTTTGGTGGGAGGAGGTTCTAGAGTTTGACTTTGAAATCAAGGCCGAGGTGTTAGAGTTCGTCCTTGAAAATAATGTGATGTTGAAAATCATCTTAGCCTTCAACTCAAGGTCAAATCAAAATTAAAAAATAAACCATTTAAAAATTATATTTAGTTAAATGTTACAGGTGATCAATATTTGAAATATATCTCCAGAAGAGCGAGCCATATCCACTCCTAACTTGAAGTGTGAACATGCCGGTTGGTGTAGCGTTAATTTTCGTTGTAGATTTACACGGTAGATCAAATACTGAGACACGTTCTTCCAGCATTTCAGCAAAGGGATGCTTTGGGTGGTAGTCCACATCCAGCGTCAGCGATGTATTTCCTTCTCTAGCAAAATATTTTAAAATGTTTTTTTCCAAATTGGCAATCAGTCGTTTCCGTTTTTCTTGTTGATTTTGGCTATCGCCAGCCATAGCAGTCACTACATACGCGTCAAATTCCAAGTCTAAATTTCTGAGTCCCGAGGAATTTCTCACTATTTTATCTAAATTGTTTTTTGCATCTTCAAACCAGAAAGCACAGCACAACTTTACAGCGTGCTTTAATGTGATTTCATGTGAAGAATCGTCACTTGAAGTCTGATCCATTATTTTATACGTAAACGAATAGTGTGCGAACTTGACGTAAGTTATAAAACAATTAACGAGACCATGATAATGCGCAACCTTTTATACTTTCGATTATCCCGAAGGTCATCGCCGTTTTTCATTAAATAGTTTAAGGACTCGGTGGTCTAATGGTATGACACCTGGGGAGCCAATCGGTGCATTAAAGGGAATTCTAGACACTGCGCCTCAGGAGATCTGGGTTCGAATCCTAGTCGAGTCAATTTTTTAATAAATAATGATTTATTTAGTAGACAATGAGAATAGCCCATCCACATGACTAAGCTAATACCTGCAGACCAAGTTCTTCTATTTGAACGTCGCACCGAACAATGTTACTACCATACTTTAAAATTTCATACATGGAAACAGTGTTCTCGGTTGTTACCGCCAGGTCTTGCAACACACTCCGTATATTGCTAATGCAGTCCCCAGGCAGGTTTGCAATACCCGTCACTATTTTGTGATAAAATTGCTCAAAGTTCTGCGCTTTTAGAACTGCGAATCGCAATTCCACCAGCCTCTGCAAGTCCCACAGCTCTTCCAACGATTCTTTCGATAAGTAGACTTCACTCTGTCCCACTTCTTCAATTTTTAGTATCTTCTTTTCCTGAAGTTCCAAGAATGTATACTGTTTCCGTGCAGCTACCAGCGGAGACCACTGCTCTTCGGAGGAGGAATAGAAATAATTCGTCAGGATCCCCTGATTTTCAATTAGGGTAGCCCAATCCAACTCCTCGAACTCCACCCAATCGTTTTTGTTTCCTCTTATTTGAATTACTGGGGAAAATCCGGAGTTCGCCCTTAACCCCACACACACATACTTTGAACTGGAGTTGTTTAACTTGTACGTTGTACTATTCAGAAGCACTGGACATAACTGCACTTTATGGACTCTCGTAGTACTGCTCGCCACCGCAGCTACTTGCCGACCCTTAACTACTTCTATAGCTTTTAACAAGGCTTCCATATCAGCGTTCGAATGCTACTACCCTTGCAGACTCTTTTACGCGCTTTTATTCTCACATTTCCAAGGTTACATGTGGATCCTTGACCTTGAGCAACCGAACTTGCAAAATAGCGCTGACCTTGATCGTTGACTTAGCCTTCCAAGTGGCCTCGACCTTCAAGTTTAGCCTTGACCTTGAAGTTCAGCCTTGCAAAATAGCCTTGACCTTGAACTCAAGGACAAGTGGTGGGGGGAGGTTCTACAACTGTCCATTCTAACCTACTTATGGGACATCTAGGACGTCTGGGCCGTCTGGGACGTTAAGGACTTGTGGGACATCTGGGACGCCTGGGACATTAGGGACATATGGGACATATGGGACATCTGGGACGTCTGAGACCTAAGGGACATATTGGATATCTGGGACGTCTGGGACGTTAAGGACATATGGGACATCTAGGACGTATGGGACGCCTGAGACGGTAAGGACATATGGGACATTTAGGACGCCTAGGACATTAGGGACATATGGGACATATGGGACATCTGGGACGTCTGGGCCGTTAGGGACATATGGGACATCTGGGACGTCTGGGACGTTAAGGACATATGGAACATCTAGGACGACTGGGGCGTCTGGGACGTTAAGGACATATAAGACATTTAGGACGCTGGGACATTAGGGACATATGGGACATATGGAACATCTGGGACGCCTATGACATTAGGGACATATGGGACATATGGGAAATCTGGGACGTCTGGGCCGTTAGGGACATATGGGACATCTGGGACGTCTGGGACGTTAAGGACATATGGAACATCTAGGACGACTGGGACGTCTGGGACGTTTAGGACATATGGGACATTTAGGACGCCTGGGACATTAGGGACACATGGGACATATGGGACATCTAGGACGTCTGGGACGTCTGAGACGTTAGAGACATACGGGACAGCTGGGACGTCTAGGACGTTAGGGACATATGGGACATTTAGGACGTCGGGGACGTTAGAGACATATGGAACATCTAGAACGCCTGGGACATTAGGGCATATGGGACATATGGGACAACTGGGCCGTTTGCGACGTTAGGGATATATGGGACATCTGGGACGTCTGGGACGTTAAGGACATATGGGACATATAGGACGTCTGAGACGGTAAGGACATATGGGACATTTAGGACGCCTGGGACATTAGGGACATATGGGACATATGGGACATCTGGCACGCCTGTAATATTAGGGACATATGAGACATCTGGGACGTCTGGGACGTCAAGGACATATGGGACATATGGGACATATGGGACATCTGGGACGTCTGGGACGTTAAGGACATATAGGACGTCTAACTCGTCTGGGACGTCTGGGACGTTAAGGTAATATGGGACATATAGGACGAATGGGACATTAGGGACCTATGGGACATATGGGACATCTGGGACGACTAGGACATTAGGGACATATGAGACATATAGGACATCTGGGACGTCTGGGACGTCTGGGAAGTTAGGGACATATAGGACATCTAGGACGCGTGGGACGGTAGGGACATATGGGACATTTAGGACGTCGGGGACGTTAGAAACATATGGAACATCTAGAACGCCTGGGACATTAGGGACGTATGAGACATATGGGACAACTGGGCCGTTTGCGACGTTAGGGACATATGGGACATCTGGGACGTCTGGGACGTTAAGGACATATGGGACATCTAGGACGTCTGGGCCGTCTGGGACGTTAAGGACTTGTGGGACATCTGGCACGCCTGGGACATTAGGGACATATGGGACATATGGGACATCTAGGACGCCTGGGACGTCTGGGATGTCTGGAACGTTAGGGACATATAGGACATCTAGGACGTCTTGAACGTTAGGGACATATGGGACAGCTGGGACGTCTGGGCAGTTAGGGACATATAGGACATCTAGGACGTCTTGAACGTTAGGGACATATGGGACAGCTGGGACGTCTGGGACGTTAGGGACATATGGGACATTTAGGACGTCGGGGACGTTAGGGACATATGGAACATCTATGACGCCTGGGACGTTAGGGACATATGAGACATATGGGACATCTAGGACGCCTGGGACGTCTGGGACGTCTGGAACGTTAGGGACATATAGGACATCTAGGACGTCTTGAACGTTAGGGACATATGGGACAGCTGGGACGTCTGGGACGTTAGGGACATATGGGACATTTAGGACGTCGGGGACGTTAGGGACATATGGAACATCTATGACGCCTGGGACGTTAGGGACATATGGGACATCTGGGACGTCTGGGACGTTAAGGACATATGGGACATCTAGGACGTCTGGGACGTCTGGGACGTTAAGGACATATGAGACATTTAGGACCCCTGGGGCATTAAAAACATATGGGACATATGGGACATCTGAGACGTCTGGGACGTTAAGGACATATGGGACATCTAGGACGTCTGGGACGTTAGGGACATAAGGGACATCTGGGACGTCTGGGACTTTAGGGTCATATGGGATATCTGGGACGTCTGGAACGTTAAGGACATATAAGACATCTAGAACGTCTGGGACGTTAGGGACATATGGGACATCTGGGACGTCTGGAACGTTAAGGACATATGGGACATCTGGGACGTCTGGGACGTTAGGGACATTTAGGACATCTAGGACGTCTGGGACGTTAAGGACATATGGGACATCTAGGACGTCTGGGACCTTTGGGACGTTAGAGGCATATGGGACATCTGGGACGTCTGGGACGTTAAGGACATATGGGACATCTAGGACGTCTGGGACGCCTTCTGACGTTAAGGACATATGGGACATTTAGGACGCTTGGGACGTTAGGGATATATGGAACATCTAGGACGTCTGGGACGTCTGGGACGTTAGGGACATACGGGACAGCTGGGACGTCTGGGACGTTAGGGACATATAGGACATTTAGGACGTCTGGGACGTTAGGGACATATAAAACATCTAGGACGCCTAGGACCTTAGGGACATATGCGACATATGGGACGTCTGGGACGTCTGGGACGTTAGGGACATATGGGACATATAGGACGTCTGGGACGTTTGGGACGTTAAGGACATATGAGACATTTAGGACGCTGGGACATTAGGGACATATGGGACATATGGAACATCTGGGACACCTCGAACATTAAAAACAGATGGGACATATGGGACATCTGGGACGTCTGGGACGTTAGGGACATACGGGACAGCTGGGACGTCTAGGACGTTAGGGACATATGGGACATCTAGGATGTCTGGGACGTCTGGGACGATAAGGTAATATGGAACATATAGGACGCCTGGGACATTAGGGACATATGGGACATATGGGACATCTGGGTCGCCTGGGACATTATTGACATATAGAACATATAGGACATCTGTGACGTCTGGGACGTTAAGGACATATGGGACATTTAGGACGCCTGAGGCATTAAGGACATATGGGACATATGGGACATCTGGGACGCCTGGGACATTAGGGACACATGTCACATATGGGACATCTGGGACGTCTGGGACGTTAAGGACATATGGAACATCTAGGACGTATGGGACGCCTGGGACGTTAGGGACATATGGGACATTTAGGACGTCCGGGACCTTAGGGACATATGGAACATCTAGGACGCCTGGAACATTAGGGACATATGGGACATCTGGGACGTTTGGGACGTTAGGGACATATGGGACATCTAGGACGTCTGGGACGTTAAGGACATATGGGACATCTAAGACGTCTGGGGCGTCTGGGACGTTAAGGACATATGAGACATTTAGGACGCTGGGACATTAGGGACGTATGGGACATATGAAACATCTGGGACGCCTCTGACATTAGGGACATATGGGACATATGGGACATCTGGGACGTCTGGGACGTTAGGGACATATGGGACATCTGGGACGTCTGGGACGTTAAGGACATATGGAACATCTAGGACGACTGGGACCTCTGGGACGTTAAGGACATATGGGACATTTAGGACGCTTGGGACATTAGGGACACATGGGACATATGACACATTTGGGACGTCTGGGACGTTAAGAACATATGGGACATCTAGGACGTCTGGGCCGTCTGGGACGTTAAGGACTTGTGGGACATCTGGGACGCCTGGGACATTAGGGACATATGGGACATATGGGACATCTGGGACGTCTGAGACCTAAGGGACATATTGGATATCTGGGACGTCTGGGACGTTAAGGACATATGGGACATCTAGGACGTATGGGACGCCTGAGACGGTAAGGACATATGGGACATTTAGGACGCCTAGGACATTATGGACATATGGGACATATGGGACATCTGGGACGTTTGTTACGTTAGAGACATATGGGACATCTGGGACGTCTGGGACGTTAAAAACATATGGGACATCTAAGACGTCTGGGGCGTCTGGGACGTTAAGGACATATAAGACATTTAGGACGCTGGGACATTAGGGACATATGGGACATATGGAACATCTGGGACGCCTATGACATTAGGGACATATGGGACATATGGGAAATCTGGGACGTCTGGGCCGTTAGGGACATATGGGACATCTGGGACGTCTGGGACGTTAAGGACATATGGAACATCTAGGACGACTGGGACGTCTGGGACGTTTAGGACATATGGGACATTTAGGACGCCTGGGACATTAGGGACACATGGGACATATGGGACATCTAGGACGTCTGGGACGTCTGAGACGTTAGAGACATACGGGACAGCTGGGACGTCTAGGACGTTAGGGACATATGGGACATTTAGGACGTCGGGGACGTTAGAGACATATGGAACATCTAGAACGCCTGGGACATTAGGGCATATGGGACATATGGGACAACTGGGCCGTTTGCGACGTTAGGGATATATGGGACATCTGGGACGTCTGGGACGTTAAGGACATATGGGACATATAGGACGTCTGAGACGGTAAGGACATATGGGACATTTAGGACGCCTGGGACATTAGGGACATATGGGACATATGGGACATCTGGCACGCCTGTAATATTAGGGACATATGAGACATCTGGGACGTCTGGGACGTCAAGGACATATGGGACATATGGGACATATGGGACATCTGGGACGTCTGGGACGTTAAGGACATATAGGACGTCTAACTCGTCTGGGACGTCTGGGACGTTAAGGTAATATGGGACATATAGGACGAATGGGACATTAGGGACCTATGGGACATATGGGACATCTGGGACGACTAGGACATTAGGGACATATGAGACATATAGGACATCTGGGACGTCTGGGACGTCTGGGAAGTTAGGGACATATAGGACATCTAGGACGCGTGGGACGGTAGGGACATATGGGACATTTAGGACGTCGGGGACGTTAGAAACATATGGAACATCTAGAACGCCTGGGACATTAGGGACGTATGAGACATATGGGACAACTGGGCCGTTTGCGACGTTAGGGACATATGGGACATCTGGGACGTCTGGGACGTTAAGGACATATGGGACATCTAGGACGTCTGGGCCGTCTGGGACGTTAAGGACTTGTGGGACATCTGGCACGCCTGGGACATTAGGGACATATGGGACATATGGTAAATCTGGGACGTCTGAGACGTAAGGGACATATTGGATATCTGGGACATCTGGGACGCCTGGGACATTAGGGACATATGGGACATATGGGACATCTGGGACGTCTGGGACGTAAGGGACATATTGGATATCTGGGACATCTGGGACGCCTGGGACATTAGGGACATATGGGACATATGGGACATATGGGACATTTGGGACGTCTGAGACGTAAGGGACATATTGGATATCTGGGAAGTCTGGGACGTTAATGACATATGGGACATCTAGGACGTCTGGGACGTCTGGGACGTTAGGGACATACGGGACATCAGGGACGTCTGGGACGTTAGGGACATATGAGACATTTAGGATGCTGGGTCATTAGGGACATATGGGACATATGGAACATCTGGGACGCCTTGGACATTAGGGACATATGGGACATCTGAGACGTCTGGGACGTTAAGGACATATGAGACATCTAAGACGTCTGGGGCGTCTGGGACGTTAAGGACATATGAGACATTTAGGACGCTGGGACATTAGGGACATATGGGACATATGGAACAACTGGGACGCCTCGGACATTAGGGACATATGGGACATATGGGATATCTGGGACGTCTGGGACGTTAGGGACATATGAGATATCTTGGACGTCTGGGACGTTAAGTACATATGGGACATCTAGGACGTCTTTGACGTTTGGGACGTTAAGGACATAAGGGACATTTAGGACGCCTGGGACATTAGGGACACATGGGATACATGGGACGTCTGGGACGTCTGGGACGTTAAGGACATATGGGACATCTAGGACGTCTAAGCCGTCTGGGACGTTAACGACAAGTGGGACATTTAGCACGCCTTGAACATTAGGTACATATTGAACATATGGGACATATGGGACATCTGGAACGTCTGAGACGTTAGGGACATATGGGACATCTAGGATGTCTGGGCCGTCTGGGACGTTAAGGACATGTGGGACATCTAGGACGTCTGGAACGTTAAGGACATATGGGACATTTAGGACGCCTGGGACATTAGGGACATATGGGACATCTGGGACGCCTGGGCCATTAGGGACATATGGAACATATGGGACATCTGTGACGTCTGGGACGTTAAGGACATATGGGATATTTAGGACGCCTGAAGCATTATGGACATATGGGACATATGGGACGTCTGGGACGCCTGGGACATTAGGGACACATGTCACATATGGGACATCTGGGACGTCTGGGACGTTAGGGACATATGGGACATCTAGGACGTCTGGAACGTTAAGGACATATGGGACATTTAGGACGCCTGGGACATTAGGGACATATGGGACATATGGGACATCTGGGACGCCTGGGCCATTAGGGACACATGTCACATATGGGACATCTGGGACGTCTGGGACGTTAAGGACATATGGGACATCTAGGGCGTCTAAAACGTCTGGGACGTTAAGGACATATGGGACATTTAGGACGCCTGGGACATTAGGGACATATGGGACATATGGGACATCTGGGACGACTAGGACATTAAGGACATATGGGACATATGGGACATCTGGGACGTCTGGGACGTTAGGGACATATGGGACATCTGGGACGTCTGGGACGTTAAGGACATATGGGACATCTAGGACGTCTGGTACGTCTGGGACGTTAGGGACATACGGGGCAGCTGGGACGTCTGGGACGTTAGGGACATTTGGGACATTTAGGACGTCTGGGACGTTAGAGACATATGGAACATCTAGGACGCCTGGGACATTTGGGACATATGGGACATCTGAGACGTCTGGGACGATAGGGACATATGGGACATCTGAAACGCCTGGGACGTTAAGGACATATGGGACATCTAGGACGTCTTTGACGTCTAGGACGTTAAGGACATATGGGACATCTAGGACGCCTGGGACATTAGGGACATATGAGACATCTAGGATGTCTGGGCCGTCTGGGACGTTAAGGACATGTGGGACATTTCAGACGCCTGGGACATTAGGGACATATGGGACATCTGGGACGCCTGGGACATTAGGGACATATGGGACATATGGGACATCTGGGACGCTTGGGACATTAGGGACATATGGGACAAATGGGACATCTGGAACGTCTGAGACGTTAGGGACATACGGCACAGCAGGGACGTCTGGGACGTCTGGGACGTTAAGGACATATGTGACATCTAGGACGTCTGGGACATTAGGGACATATGTTACATATGGGACATCTGGGACGTCTGGGACGTTAGGGACATATGGGACATATGGGACATCTGGGACGTATGGGACGTTAGGGACATATGGGACATCTAGGATGTCTGGGCCGTCTGGGACGTTAAGGACATGTGGGACATTTCAGACGCCTGGGACATTAGGGACATATGGGACATCTGGGACGCCTGGGACATTAGGGACATATGGGACATATGGGACATCTGGGACGCCTGGGACATTAGGGACATATGGGACAAATGGGACATCTGGAACGTCTGAGACGTTAGGGACATACGGCACAGCAGGGACGTCTGGGACGTCTGGGACGTTAAGGACATATGTGACATCTAGGACGTCTGGGACATTAGGGACATATGTTACATATGGGACATCTGGGACGTCTGGGACGTTAGGGACATATGGGACATATGGGACATCTGGGACGTATGGGACGTTAGGGACATATGGGACATCTGGGACGTCTGGGACGTTAAGGACATATTCGACGTCTAGGACGTCTGGGACGTCTGGGACGTTAGGGACATATAAGACATTTAGGACGTTTGGAACGTTAGGGACATATGGGGCATCTAGGACGTCTGGGACGTTAAGGACATATGGGGCATCTGGGACGTCTGGGACGTTAAGGACATATTGGACGTCTAGGACGTCTGGGACGTCTGGGACGTTAGGGACATATGAGACATTTAGGACGTTTGGAACGTTAGGGACATATGGGGCATCTAGGACGTCTGGGACGTTAAGGACATATGGGGCATCTAGGACGTCTGGGACGCCTGGGACGTTAAGGACATATGGGACATTTAGGACGCCTGGGACGTTAGGGACATATGGGACATCTAGGACGTCTGGAACGTCTGGGACGTTAGGGACATACGGGACAGCTGGGACGTCTGCGACGTTAGGGACATATGGGACATTTAGGACGTCTGGGACGTTACTGACATATGGAACATCTAGGACGCCTAGGACATTAGGGACATATGCACCATATGGGACATCTTCGACGTCTGGGACGTTAGGGACAAATGGGACATCTGAAACGTCTGGGACGTTAAGGACATTTATGACATCTAGGACGTCTGGGACGTCTGTGACGTTAAGGACATATGGGACATCTAGGACGCCTAGGACATTAGGGACATATGGGACAATGGGATATCTGGGACGTCTGGGACGTTAGGGACATACGGGACAGCTGGGACGTCTGGGACGTTAGGGACATATGGGACATTTAGGACGTCTGGGACGTTACTGACATATGGAACATCTAGGACGCCTAGGACATTAGGGACATATGCACCATATGGGACATCTTCGACGTCTGGGACGTTAGGGACAAATGGGACATCTGAAACGTCTGGGACGTTAAGGACATTTATGACATCTAGGACGTCTGGGACGTCTGTGACGTTAAGGACATATGGGACATCTAGGACGCCTAGGACATTAGGGACATATGGGACATATGGGACATCTGGGACGTCTGGGACGTTAGGGACATATGGGACATCTAGGACGTCTGGAACGTTAAGGACATATGGGACATTTAGGACGCCTGGGACATTAGGGACATATGGGACATCTGGGACGCCTGGGCCATTAGGGACATATGGAACATATGGGACATCTGTGACGTCTGGGACGTTAAGGACATATGGGATATTTAGGACGCCTGAAGCATTATGGACATATGGGACATATGGGACGTCTGGGACGCCTGGGACATTAGGGACACATGTCACATATGGGACATCTGGGACGTCTGGGACGTTAGGGACATATGGGACATCTAGGACGTCTGGAACGTTAAGGACATATGGGACATTTAGGACGCCTGGGACATTAGGGACATATGGGACATATGGGACATCTGGGACGCCTGGGCCATTAGGGACACATGTCACATATGGGACATCTGGGACGTCTGGGACGTTAAGGACATATGGGACATCTAGGGCGTCTAAAACGTCTGGGACGTTAAGGACATATGGGACATTTAGGACGCCTGGGACATTAGGGACATATGGGACATATGGGACATCTGGGACGCCTAGGACATTAAGGACATATGGGACATATGGGACATCTGGGACGTCTGGGACGTTAGGGACATATGGGACATCTGGGACGTCTGGGACGTTAAGGACATATGGGACATCTAGGACGTCTGGTACGTCTGGGACGTTAGGGACATACGGGGCAGCTGGGACGTCTGGGACGTTAGGGACATTTGGGACATTTAGGACGTCTGGGACGTTAGAGACATATGGAACATCTAGGACGCCTGGGACATTTGGGACATATGGGACATCTGAGACGTCTGGGACGATAGGGACATATGGGACATCTGAAACGCCTGGGACGTTAAGGACATATGGGACATCTAGGACGTCTTTGACGTCTAGGACGTTAAGGACATATGGGACATCTAGGACGCCTGGGACATTAGGGACATATGAGACATATGGGACATCTAGGACGCCTGGGACGTCTGGGACGTCTGGAACGTTAGGGACATATAGTACATCTAGAACGTCTTGAACGTTAGGGACATATGGGACAGCTGGGACGTCTGGGACGTTAGGGACATATGGGACATTTAGGACGTCGGGGACGTTAGGGACATATGGAACATCTATGACGCCTGGGACGTTAGGGACATATGGGACGTCTGGGACGTTAGGGACATATGGGACATATGGGACATCTGGGACGTATGGGACGTTAGGGACATATGGGACATCTGGGACGTCTGGGACGTTAAGGACATATTCGACGTCTAGGACGTCTGGGACGTCTGGGACGTTAGGGACATATAAGACATTTAGGACGTTTGGAACGTTAGGGACATATGGGGCATCTAGGACGTCTGGGACGTTAAGGACATATGGGGCATCTGGGACGTCTGGGACGTTAAGGACATATTCGACGTCTAGGACGTCTGGGACGTCTGGGACGTTAGGGACATATGAGACATTTAGGACGTTTGGAACGTTAGGGACATATGGGGCATCTAGGACGTCTGGGACGTTAAGGACATATGGGGCATCTAGGACGTCTGGGACGCCTGGGACGTTAAGGACATATGGGACATTTAGGACGCCTGGGACGTTAGGGACATATGGGACATCTAGGACGTCTGGAACGTCTGGGACGTTAGGGACATACGGGTCAGCTGGGACGTCTGCGACGTTAGGGACATATGGGACATTTAGGACGTCTGGGACGTTACTGACATATGGAACATCTAGGACGCCTAGGACATTAGGGACATATGCACCATATGGGACATCCTCGACGTCTGGGACGTTAGGGACAAATGGGACATCTGAAACGTCTGGGACGTTAAGGACATTTATGACATCTAGGAAGTCTGGGACGTCTGTGACGTTAAGGACATATGGGACATCTAGGACGCCTAGGACATTAGGGACATATGGGACAATGGGATATCTGAGACGTCTGGGACGATAGGGACATATGGGACATCTGAAACGCCTGGGACGTTAAGGACATATGGGACATCTAGGACGTCTTTGACGTCTAGGACGTTAAGGACATATGGGACAACTAGGACGCCTGGGACATTAGGGACATATGAGACATATGGGACATCTAGGACGTGTGGGACGTCTGGGACGTCTGGAACGTTAGGGACATATAGTACATCTAGAACGTCTTGAACGTTAGGGACATATGGGACAGCTGGGACGTCTGGGACGTTAGGGACATATGGGACATTTAGGACGTCCGGGACGTTAGGGACATATGGAACATCTATGACGCCTGGGACGTTAGGGACATATGGGACGTCTGGGACGTTAGGGACATATGGGACATATGGGACATCTGGGACGTATGGGACGTTAGGGACATATGGGACATCTGGGACGTCTGGGACGTTAAGGACATATTCGACGTCTAGGACGTCTGGGACGTCTGGGACGTTAGGGACATATAAGACATTTAGGACGTTTGGAACGTTAGGGACATATGGGGCATCTAGGACGTCTGGGACGTTAAGGACATATGGGGCATCTGGGACGTCTGGGACGTTAAGGACATATTCGACGTCTAGGACGTCTGGGACGTCTGGGACGTTAGGGACATATGAGACATTTAGGACGTTTGGAACGTTAGGGACATATGGGGCATCTAGGACGTCTGGGACGTTAAGGACATATGGGGCATCTAGGACGTCTGGGACGCCTGGGACGTTAAGGACATATGGGACATTTAGGACGCCTGGGACGTTAGGGACATATGGGACATCTAGGACGTCTGGAACGTCTGGGACGTTAGGGACATACGGGACAGCTGGGACGTCTGCGACGTTAGGGACATATGGGACATTTAGGACGTCTGGGACGTTACTGACATATGGAACATCTAGGACGCCTAGGACATTAGGGACATATGCACCATATGGGACATCTTCGACGTCTGGGACGTTAGGGACAAATGGGACATCTGAAACGTCTGGGACGTTAAGGACATTTATGACATCTAGGACGTCTGGGACGTCTGTGACGTTAAGGACATATGGGACATCTAGGACGCCTAGGACATTAGGGACATATGGGACAATGGGATATCTGGGACGTCTGGGACGTTAGGGACATACGGGACAGCTGGGACGTCTGGGACGTTAGGGACATATGGGACATTTAGGACGTCTGGAACGTTACTGACATATGGAACATCTAGGACGCCTAGGACATTAGGGACATATGCACCATATGGGACATCTTCGACGTCTGGGACGTTAGGGACAAATGGGACATCTGAAACGTCTGGGACGTTAAGGACATTTATGACATCTAGGACGTCTGGGACGTCTGTGACGTTAAGGACATATGGGACATCTAGGACGCCTAGGACATTAGGGACATATGGGACATATGGGACATCTGGGACGTCTGGGACGTTAGGGACATATGGGACATCTAGGACGTCTGGAACGTTAAGGACATATGGGACATTTAGGACGCCTGGGACATTAGGGACATATGGGACATCTGGGACGCCTGGGCCATTAGGGACATATGGAACATATGGGACATCTGTGACGTCTGGGACGTTAAGGACATATGGGATATTTAGGACGCCTAAAGCATTATGGACATATGGGGACATATGGGACGTCTGGGACACCTGGGACATTAGGGACACATGTCACATATGGGACATCTGGGACGTCTGGGACGTTAGGGACATATGGGACATCTAGGACGTCTGGAACGTTAAGGACATATGGGACATTTAGGACGCCTGGGACATTAGGGACATATGGGACATATGGGACATCTGGGACGCCTGGGCCATTAGGGACACATGTCACATATGGGACATCTGGGACGTCTGGGAGGTTAAGGACATATGGGACATCTAGGGCGTCTAAAACGTCTGGGACGTTAAGGACATATGGGGCATTTAGGACGCCTGGGACATTAGGGACATATGGGACATATGGGACATCTGGGACGCCTAGGACATTAAGGACATATGGGACATATGGGACATCTGGGACGTCTGGGACGTTAGGGACATATGGGACATCTGGGACGTCTGGACGTTAAGGACATATGGGACATCTAGGACGTCTGGTACGTCTGGGACGTTAGGGACATACGGGGCAGCTGGGACGTCTGGGACGTTAGGGACATTTGGGACATTTAGGACGTCTGGGACGTTAGAGACATATGGAACATCTAGGACGCCTGGGACATTTGGGACATATGGGACATCTGAGACGTCTGGGACGATAGGGACATATGGGACATCTGAAACGCCTGGGACGTTAAGGACATATGGGACATCTAGGACGTCTTTGACGTCTAGGACGTTAAGGACATATGGGACATCTAGGACGCCTGGGACATTAGGGACATATGAGACATATGGGACATCTAGGACGCCTGGGACGTCTGGGACGTCTGGAACGTTAGGGACATATAGTACATCTAGAACGTCTTGAACGTTAGGGACATATGGGACAGCTGGGACGTCTGGGACGTTAGGGACATATGGGACATTTAGGACGTCGGGGACGTTAGGGACATATGGAACATCTATGACGCCTGGGACGTTAGGGACATATGGGACATCTGGGACGTCTGGGACGTTAAGGACATATGGGTCATCTAGGACGTCTGGGACGTCTGGGACGTTAAGGACATATGAGACAATTAGGACGCCTGGGGCATTAAAGACATATGGGACATCTGAGACGTTAAGGACATATGGGACATATGGGACATCTCGGACGTCTGGGACGTTAGGGACATATAGGACATTTAGGACGTCTGTGACGTTAGGGACATATGGGACATCTGGGACGTCTGGGACGTTAAGGACATATGGGACATCTAGGACGTCTGGGACGTAAGGGACGTATGGGACATCTGGGACGTCTGGGACTTTAGGGTCATATGGGATATCTGGGACGTCTGGAACGTTAAGGACATATGGGACATCTAAAACGTCTGGGACGTTAGGGACATATGGGACATCTGGGACGTCTGGAACGTTAAGGACATATGGGACATCTGGTACGTCTGGGACGTTAGGGACATTCAGGACATCTAGGACGTCTGGGACGTAAAAGACATATGGTACATCTAGGACGTCTGGGACCTTTGGGACGTTAGAGGCATATGGGACATCTGGGACGTCTGGGACGTTAAGGACATATGGGACATCTAGGACGTCTAGGACGCCTGGGACGTTAAGGACATATGAGACATTTAGGACGCTTGGGACGTTAGGGATATATGGAACATCTAGGACGTCTGGGACGTCTGGGACGTTAGGGACATACGGGACAGCTGGGACGTCTGGGACGTTAGGGACATATGGGACATTTAGGACGTCTGGGACGTTAGGGACATATGGAACATCTAGGACGCCTAGGACCTTAGGGACATATGCGACATATGGGACGTCTGGGACGTCTAGGACGTTAGGGACATATGGGACATCTAGGACGTCTGGGACGTCTGGGACGTTAAGGACATATGAGACATTTAGGACGCTGGGACATTAGGGACATATGGGACATATGGAACATCTGGGACGCCTCGGACATTAAAAACAGATGGGACATATGGGACATCTGGAACGTCTGGGACGTTAGGGACATACGGGACAGCTGGGACGTCTAGGACGTTAGGGACATATGGGACATTTAGGACGTCTGGGACGTTAGGGACATGTGGAACATGTAGGACGCCTAGGACAATAGGGACATATGCGACATATGGGACGTCTGGGACGTCTGGGACGTTAAGGACATATGGGACATCTAGGACGTCTGGGACGTCTGGGACGTTAAGGTCATATGGGACGTCTAGGACGCCTGGGACATTAGGGACATATAGGACATATGGGACATCTGGGACGCCTGGGACGTTAGGGACATATGGGACATGTGAGACGTCTGGGACGTTAAGGACATATGGGACATCTAGGACGAATGGGTTATTAGGGACATACGGGACATATGGGACATCTAGGACGTCTGGGACGTTAGGGACATATGGGACATCTAGGATGTCTGGGACGTCTGGGACGTTAAGGACATGTGGGACATATAGGACGCCTGGGACATTAGGGACATATGGGACATATGGGACATCTGGGACGCCTGGGACATTATTGACATATAGAACATATGGGACATCTGTGACGTCTGGGACGTTAAGGACATATGGGACATTTATAACGCCTGAGGCATTAAGGACATATGGGACATATGGGACATCTGGGACGCCTGGGACATTAGGGACACATGTCACATATGGGACATCTGGGACGTCTGGGACGTTAAGGACATATGGGACATCTAGGACGTATGGGGCGCCTGGAACGTTAAGGACATATGGGACATTTAGGACGCCTGGGACGTTAGGGACATATGGGACATTTAAACGTCCGGGACGTTAGGGACATATGGAACATCTAGGACGCCTGGGACATTAGGGACATATGGGACATATGGGACATCTGGGACGTTTGGGACGTTAGGGACATATGGGACATCTAGGACGTCTGGGACGTTAAGGACATATGGAGCATCTAAGACGTCTGGGGCGTCTGGGACGTTAAGGACATATGAGACATTTAGGACGCTGGGACATTAGGGACGTATGGGACATATGAAACATCTGGGACGCCTCTGACATTAGGGACTTATGGGACATATGGGACATCTGGGACGTCTGGGACGTTAGGGACATATGGGACTTCTGGGAAGTCTGGGACGTTAAGGACATATGGAACATCTAGGACGACTGGGACGTCTGGGACGTTAAGGACATATGGGACATTTAGGACGCCTGGGAGATTAGGGACACATGGGACATATGGGACATTTGGGACGTCTGGGACGTTAAGAACATATGGGACATCTAGGACGTCTGGGCCGTCTGGGACGATAAAGACTTGTGGGACATCTGGGACGCCTGGGACATTAGGGACATATGGTAAATATGGGACATCTGGGACGTCTGAGACGTAAGGGACATATTGGATATCTGGGACGTCTGGGCAGTTATGGACATATGGGACATCTAGGACGTCTGGGACGTCTGGGACGTTAGGGACATACGGGACAGCTGGGACGTCTGGGACGTTAGGGACATATGAGACATTTAGGACGCTGGGACATTAGGGACATATGGGTCATATGGAGCATCTGGGACGCCTCGGACATTAGGGACATATGGGACATCTGAGACGTCTGGGACGTTAAGGACATATGAGACATCTAAGACGTCTGGGGCGTCTGGGACGTTAAGGACATATGAGACATTTAGGACGCTGGGACATTAGGGACATATGGGACATATGGAACATCTGGGACGCCTCGGACATTAGGGACATATGGGACATATGGGACATCTGGGACGTCTGTGACGTTAGGGACATATGGGACATCTTGGACGTCTGGGACGTTAAGGACATATGGGACATCTAGGACGTCTTTGACGTCTGGGACGTTAAGGACATAAGGGACATTTAGGACGCCTGGGACATTAGGGACACATCGGATACATGGGACATCTGGGACGTCTGGGACGTTAAGGACATATGGGACATCTAGGACGTCTAAGCCGTCTGGGACGTTAACGACATGTGGGACATTTAGGACGCCTTGAACATTAGGTACATATGGGACATCTGGAACGTCTGAGACGTTAGGGACATATAGGACATCTAGGATGTCTGGGCCGTCTGGGACGTTAAGGACATGTGGGACATTTCAGACGCCTGGGACATTAGGGACATATGAGACATATGGGACATCTAGGACGCCTGGGACATTAGGGACATATGAGACATATGGGACATCTAGGACGCCTGGGACGTCTGGGACGTCTGGAACGTTAGGGACATATAGTACATCTAGAACGTCTTGAACGTTAGGGACATATGGGACAGCTGGGACGTCTGGGACGTTAGGGACATATGGGACATTTAGGACGTCGGGGACGTTAGGGACATATGGAACATCTATGACGCCTGGGACGTTAGGGACATATGGGACATCTGGGACGTCTGGGACGTTAAGGACATATGGGTCATCTAGGACGTCTGGGACGTCTGGGACGTTAAGGACATATGAGACATTTAGGACGCCTGGGGCATTAAAGACATATGGGACATCTGAGACGTTAAGGACATATGGGACATATGGGACATCTCGGATGTCTGGGACGTTAGGGACATATAGGACATTTAGGACGTCTGTGACGTTAGGGACATATGGGACATCTGGGACGTCTGGGACGTTAAGGACATATGGGACATCTAGGACGTCTGGGACGTAAGGGACGTATGGGACATCTGGGACGTCTGGGACTTTAGGGTCATATGGGATATCTGGGACGTCTGGAACGTTAAGGACATATGGGACATCTAAAACGTCTGGGACGTTAGGGACATATGGGACATCTGGGACGTCTGGAACGTTAAGGACATATGGGACATCTGGTACGTCTGGGACGTTAGGGACATTCAGGACATCTAGGACGTCTGGGACGTAAAAGACATATGGTACATCTAGGACGTCTGGGACCTTTGGGACGTTAGAGGCATATGGGACATCTGGGACGTCTGGGACGTTAAGGACATATGGGACATCTAGGACGCCTGGGACGTTAGGGACATATGGGACATCTAGGACGTCTGGAACGTCTGGGACGTTAGGGACATACGGGACAGCTGGGACGTCTGCGACGTTAGGGACATATGGGACATTTAGGACGTCTGGGACGTTACTGACATATGGAACATCTAGGACGCCTAGGACATTAGGGACATATGCACCATATGGGACATCTTCGACGTCTGGGACGTTAGGGACAAATGGGACATCTGAAACGTCTGGGACGTTAAGGACATTTATGACATCTAGGACGTCTGGGACGTCTGTGACGTTAAGGACATATGGGACATCTAGGACGCCTAGGACATTAGGGACATATGGGACAATGGGATATCTGGGACGTCTGGGACGTTAGGGACATACGGGACAGCTGGGACGTCTGGGACGTTAGGGACATATGGGACATTTAGGACGTCTGGAACGTTACTGACATATGGAACATCTAGGACGCCTAGGACATTAGGGACATATGCACCATATGGGACATCTTCGACGTCTGGGACGTTAGGGACAAATGGGACATCTGAAACGTCTGGGACGTTAAGGACATTTATGACATCTAGGACGTCTGGGACGTCTGTGACGTTAAGGACATATGGGACATCTAGGACGCCTAGGACATTAGGGACATATGGGACATATGGGACATCTGGGACGTCTGGACGTTAGGGACATATGGGACATCTAGGACGTCTGGAACGTTAAGGACATATGGGACATTTAGGACGCCTGGGACATTAGGGGACATATGGGACATCTGGGACGCCTGGGCCATTAGGGACATATGGAACATATGGGACATCTGTGACGTCTGGGACGTTAAGGACATATGGGATATTTAGGACGCCTAAAGCATTATGGACATATGGGACATATGGGACGTCTGGGACACCTGGGACATTAGGGACACATGTCACATATGGGACATCTGGGACGTCTGGGACGTTAGGGACATATGGGACATCTAGGACGTCTGGAACGTTAAGGACATATGGGACATTTAGGACGCCTGGGACATTAGGGACATATGGGACATATGGGACATCAGGGACGCCTGGGCCATTAGGGACACATGTCACATATGGGACATCTGGGACGTCTGGGAGGTTAAGGACATATGGGACATCTAGGGCGTCTAAAACGTCTGGGACGTTAAGGACATATGGGGCATTTAGGACGCCTGGGACATTAGGGACATATGGGACATATGGGACATCTGGGACGCCTAGGACATTAAGGACATATGGGACATATGGGACATCTGGGACGTCTGGGACGTTAGGGACATATGGACATCTGGGACGTCTGGGACGTTAAGGACATATGGGACATCTAGGACGTCTGGGTACGTCTGGGACGTTAGGGACATACGGGGCAGCTGGGACGTCTGGGACGTTAGGGACATTTGGGACATTTAGGACGTCTGGGACGTTAGAGACATATGGAACATCTAGACGCCTGGGACATTTGGGACATATGGGACATCTGAGACGTCTGGGACGATAGGGACATATGGGACATCTGAAACGCCTGGGACGTTAAGGACATATGGGACATCTAGGACGTCTTTGACGTCTAGGACGTTAAGGACATATGGGACATCTAGGACGCCTGGGACATTAGGGACATATGAGACATATGGGACATCTAGGACGCCTGGGACGTCTGGGACGTCTGGAAACGTTAGGGACATATAGTACATCTAGAACGTCTTGAACGTTAGGGACATATGGGACAGCTGGGACGTCTGGGACGTTAGGGACATATGGGACATTTAGGACGTCGGGGACGTTAGGGACATATGGAACATCTATGACGCCTGGGACGTTAGGGACATATGGGACATCTGGGACGTCTGGACGTTAAGGACATATGGGTCATCTAGGACGTCTGGGACGTCTGGGACGTTAAGGACATATGAGACATTTAGGACGCCTGGGGCATTAAAGACATATGGGACATCTGAGACGTTAAGGACATATGGGACATATGGGACATCTCGGACGTCTGGGACGTTAGGGACATATAGGACATTTAGGACGTCTGTGACGTTAGGGACATATGGGACATCTGGGACGTCTGGGACGTTAAGGACATATGGGACATCTAGGACGTCTGGGACGTAAGGGACGTATGGGACATCTGGGACGTCTGGGACTTTAGGGTCATATGGGATATCTGGGACGTCTGGAACGTTAAGGACATATGGGACATCTAAAACGTCTGGGACGTTAGGGACATATGGGACATCTGGGACGTCTGGAACGTTAAGGACATATGGGACATCTGGTACGTCTGGGACGTTAGGGACATTCAGGACATCTAGGACGTCTGGGACGTAAAAGACATATGGTACATCTAGGACGTCTGGGACCTTTGGGACGTTAGAGGCATATGGGACATCTGGGACGTCTGGGACGTTAAGGACATATGGGACATCTAGGACGTCTAGGACGCCTGGGACGTTAAGGACATATGAGACATTTAGGACGCTTGGGACGTTAGGGATATATGGAACATCTAGGACGTCTGGGACGTCTGGGACGTTAGGGACATACGGGACAGCTGGGACGTCTGGGACGTTAGGGACATATGGGACATTTAGGACGTCTGGGACGTTAGGGACATATGGAACATCTAGGACGCCTAGGACCTTAGGGACATATGCGACATATGGGACGTCTGGGACGTCTAGGACGTTAGGGACATATGGGACATCTAGGACGTCTGGGACGTCTGGGACGTTAAGGACATATGAGACATTTAGGACGCTGGGACATTAGGGACATATGGGACATATGGAACATCTGGGACGCCTCGGACATTAAAAACAGATGGGACATATGGGACATCTGGAACGTCTGGGACGTTAGGGACATACGGGACAGCTGGGACGTCTAGGACGTTAGGGACATATGGGACATTTAGGACGTCTGGGACGTTAGGGACATGTGGAACATGTAGGACGCCTAGGACAATAGGGACATATGCGACATATGGGACGTCTGGGACGTCTGGGACGTTAAGGACATATGGGACATCTAGGACGTCTGGGACGTCTGGGACGTTAAGGTCATATGGGACGTCTAGGACGCCTGGGACATTAGGGACATATAGGACATATGGGACATCTGGGACGCCTGGGACGTTAGGGACATATGGGACATGTGAGACGTCTGGGACGTTAAGGACATATGGGACATCTAGGACGAATGGGTTATTAGGGACATACGGGACATATGGGACATCTAGGACGTCTGGGACGTTAGGGACATATGGGACATCTAGGATGTCTGGGACGTCTGGGACGTTAAGGACATGTGGGACATATAGGACGCCTGGGACATTAGGGACATATGGGACATATGGGACATCTGGGACGCCTGGGACATTATTGACATATAGAACATATGGGACATCTGTGACGTCTGGGACGTTAAGGACATATGGGACATTTATAACGCCTGAGGCATTAAGGACATATGGGACATATGGGACATCTGGGACGCCTGGGACATTAGGGACACATGTCACATATGGGACATCTGGGACGTCTGGGACGTTAAGGACATATGGGACATCTAGGACGTATGGGGCGCCTGGAACGTTAAGGACATATGGGACATTTAGGACGCCTGGGACGTTAGGGACATATGGGACATTTAAACGTCCGGGACGTTAGGGACATATGGAACATCTAGGACGCCTGGGACATTAGGGACATATGGGACATATGGGACATCTGGGACGTTTGGGACGTTAGGGACATATGGGACATCTAGGACGTCTGGGACGTTAAGGACATATGGAGC
This sequence comes from Agriotes lineatus, assembly GCA_940337035.1. NCBI lineage: Eukaryota > Metazoa > Arthropoda > Insecta > Coleoptera > Elateridae > Agriotes > Agriotes lineatus. The sequence goes on from CALNHX010000128.1 coordinate 465,135, forward strand.
ATCTAAGACGTCTGGGGCGTCTGGGACGTTAAGGACATATGAGACATTTAGGACGCTGGGACATTAGGGACGTATGGGACATATGAAACATCTGGGACGCCTCTGACATTAGGGACTTATGGGACATATGGGACATCTGGGACGTCTGGGACGTTAGGGACATATGGGACTTCTGGGAAGTCTGGGACGTTAAGGACATATGGAACATCTAGGACGACTGGGACGTCTGGGACGTTAAGGACATATGGGACATTTAGGACGCCTGGGAGATTAGGGACACATGGGACATATGGGACATTTGGGACGTCTGGGACGTTAAGAACATATGGGACATCTAGGACGTCTGGGCCGTCTGGGACGATAAAGACTTGTGGGACATCTGGGACGCCTGGGACATTAGGGACATATGGTAAATATGGGACATCTGGGACGTCTGAGACGTAAGGGACATATTGGATATCTGGGACGTCTGGGCAGTTATGGACATATGGGACATCTAGGACGTCTGGGACGTCTGGGACGTTAGGGACATACGGGACAGCTGGGACGTCTGGGACGTTAGGGACATATGAGACATTTAGGACGCTGGGACATTAGGGACATATGGGTCATATGGAGCATCTGGGACGCCTCGGACATTAGGGACATATGGGACATCTGAGACGTCTGGGACGTTAAGGACATATGAGACATCTAAGACGTCTGGGGCGTCTGGGACGTTAAGGACATATGAGACATTTAGGACGCTGGGACATTAGGGACATATGGGACATATGGAACATCTGGGACGCCTCGGACATTAGGGACATATGGGACATATGGGACATCTGGGACGTCTGTGACGTTAGGGACATATGGGACATCTTGGACGTCTGGGACGTTAAGGACATATGGGACATCTAGGACGTCTTTGACGTCTGGGACGTTAAGGACATAAGGGACATTTAGGACGCCTGGGACATTAGGGACACATCGGATACATGGGACATCTGGGACGTCTGGGACGTTAAGGACATATGGGACATCTAGGACGTCTAAGCCGTCTGGGACGTTAACGACATGTGGGACATTTAGGACGCCTTGAACATTAGGTACATATGGGACATCTGGAACGTCTGAGACGTTAGGGACATATAGGACATCTAGGATGTCTGGGCCGTCTGGGACGTTAAGGACATGTGGGACATTTCAGACGCCTGGGACATTAGGGACATATGAGACATATGGGACATCTAGGACGCCTGGGACATTAGGGACATATGAGACATATGGGACATCTAGGACGCCTGGGACGTCTGGGACGTCTGGAACGTTAGGGACATATAGTACATCTAGAACGTCTTGAACGTTAGGGACATATGGGACAGCTGGGACGTCTGGGACGTTAGGGACATATGGGACATTTAGGACGTCGGGGACGTTAGGGACATATGGAACATCTATGACGCCTGGGACGTTAGGGACATATGGGACATCTGGGACGTCTGGGACGTTAAGGACATATGGGTCATCTAGGACGTCTGGGACGTCTGGGACGTTAAGGACATATGAGACATTTAGGACGCCTGGGGCATTAAAGACATATGGGACATCTGAGACGTTAAGGACATATGGGACATATGGGACATCTCGGATGTCTGGGACGTTAGGGACATATAGGACATTTAGGACGTCTGTGACGTTAGGGACATATGGGACATCTGGGACGTCTGGGACGTTAAGGACATATGGGACATCTAGGACGTCTGGGACGTAAGGGACGTATGGGACATCTGGGACGTCTGGGACTTTAGGGTCATATGGGATATCTGGGACGTCTGGAACGTTAAGGACATATGGGACATCTAAAACGTCTGGGACGTTAGGGACATATGGGACATCTGGGACGTCTGGAACGTTAAGGACATATGGGACATCTGGTACGTCTGGGACGTTAGGGACATTCAGGACATCTAGGACGTCTGGGACGTAAAAGACATATGGTACATCTAGGACGTCTGGGACCTTTGGGACGTTAGAGGCATATGGGACATCTGGGACGTCTGGGACGTTAAGGACATATGGGACATCTAGGACGTCTGGGACGCCTGGGACGTTAAGGACATATGAGACATTTAGGACGCTTGGGACGTTAGGGATATATGGAACATCTAGGACGTCTGGGACGTCTGGGACGTTAGGGACATACGGGACAGCTGGGACGTCTGGGACGTTAGGGACATATGGGACATTTAGGACGTCTGGGACGTTAGGGACATATGGAACATCTAGGACGCCTAGGACCTTAGGGACATATGCGACATATGGGACGTCTGGGACGTCTAGGACGTTAGGGACATATGGGACATCTAGGACGTCTGGGACGTCTGGGACGTTAAGGACATATGAGACATTTAGGACGCTGGGACATTAGGGACATATGGGACATATGGAACATCTGGGACGCCTCGGACATTAAAAACAGATGGGACATATGGGACATCTGGAACGTCTGGGACGTTAGGGACATACGGGACAGCTGGGACGTCTAGGACGTTAGGGACATATGGGACATTTAGGACGTCTGGGACGTTAGGGACATGTGGAACATGTAGGACGCCTAGGACAATAGGGACATATGCGACATATGGGACGTCTGGGACGTCTGGGACGTTAAGGACATATGGGACATCTAGGACGTCTGGGACGTCTGGGACGTTAAGGTCATATGGGACGTCTAGGACGCCTGGGACATTAGGGACATATAGGACATATGGGACATCTGGGACGCCTGGGACGTTAGGGACATATGGGACATGTGAGACGTCTGGGACGTTAAGGACATATGGGACATCTAGGACGAATGGGTTATTAGGGACATACGGGACATATGGGACATCTAGGACGTCTGGGACGTTAGGGACATATGGGACATCTAGGATGTCTGGGACGTCTGGGACGTTAAGGACATGTGGGACATATAGGACGCCTGGGACATTAGGGACATATGGGACATATGGGACATCTGGGACGCCTGGGACATTATTGACATATAGAACATATGGGACATCTGTGACGTCTGGGACGTTAAGGACATATGGGACATTTATAACGCCTGAGGCATTAAGGACATATGGGACATATGGGACATCTGGGACGCCTGGGACATTAGGGACACATGTCACATATGGGACATCTGGGACGTCTGGGACGTTAAGGACATATGGGACATCTAGGACGTATGGGGCGCCTGGAACGTTAAGGACATATGGGACATTTAGGACGCCTGGGACGTTAGGGACATATGGGACATTTAAACGTCCGGGACGTTAGGGACATATGGAACATCTAGGACGCCTGGGACATTAGGGACATATGGGACATATGGGACATCTGGGACGTTTGGGACGTTAGGGACATATGGGACATCTAGGACGTCTGGGACGTTAAGGACATATGGAGCATCTAAGACGTCTGGGGCGTCTGGGACGTTAAGGACATATGAGACATTTAGGACGCTGGGACATTAGGGACGTATGGGACATATGAAACATCTGGGACGCCTCTGACATTAGGGACTTATGGGACATATGGGACATCTGGGACGTCTGGGACGTTAGGGACATATGGGACTTCTGGGAAGTCTGGGACGTTAAGGACATATGGAACATCTAGGACGACTGGGACGTCTGGGACGTTAAGGACATATGGGACATTTAGGACGCCTGGGAGATTAGGGACACATGGGACATATGGGACATTTGGGACGTCTGGGACGTTAAGAACATATGGGACATCTAGGACGTCTGGGCCGTCTGGGACGATAAAGACTTGTGGGACATCTGGGACGCCTGGGACATTAGGGACATATGGTAAATATGGGACATCTGGGACGTCTGAGACGTAAGGGACATATTGGATATCTGGGACGTCTGGGCAGTTATGGACATATGGGACATCTAGGACGTCTGGGACGTCTGGGACGTTAGGGACATACGGGACAGCTGGGACGTCTGGGACGTTAGGGACATATGAGACATTTAGGACGCTGGGACATTAGGGACATATGGGTCATATGGAGCATCTGGGACGCCTCGGACATTAGGGACATATGGGACATCTGAGACGTCTGGGACGTTAAGGACATATGAGACATCTAAGACGTCTGGGGCGTCTGGGACGTTAAGGACATATGAGACATTTAGGACGCTGGGACATTAGGGACATATGGGACATATGGAACATCTGGGACGCCTCGGACATTAGGGACATATGGGACATATGGGACATCTGGGACGTCTGTGACGTTAGGGACATATGGGACATCTTGGACGTCTGGGACGTTAAGGACATATGGGACATCTAGGACGTCTTTGACGTCTGGGACGTTAAGGACATAAGGGACATTTAGGACGCCTGGGACATTAGGGACACATCGGATACATGGGACATCTGGGACGTCTGGGACGTTAAGGACATATGGGACATCTAGGACGTCTAAGCCGTCTGGGACGTTAACGACATGTGGGACATTTAGGACGCCTTGAACATTAGGTACATATGGGACATCTGGAACGTCTGAGACGTTAGGGACATATAGGACATCTAGGATGTCTGGGCCGTCTGGGACGTTAAGGACATGTGGGACATTTCAGACGCCTGGGACATTAGGGACATATGGGACATCTGCGACGCCTGGGACATTAGGGACATATGGGACATATGGGACATCTGGGACGACTGGGACATTAGGGACATATGGGACAAATGGGACATCTGGAACGTCTGAGACGTTAGGGACATACGGCACAGCAGGGACGTCTGGGACGTCTGGGACGTTAAGGACAAACGGGACATCTAGGACGTCTGGGACATTAAGGACATATGTTACATATGGGACATCTGGGACGTATGGGACTTTAGGGACATATGGGACATCTGGGACGTTTGGGACGTTAAGGACATATTCGACGTCTAGGACGTCTGGGACGTCTGGGACGTTAGGGACATATAAGACATTTAAGACGTTTGGAACGTTAGGGACATATGGGGCATTTAGGACGCCTGGGACATTAGGGACACATGGGACACATGGGACATCTGGGATCTGGGACGTTAAGGACATATGGGACATTTAGGACGCCTGAGGCATTAAGGACATATGGGAAATATGGGACATCTGGGACGCCTGGGACATTAGGGACACATGTCACATATGGGACATCTGGGATGTCTGGGACGTTAAGGACATATGGGACATCTAGGACGTATGGGACGCCTGGAACGTTAAGGACATATGGGACATTTAGGACGCCTGGGACGTTAGGGACATATGGGACATTTAGGACGTCCGGGACGTTAGGGACATATGGAACATCTAGGACGCCTGGGACATTAGGGACATATGGGACATATGGGACATCTGGGACGTTTGGGACGTTAGGGACATATGGGACATCTAGGACGTCTAGGACGTTAAGGACATATGGAACATCTAAGACGTCTGGGGCGTCTGGGACGTTAGGGACATATGAGACATTTAGGACGCTGGGACATTAGGGACGTATGGGACATATGAAACATCTGGGACGCCTCTGACATTAGGAACATATGGGACATATGTGACATCTGAGACGTCTGGGACGTTAGGGACATATGGGACATCTGGGACGTCTGGGACGTTAAGGACATATGGAACATCTAGGACGACTGGGACGTCTGGGACGTTAAGGACATATGGGACATTTAGGACGCCCTGGAGATTAGGGACACATGGAACATATGGGACATTTGGGACATCTGGGACGTTAAGAACATATGGGACATCTAGGACGTCTGGGACGTTAAGGACATATGGGACATCTAGGACGTATGGGACGCCTGGGACATTAGGGACACATGTCACATATGGGACATCTGGGACGTCTGGGACGTTAAGGACATATGGGACATCTAGGACGTATGGGACGCCTGGAACGTTAAGGACATATGGAACATCTAGGACGACTGGGACGTCTGGGACGTTAAGGACATATGGGACATTTAGGACGCCCGGGAGATTAGGGACACATGGGACATATGGGACATTTGGGACGTCTGGGACGTTAAGAACATATGGGACATCTAGGACGCCTGGGACGTTAGGGACATATGGGACATTTAGGACGTCCGGGACGTTAGGGACATATGGAACATCTAGGACGCCTGGGACATTAGGGACATATGGGACATATGGGACATCTGGGACGTTTGGGACGTTAGGGACATATGGGACATCTAGGACGCCTGGGACATTAGGGACACATGGGACACATGGGACATCTGGGACGTCTGGGACGTCAAGGACATATGGGACATATGGGACATCTGGGACGTCTGGGACGTTAAGGACATATAGGACGTCTAACTCGTCTGGGACGTCTGGGACGTTAAGGTAATATGGGACATATAGGACTAATGGGACATTAGGGACCTATGGGACATATGGCACATCTGGGACGACTAGGACATTAGGGACATATGAGACATATGGGACATCTGGGACGTCTGGGACGTCTGGGAAGTTAGGGACATATAGGACATCTAGGACGTCTGGGACGTTAGGGACATATGGGACATTTAGGACGTCGGGGACGTTAGGGACATATGGAACATCTAGAACGCCTGGGACATTAGGGACATATGAGACATGTGGGACATATGGGACGTCTGGGACGTTAAGGACATATGGGACATCTAGGACGTCTGTGACGTTAAGAACATATGGGACATCTAGGACGTCTGGGCCGTCTGGGACGTTAAGGACTTGTGGGACATCTGGGACGCCTGGGACATTAGGGACATATGGGACATATGGGACATCTGGGACGTCTGAGACGTAAGGGACATATTGGATATCTGGGACGTCTGGGACGTTAAGGACATATGGGACATCTAGGACGTCTGGGACGTCTGGGACGTTAGGGACATACGGGACAGCTGGGACGTCTGGGACGTTTGGGACATATGAGACATTTAGGATGCTGGGACATTAGGGACATATGGGACATATGGAACATCTGGGACGCCTCGGACATTAGGGACATATGGGACATCTGAGACGTCTGGAACGTTAAGGACATATGAGACATCTAAGACGTCTGGGGCGTCTGGGACGTTAAGGACATATGAGACATTTAGTCCGCTGGGACATTAGGGACATATGGGACATATGGAACATCTGGGACGCCTCGGACATTAAAAACAGATTTGACATATGGGACATCTGGGACGTCTGGGACGTTAGGGACATGTGGGACATCTGGGACGTCTGGGACGTTAAGGACATATGGGACATCTAGGACGTCTTTGACGTCTGGGACGTTAAGGACATATGGGACATTTAGGACGCCTGGGACAATAGGGACACATGGGACACATGGGACATCTGGGACGTCTGGGACGTCTAGGACGTTAAGGACATATGGGACATTTAGGACGCCTGGGACATTAGGGACACATGGGACACATGGGACATCTGGGACGTCTGGGACGTTAAGGACATATGGGACATTTAGGACGCCTGGGACATTAGGGACACATGGGACACATGGGACATCTGGGACGTCTGGGACGTTAAGGACATATGGGACATCTAGGACGTCTAAGCCGTCTAGGACGTTAACGACATGTGGGACATTTAGGACGCCTTGAACATTAGGGACATATGGGACATATGGGAAATCTGGAACGTCTGAGACGTTAGGGACATATGGGACATCTAGGATGTCTAAGCCGTCTGGGACGTTAAGGACGTTTGGGACATTTAGGACGCTTGGGACATTAGGGACATATGGGACATCTGGGACGCCTGGGACATTAGGGATATATGGGACATATGGGTCATCTGGGACGCCTGAGACGTTAGGGACATATGGGACATATGGGACATCTGGGACGGATGGGACGTTAAGGACATATGGGACATCTGGGACGTCTGGGACGTTAATGACATATGGAACATCTAGGACGTCTGGGACGTTAGGGACATATGGGACATCCGGGACGTCTGGGACGTTAGGGACATATAGGACATATAGGACGTCTGGGACGTTAGGCACATATATGGGACATCTGGGACGTCTGGAACGTTAAGGACATATGGGAGATCTAGGACGTCTGGGACGTTGGGGACATATGGGACATCTGGGACGTCTGGGACTTTAGGGACATATGGGACATCTGGGACGTTTGGAACGTTAAGGACATATGGGTCATCTAGAACGTCTGGGACGTTAGGTACATATGGGACATCTGGGACGTCTGGGACGTTAGGGACATATGGGACATCTGGGACGTCTGGGACGTTAGGGACATTTAGGACATCTAGGACGTCTGGGACGTTAGGGACATATGAAACATCTAGGACGTCTGGGACGTTTGGGACGTTAGGGACATATGGGACATCTGGGACGTCTGGGACGTTAAGGACATATGGGACATCTAGGACGTATGGGACGCCTGGGACGTTAAGGACATATGGGACATTTAGGACGCCTGGGACATTAGGGACATATAGGACATATGGGACATCTGGGACGTTTGGGACGTTAGAGACATATGGGACATCTGGGACGTCTGGGACGTTAAGGACATATGGGACATCTAAGACGTCTGGGGCGTCTGGGACGTTAAGGACATATAAGACATTTAGGACGCTGGGACATTAGAGACATATGGGACATATGGAACATCTGGGACGCCTCTGACATTAGGGACATATGAGACATATGGGAAATCTGGGACGTCTGGGCCGTTAGGGACATATGGGACATCTGGGACGTCTGGGACGTTAAGGACATATGGAACATCTAGGACGACTGGGACGTCTGGGACGTTAAGGACATAAGGGACATTTAGGACGCCTGGGACATTAGGGACACATGGGACATATGGGACATCTAGGACGTCTGGAACGTCTGAGACGTTAGAGACATACGGGACAGCTGGGACGTCTAGGACGTTAGGGACATATGGGACATTTAGGACGTCGGGGACGTTAGAGACATATGGAACATCTAGAACGCCTGGGACATTAGGGACATATGGGACATATGGGACAACTGGGCCGTTTGCGACGTTAGGGACATATGGGACATCTGGGACGTCTGGGACGTTAAGGACATATGGGACATCTAGGACGTCTGAGACGTTAAGGACATATGGGACATCTACGACGCCTGGGACATTAGGGACATCTGGCACGCCTGGGATATTAGGGACATATGAGACATCTGGGACGTCTGGGACGTCAAGGACATATGGGACATATGGGACATCTGGGACGTCTGGGACGTTAAGGACATATAGGACGTCTAACTCGTCTGGGACGTCTGGGACGTTAAGGTAATATGGGACATATAGGACGAATGGGACATTAGGGACCTATGGGACATATGGGACATCTGGGATGACTAGGACGTTAGGGACATATGAGACATATGGGACATCTGGGACGTCTGGGACGTCTGGGAAGTTAGGGACATATAGGACATCTAGGACGTCTGGGACGTTAGGGACATATGGGACATTTAGGACGTCGGGGACGTTAGGGACATATGGAACATCTAGAACGCCTGGGACATTAGGGACATATGAGACATATGGGACAACTGGGCCGTTTGCGACCTTAGGGACATATGGGACTTCTGGGACGTCTGGGACGTTAAGGACATATGGGACATCTGGGACGCCTGGGACATTAGGGACATATGGGACATATGGGACATCTGGGACGTCTGAGACGTAAGGGACATATTGGATATCTGGGACGTCTGGGACGTTAAGGACATATGGGACATCTAGGACGTCTGGGACGTCTGGGACGTTAGGGACATACGGGACAGCTGGGACGTCTGGGACGTTAGGGACATATGAGACATTTAGGATGCTGGGACATTAGGGACATATGGGACATATGGAACATCTGGGACGCCTCGGACATTAGGGACATATGGGACATCTGAGACGTCTGGGACGTTAAGGACATATGAGACATCTAAGACGTCTGGGGCGTCTGGGACGTTAAGGACATATGAGACATTTAGGACGCTGGGACATTAGGGACATATGGGACATATGGAACATCTGGGACGCCTCGGACATTAGGGACATATGGGACATATGGGACATCCGGGACGTCTGGGACGTTAGGGAGATATGGGATATCTAGGACGTCTGGGACGTTAAGTACATATGGGACATCTAGGACGTCTTTGACGTCTGGGACGTTAAGGACATAAGGCACATTTAGGACGCCTGGGACATTAGGGACACATGGGATACATGGGACATCTGGGAGGTCTGGGACGTTAAGGACATATGGGACATCTAGGACGTCTAAGCCGTCTGGGACGTTAACGACATGTGGGACATTTAGGACGCTTTGAACATTAGGTACATATGGGACATATGGGACATATGGGACATCTGGAACGTCTGAGACGTTAGGGACATATGGGACATCTAGGATGTCTGGGCCGTCTGGGACGTTAAGGACATGTGGGACATTTCAGACGCCTGGGACATTAGGGACATATGGGACATCTGGGACGCCTGAGACATTAGGGACATATGGGACATATGGGACATCTGGGACGCCTGGAACATTAGGGACATATGGGACAAATGGGACATCTGGAACGTCTGAGACGTTAGGGACATACGGCACAGCAGGGACGTCTGGGACGTCTGGGACGTTAAGGACATATGGGACATCTAGGACGTCTGGGACATTAGGGACATATGTTACATATGGGACATCTGGGACGTCTGGGACGTTAGGGACATATGGGACATATGGGACATCTGGGACGTATGGGACGTTAGGGACATATGGGACATCTGGGACGTCTGGGACGTTAAGGACATATTCGACGTCTAGGACGTCTGGGACGTCTGGGACGTTAGGGACATATAAGACATTTAAGACGTTTGGAACGTTAGGGACATATGGGGCATCTAGGACGTCGGGGACGTTAGGGACATATGGGACATTTAGGACGTCGGGGACGTTAGGGACATATGGAACATCTAGAACGCCTGGGACATTAGCGACATATGGGACATATGGGACATCTGGGACGCCTGGGACATTAGGGACATATGAGACATATGGGACATCTGGGTTGTCTGGGACGTTAGGGACATATGTGACATCTGGGACGTCTGGGACGTCAAAGACATATGGGACATCTAGGACGTCTGGGACGTCTGGGACGTTAAGGACATATGGAACATTTAAGACGCCTGGGACATTAGGGACATCTGGGACGTCTGGGACGTTAGGGACATATAGGACATCTGGGACGTCTGGGCGTTAGGGACATTTAGGACATCTAGGACGTCTGGGACGTTAGGGACATATGGGACATCTAAGACGTCTGGGACGTTTGGGACGTTAGGGACATATGGGACATCTGGGACGTCTGGGACGTTAAGGACATATGGGACATCTAGGACGTCTGGGACGCCTGGGACGTTAAGGACATATGGGACATCTAAGACGTCTGGGGCGTCTGGGACATATAGGACATCTGGGACGTCTGGGACGTTAGGGACATTTAGGACATCTAGGACGTCTGGGACGTTTGGGACGTTAGGGACATATGGGACATCTAGGATGCCTGGGACGCCTGGGACGTTAAGGACATATGGGACATCTAAGACGTCTGGGACGTTAGGGACATATGGGACATCTGGGACGTTAGGGACATACGGGACAGCTGGGACGTCTGGGACGTTAGGGACATATGGGACATCTAAGACGTCTGGGACGTTAGGGACATATGGGACGTCTGGGACGTTAGGGACATACGAGACAGCTGGGACGTCTGGGACGTTAGGGACATATGAGACATTTAGGACGCTGAGACATTAGGGACATATGGGTCATATGGAACATCTGGGACGCCTCGGACATTAGGGACATATGGGACATCTGAGACGTCTGGGACGTTAAGGACATATGAGACATTTAGGACGCTGGGACATTAGGGACATATGGGACATATGGAACATCTGGGACGCCTCGGACATTAGGGACATATGGGACATATGGGACATCTGGGACGTCTGTGACGTTAGGGACATATGGGACATCTAGGACGTCTTTGACGTCTGGGACGTTAAGGACATAAGGGACATTTAGGACGCCTGGGACATTAGGGACACATCGGATACATGGGACATCTGGGACGTCTGGGACGTTATGGATATATGGGACATCTACGACGTCTAAGCCGTCTGGGACGTTAACGACATGTGGGACATTTAGGACGCCTTGAACATTAGGTACATATGGGACATCTGGAACGTCTGAGACGTTAGGGACATATAGGACATCTAGGATGTCTGGGCCGTCTGGGACGTTAAGGACATGTGGGACATTTCAGACGCCTGGGACATTAGGAACATATGGGACATCTGCGACGCCTGGGACATTAGGGACATATGGGACATATGGGACATCTGGGACGACTGGGACATTAGGGACATATGGGACAAATGGGACATCTAGAACGTCTGAGACGTTAGGGACATACGGCACAGCAGGGACGTCTGGGACGTCTGGGACGTTAAGGACATACGGGACATCTAGGACGTCTGGGACATTAAGGACATATGTTACATATGGGACATCTGGGACGTATGGGACTTTAGGGACATATGGGACATCTGGGACGTTTGGGACGTTAAGGACATATTCGACGTCTAGGACGTCTGGGACGTCTGGGACGTTAGGGACATATAAGACATTTAAGACGTTTGGAACGTTAGGAACATATGGGGCATTTAGGACGCCTGGGACATTAGGGACACATGGGACACATGGGACATCTGGGACGTCTGGGACGTTAAGGACATATGGGACATTTAGGACGCCTGAGGCATTAAGAACATATGGGACATATGGGACATCTGGGACGCCTGGGACATTAGGGACACATGTCACATATGGGACATCTGGGACGTCTGGGACGTTAAGGACATATGGGACATCTAGGACGTATGGGACGCCTGGAACGTTAAAGACATATGGGACATTTAGGACGCCTGGGACGTTAGGGACATATGGGACATTTAGGACGTCCGGGACGTTAGGGACATATGGAACATCTAGGACGCCTGGGACATTAGGGACATATGGGACATATGGGACATCTGGGACGTCTGGGACGTTAGGGACATATGGGACATCTGGGACGTCTGGGACGTTAAGGACATATGGAACATCTAGGACGACTGGGACGTCTGGGACGTTAAGGACATATGGGACATTTAGGACGCCTGGGAGATTAGGGACACATGGGATACATGGGACATCTGGGACGTCTGGGACGTTAAGGACAAATGGGACATCTACGACGTCTAAGCCTTCTGGGACGTTAACGACATGTGGGACATTTAGGACGCCTTGAACATTAGGTACATATGGGACATCTAGGATGTCTGGGCCGTCTGGGACGTTAAGGACATGTGGGACATTTCAGACGCCTGGGACATTAGGAACATATGGGACATCTGCGACGCCTGGGACATTAGGGACATATGGGACATATGGGACATCTGGGACGACTGGGACATTAGGGACATATGGGACAAATGGGACATCTGGGACGACTGGGACATTAGGGACATATGGGACAAATGGGACATCTAGAACGTCTGAGACGTTAGGGACATACGGCACAGCAGGGACGTCTGGGACGTCTGGGACGTTAAGGACATACGGGACATCTAGGACGTCTGGGACATTAAGGACATATGTTACATATGGGACATCTGGGACGTATGGGACTTTAGAGACATATGGGACATCTGGGACGTTTGGGACGTTAAGGACATATTCGACGTCTAGGACGTCTGGGACGTCTGGGACGTTAAGGACATGTGGGACATTTCAGACGCCTGGGACATTAGGAACATATGGGACATCTGCGACGCCTGGGACATTAGGGACATATGGGACATATGGGACATCTGGGACGACTGGGACATTAGGGACATATGGGACAAATGGGACATCTAGAACGTCTGAGACGTTAGGGACATACGGCACAGCAGGGACGTCTGGGACGTCTGGGACGTTAAGGACATACGGGACATCTAGGACGTCTGGGACATTAAGGACATATGTTACATATGGGACATCTGGGACGTATGGGACTTTAGAGACATATGGGACATCTGGGACGTTTGGGACGTTAAGGACATATTCGACGTCTAGGACGTCTGGGACGTCTGGGACGTTATGGACATATAAGACATTTAAGACGTTTGGAACGTTAGGGACATATGGGGCATTTAGGACGCCTGGGACATTAGGGACACATGGGACACATGGGACATCTGGGACGTCTGGGACGTTAAGGACATATGGGACATTTAGGACGCCTGAGGCATTAAGAACATATGGGACATATGGGACATCTGGGACGCCTGGGACATTAGGGACACATGTCACATATGGGACATCTGGGACGTCTGGGACGTTAAAGACATATGGGACATCTAGGACGTATGGGACGCCTGGAACGTTAAAGACATATGGGACATTTAGGACGCCTGGGACGTTAGGGACATATGGGACATTTAGGACGTCCGGGACGTTAGGGACATATGGAACATCTAGGACGCCTGGGACATTAGGGACATATGGGACATATGGGACATTTAGGACGTCGGGGACGTTAGGGACATATGGAACATCTAGAACGCCTGGGACATTAGGGACATATGAGACATATGGGACATCTGGGACGTCTGGGACGTTAAGGACATATGGGACATCTAGGACGTCTGTGACGTTAAGAACATATGGGACATCTAGGACGTCTGGGCCGTCTGGGACGTTAAGGACTTGTGGGACATCTGGGACGCCTGGGACATTAGGGACATATGGGACATATGGGACATCTGGGACGTCTAAGACGTAAGGGACATATTGGATATCTGGGACGTCTGGGACGTTAAGGACATATGGGACATCTAGGACGTCTGGAACGTCTGGGACGTTAGGGACATACGGGACAGCTGGGACGTCTGGGACGTTAGGGACATATGAGACATTTAGGATGCTGGGACATTAGGGACATATGGGACATATGGAACATCTGGGACGCCTCGGACATTAGGGACATATGGGACATCTGAGACGTCTGGAACGTTAAGGACATATGAGACATCTAAGACGTCTGGGGCGTCTGGGACGTATGGGACTTTAGGGACATATGGGACATCTGGGACGTTTGGGACGTTAAGGACATATTCGACGTCTAGGACGTCTGGGACGTCTGGGACGTTAGGGACATATAAGACATTTAAGACGTTTGGAACGTTAGAGACATATGGGGCATTTAGGACGCCTGGGACATTAGGGACACATGGGACACATGGGACATCTGGGACGTCTGGGACGTTAAGGACATATGGGACATTTAGGACGCCTGAGGCATTAAGAACATATGGGACATATGGGACATCTGAGACGCCTGGGAGATTAGGGACACATGTCACATATGGGACATCTGGGACGTCTGGGACGTTAAGGACATATGGGACATCTAGGACTTATGGGACGCCTGGAACGTTAAAGACATATGGGACATTTAGGACGCCTGGGACGTTAGGGACATATGGGACATTTAGGACGTCCGGGACGTTAGGGACATATGGAACATCTAGGACGCCTGGGACATTAGGGACATATGGGACATATGGGACATCTGGGACGTTTGGGACGTTAGGGACAGATGGGACATCTAGGACGTCTGGGACGTTAAGGACATATGGAACATCTAAGACGTCTGGGGCGTCTGGAACGTTAAGGACATATGAGACATTTAGGACGCTGGGACATTAGGGACGAATGGGACATATGAAACATCTGGGACGCCTCTGACATTAGGGACATATGGGACATATGGGACATCTGGGACGTCTGGGACGTTAGGGACATATGGGACATCTGGGACGTCTGGGACGTTAAGGACATATGGAACATCTAGGACGACTGGGACGTCTGGGACGTTAAGGACATATGGGACATTTAGGACGCCTGGGAGATTAGGGACACATGGGACATATAGGACATTTGGGACGTCTGGGACGTTAAGAACATATGGGACATCTAGGACGTCTGGGACGTTAAGGACATATGGGACATCTAGGACGTATGGGACGCCTGGGACATTAGGGACACATGTCACATATGGGACATCTGGGACGTCTGGGACGTTAAGGACATATGGGACATCTAGGACGTATGGGACGCCTGGAACGTTAAGGACATATGGGACATTTAGGACGCCTGGGACGTTAGGGACATATGGGACATTTAGGACGTCCGGGACGTTAGGGACAAATGGAACATCTAGGACGCCTGGGACATTAGGGACATATGGGACATATGGGACATCTGGGACGTTTGGGACGTTAGGGACATATGGGACATCTAGGACGCCTGGGACATTAGGGACACATGGGACACATGGGACATCTGGGACGTCTGGGACGTCAAGGACATATGGGACATATGGGACATCTGGGACGTCTGGGACGTTAAGGACCTATAGGACTTCTAACTCGTCTGGGACGTCTGGGACGTTAAGGTAATATGGGACATATAGGACGAATGGGACATTAGGGACCTATGGGACATATGGGACATCTGGGACGACTAGGACATTAGGGACATATGAGACATATGGGACTTCTGGGACGTCTGGGACGTCTGGGAAGTTAGGGACATATAGGACATCTAGGACGTCTGGGACGTTAGGGACATATGGGACATTTAGGACGTCGGGGACGTTAGGGACATATGGAACATCTAGAACGCCTGGGACATTAGGGACATATGAGACATATGGGACATCTGGGACGTCTGGGACGTTAAGGACATATGGGACATCTAGGACGTCTGTGACGTTAAGAACATATGGGACATCTAGGACGTCTGGGCCGTCTGGGACGTTAAGGACTTGTGGGACATCTGGGACGCCTGGGACATTAGGGACATATGGGACATATGGGACATCTGGGACGTCTGAGACGTAAGGGACATATTGGATATCTGGGACGTCTGGGACGTTAAGGACATATGGGACATCTAGGACGTCTGGACGTCTGGGACGTTAGGGACATACGGGACAGCTGGGACGTCTGGGACGTTAGGGACATATGAGACATTTAGGATGCTGGGACATTAGGGACATATGGGACATATGGAACATCTGGACGCCTCGGACATTAGGGACATATGGGACATCTGAGACGTCTGGAACGTTAAGGACATATGAGACATCTAAGACGTCTGGGGCGTCTGGGACGTTAAGGACATATGAGACATTTAGTCCGCTGGGACATTAGGGACATATGGGACATATGGAACATCTGGGACGCCTCGGACATTAAAAACAGATTTGACATATGGGACATCTGGGACGTCTGGGACGTTAGGGACATGTGGGACATCTGGGACGTCTGGGACGTTAAGGACATATGGGACATCTAGGACGTCTTTGACGTCTGGGACGTTAAGGACATATGGGACATTTAGGACGCCTGGGACAATAGGGACACATGGGACACATGGGACATCTGGGACGTCTGGGACGTCTAGGACGTTAAGGACATATGGGACATTTAGGACGCCTGGGACATTAGGGACACATGGGACACATGGGACATCTGGGACGTCTGGGACGTTAAGGACATATGGGACATTTAGGACGCCTGGGACATTAGGGACACATGGGACACATGGGACATCTGGGACGTCTGGGACGTTAAGGACATATGGGACATCTAGGACGTCTAAGCCGTCTGGGACGTTAACGACATGTGGGACATTTAGGACGCCTTGAACATTAGGGACATATGGGACATATGGGACATATGGGACATATGGGAAATCTGGAACGTCTGAGACGTTAGGGACATATGGGACATCTAGGATGTCTAAGCCGTCTGGGACGTTAAGGACGTTTGTAACATTTAGGACGCTTGGGACATTAGGGACATATGGGACATCTGGGACGCCTGGGACATTAGGGATATATGGGACATATGGGACATCTGGGACGCCTGGGACATTAGGGACATATGGGACATATGGGACATCTGGGACGCCTGAGACGTTAGGGACATATGGGACATATGGGACATCTGGGAAGGATGGGACGTTAAGGAAATATGGGACATCTAGGACGAATGGGTTATTAGGGACATACGGGACATATGGGACATCTAGGACGTCTGGGACGTCTGGGACGTTAAGGACATATGGGACGTCTAGGACGCCTGGGACATTAGGGACATATAGGACATATGGGACATCTGGGACGCCTGGGACGTTAGGGACATATGGGACATGTGAGACGTCTGGGACGTTAAGGACATATGGGACATCTAGGACGAATGGGTTATTAGGGACATACGGGACATATGGGACATCTAGGACGTCTGGGACGTTAGGGACATATGGGATATCTAGGATGTCTGGGACGTCTGGGACGTTAAGGACATGTGGGACATATAGGACGCCTGGGACATTAGGGACATATGAGACATATGGGACATCTGGGACGCCTGGGACATTATTGACATATAGAACATATGGGACATCTGTGACATCTGGGACGTTAAGGACATATGGGACATTTAGGACGCCTGAGGCATTAAGGACATATGGGACATATGGGACATCTGGGACGCCTGGGACATTAGGGACACATGTCACATATGGGACATCTGGGACGTCTGGGACGTTAAGGACATATGGGACATCTAGGACGTATGGGGCGCCTGGAACGTTAAGGACATATGGGACATTTAGGACGCCTGGGACGTTAGGGACATATGGGACATTTAAACGTCCGGGACGTTAGGGACATATGGAACATCTAGGACGCCTGGGACATTAGGGACATATGGGACATATGGGACATCTGGGACGTTTGGGACGTTAGGGACATATGGGACATCTAGGACGTCTGGGACGTTAAGGACATATGGAGCATCTAAGACGTCTGGGGCGTCTGGGACGTTAAGGACATATGAGACATTTAGGACGCTGGGACATTAGGGACGTATGGGACATATGAAACATCTGGGACGCCTCTGACATTAGGGACTTATGGGACATATGGGACATCTGGGACGTCTGGGACGTTAGGGACATATGGGACATCTGGGACGTCTGGGACGTTAAGGACATATGGAACATCTAGGACGACTGGGACGTCTGGGACGTTAAGGACATATGGGACATTTAGGACGCCTGGGAGATTAGGGACACATGGGACATATGGGACATTTGGGACGTCTGGGACGTTAAGAACATATGGGACATCTAGGACGTCTGGGCCGTCTGGGACGATAAAGACTTGTGGGACATCTGGGACGCCTGGGACATTAGGGACATATGGTAAATATGGGACATCTGGGACGTCTGGGCCGTCTGGGACGATAAAGACTTGTGGGACATCTGGGACGCCTGGGACATTAGGGACATATGGTAAATATGGGACATCTGGGACGTCTGAGACGTAAGGGACATATGGGACATCTAGGACGTCTGGGACGATAAAGACTTGTGGGACATCTGGGACGCCTGGGACATTAGGGACATATGGTAAATATGGGACATCTAGGACGTCTGGGCCGTCTGGGACGATAAAGACTTGTGGGACATCTGGGACGCCTGGGACATTAGGGACATATGGTAAGTATGGGACATCTAGGACGTCTGGGCCGTCTGGGACGATAAAGACTTGTGGGACATCTGGGACGCCTGGGACATTAGGGACATATGGTAAATATGGGACATCTGGGACGTCTGAGACGTAAGGGACATATGGGACATCTAGGACGTCTGGGACGTCTGGGACGTTAGGGACATACGGGACAGCTGGGACGTCTGGGACGTTAGGGACATATGAGACATTTAGGACGCTGGGACATTAGGGACATATGGGTCATATGGAGCATCTGGGACGCCTCGGACATTAGGGACATATGGGACATCTGAGACGTCTGGGACGTTAAGGACATATGAGACATCTAAGACGTCTGGGGCGTCTGGGACGTTAAGGACATATGAGACATTTAGGACGCTGGGACATTAGGGACATATGGGACATATGGAACATCTGGGACGCCTCGGACATTAGGGACATATGGGACATCTGGGACGTCTGTGACGTTAGGGACATATGGGACATCTTGGACGTCTGGGACGTTAAGGACATATGGGACATCTAGGACGTCTTTGACGTCTGGGACGTTAAGGACATAAGGGACATTTAGGACGCCTGAGACATTAGGGACACATCGGATACATGGGACATCTGGGACGTCTGGGACGTTAAGGACATATGGGACATCTAGGACGTCTAAGCCGTCTGGGACGTTAACGACATGTGGGACATTTAGGACGCCTTGAACATTAGGTACATATGGGACATCTGGAACGTCTGAGACGTTAGGGACATATAGGACATCTAGGATGTCTGGGCCGTCTGGGACGTTAAGGACATGTGGGACATTTCAGACGCCTGGGACATTAGGGACATATGGGACATCTGCGACGCCTGGGACATTAGGGACATATGGGACATATGGGACATCTGGGACGACTGGGACATTAGGGACATATGGGACAAATGGGATATCTGGAACGTCTGAGACGTTAGGGACATACGGCACAGCAGGGACGTCTGGGACGTCTGGGACGTTAAGGACATACGGGACATCTAGGACGTCTGGGACATTAAGGACATATGTTACATATGGGACATCTGGGACGTATGGGACTTTAGGGACATATGGGACATCTGGGACGTTTGGGACGTTAAGGACATATTCGACGTCTAGGACGTCTGGGACGTCTGGGACGTTAGGGACATATAAGACATTTAAGACGTTTGGAACGTTAGGGACATATGGGGCATTTAGGACGCCTGGGACATTAGGAACACATGGGACACATGGGACATCTGGGACGTCTGGGACGTTAAGGACATATGGGACATTTAGGACGCCTGAGGCATTAAGGACATATGGGAAATATGGGACATCTGGGACGCCTGGGACATTAGGGACACATGTCACATATGGGACATCTGGGATGTCTGGGACGTTAAGGACATATGGGACATCTAGGACGTATGGGACGCCTGGAACGTTAAGGACATATGGGACATTTAGGACGCCTGGGACGTTAGGGACATATGGAACATCTAGGACGCCTGGGACATTAGGGACATATGGGACATATGGGACATCTGGGACGTTTGGACGTTAGGGACATATGGGACATCTAGGACGTCTGGGACGTTAAGGACATATAGAACATCTAAGACGTCTGGGGCGTCTGGGACGTTAGGGACATATGAGACATTTAGGACGCTGGGACATTAGGGACGTATGGGACATATGAAACATCTGGGACGCCTCTGACATTAGGAACATATGGGACATATGGGACATCTGGGACGTCTGGGACGTTAGGGACATATGGGACATCTGGGACGTCTGGGACGTTAAGGACATATAGAACATCTAGGACGACTGGGACGTCTGGGACGTTAAGGACATATGGGACATTTAGGACGCCCGGGAGATTAGGGACACATGGGACATATGGGACATTTGGGACATCTGGGACGTTAAGAACATATGGGACATCTAGGACGTCTGGGACGTTAAGGACATATGGGACATCTAGGACGTATGGGACGCCTGGGACATTAGGGACACATGTCACATATGGGACATCTGGGACGTCTGGGACGTTAAGGACATATGGGACATCTAGGACGTATGGGACGCCTGGAACGTTAAGGACATATGGAACATCTAGGACGACTGGGACGTCTGGGACGTTAAGGACATATGGGACATTTAGGACGCCCGGGAGATTAGGGACACATGGGACATATGGGACATTTGGGACGTCTGGGACGTTAAGAACATATGGGACATCTAGGACGCCTGGGACGTTAGGGACATATGGGACATTTAGGACGTCCGGGACGTTAGGGACATATGGAACATCTAGGACGCCTGGGACATTAGGGACATATGGGACATATGGGACATCTGGGACGTTTGGGACGTTAGGGACATATGGGACATCTAGGACGCCTGGGACATTAGGGACACATGGGACACATGGGACATCTGGGACGTCTGGGACGTCAAGGACATATGGGACATATGGGACATCTGGGACGTCTGGGTCGTTAAGGACATATAGGACGTCTAACTCGTCTGGGACGTCTGGGACGTTAAGGTAATATGGGACATATAGGACTAATGGGACATTAGGGACCTATGGGACATATGGAACATCTGGGACGACTAGGACATTAGGGACATATGAGACATATGGGACATCTGGGACGTCTGGGACGTCTGGGAAGTTAGGGACATATAGGACATCTAGGACGTCTGGGACGTTAGGGACATATGGGACATTTAGGACGTCGGGGACGTTAGGGACATATGGAACATCTAGAACGCCTGGGACATTAGGGACATATGAGACATGTGGGACATATGGGACGTCTGGGACGTTAAGGACATATGGGACATCTAGGACGTTTGTGACGTTAAGAACATATGGGACATCTAGGACGTCTGGGCCGTCTGGGACGTTAAGGACTTGTGGGGCATCTGGGACGCCTGGGACATTAGGGACATATGGGACATATGGGACATCTGGGACGTCTGAGACGTAAGGGACATATTGGATATCTGGGACGTCTGGGACGTTAAGGACATATGGGACATCTAGGACGTCAGGGACGTCTGGGACGTTAGGGACATACGGGACAGCTGGGACGTCTGGGACGTTAGGGACATATGAGACATTTAGGATGCTGGGACATTAGGGACATATGGGACATATGGAACATCTGGGACGCCTCGGACATTAGGGACATATGGGACATCTGAGACGTCTGGAACGTTAAGGACATATGAGACATCTAAGACGTCTGGGGCGTCTGGGACGTTAAGGACATATGAGACATTTAGTCCGCTGGGACATTAGGGACATATGGGACATATGGAACGTCTGGGACGCCTCGGACATTAAAAACAGATTTGACATATGGGACATCTGGGACGTCTGGGACGTTAGGGACATGTGGGACATCTGGGACGTCTGGGACTTTAAGGACATATGGCACATCTAGGACGTCTTTGACGTCTGGGACGTTAAGGACATATGGGACATTTAGGACGCCTGGGACAATAGGGACACATGGGACACATGGGACATCTGGGACGTCTGGGACGTCTAGGACGTTAAGGACATATGGGACATTTAGGACGCCTGGGACATTAGGGACACATGGGACACATGGGACATCTGGGACGTCTGGGACGTTAAGGACATATGGGACATTTAGGACGCCTGGGACATTAGGGACACATGGGACACATGGGACATCTGGGACGTCTGGGACGTTAAGGACATATGGGACATCTAGGACGTCTAAGCCGTCTAGGACGTTAACGACATGTGGGACATTTAGGACGCCTTGAACATTAGGGACATATGGGACATATGGGAAATCTGGAACGTCTGAGACGTTAGGGACATATGGGACATCTAGGATGTCTAAACCGTCTGGGACGTTAAGGACGTTTGGGACATTTAGGACGCTTGGGACATTAGGGACATATGGGACATCTGGGACGCCTGGGACATTAGGGATATATGGGACATATGGGACATCTGGGACGCCTGGGACATTAGGGACATATGGGACATATGGGACATCTGGGACGCCTGAGACGTTAGGGACATATGAGACATATGGGACATCTGGGACGGATGGGACGTTAAGGACATATGGGACATCTGGGACGTCTGGGACGTTAATAACATATGGAACATCTAGGACGTCTGGGACGTTAGGGACATATGGGACATCCGGGACGTCTGGGACGTTAGGGACATATAGGACATATAGGACGTCTGGGACGTTAGGCACATATATGGGACATCTGGGACGTCTGGAACGTTAAGGACATATGGGAGATCTGGGACGTCTGGGACTTTAGGGACATATGGGACATCTGGGACGTTTGGGACGTTAGGGACATATGGGACATCTGGGACGTCTGGGACGTTAGGGACATATGGGACATCTGGGACGTCTGGGACGTTAGGGACATATGGGACATCTGGGACGTCTGGGACTTTAGGGACATATGGGACATCTGGGACGTCTGGGACGTTAGGGACATATGGGTCATCTAGAACGTCTGGGACTTTAGGGACATATGGGACATCTGGGACGTTTGGGACGTTAGGGACATATGGGACATCTGGGACGTCTGGGACGTTAGGGACATATGGGACATCTGGGACGTCTGGGACTTTAGGGACATATGGGACATCTGGGACGTTTGGGACGTTAGGGACATATGGGACATCTGGGACGTCTGGGACGTTAGGGACATATGGGACATCTGGGACGTCTGGGACTTTAGGGACATATGGGACATCTGGGACGTTTGGGACGTTAGGGACATATGGGACATCTGGGACGTCTGGGACGTTAGGGACATATGGGACATCTGGGACGTCTGGGACGTTAGGTACATATGGGACATTTAGGACGCCTGAGGCATTAAGAACATATGGGACATATGGGACATCTGGGACGCCTGGGACATTAGGGACACATGTCACATATGGGACATCTGGGACGTCTGGGACGTTAAGGACATATGGGACATCTAGGACGTATGGGACGCCTGGAACGTTAAAGACATATGGGACATTTAGGACGCCTGGGACGTTAGGGACATATGGGACATTTAGGACGTCCGGGACGTTAGGGACATATGGAACATCTAGGACGCCTGGGACATTAGGGACATATGGGACATATGGGACATCTGGGACGTTTGGGACGTTAGGGACAGATGGGACATCTAGGACGTCTGGGACGTTAAGGACATATGGAACATCTAAGACGTCTGGGGCGTCTGGAACGTTAAGGACATATGAGACATTTAGGACGCTGGGACATTAGGGACGAATGGGACATATGAAACATCTGGACGCCTCTGACATTAGGGACATATGGGACATATGGGACATCTGGACGTCTGGGACGTTAGGGACATATGGGACATCTGGGACGTCTGGGACGTTAAGGACATATGGAACATCTAGGACGACTGGGACGTCTGGGACGTTAAGGACATATGGGACATT